>VZTB01002865.1:0-24639 GCA_013397245.1 Thryothorus ludovicianus | reverse complement strand
GGGGAGGGAAGGATAGGGACCGAAGTGTGCTGTGCTCCGGGAGTAGCCGATGCTGGCGGGACCCTTTCCCTGCAAGGGGGTCAGGCATCCTCCCGTGTCCTCCCATCCTCCGTCCCCCTTGAGTCACGCCGGGGCTGCGGCGCTGGGCAGTGATGTCAGCCCGCGGGCAGGGGAAGCGGGGGAGGAGACTGCTGCCCGGGGGGAGCCCTCCGGCCACTGCCCCCGAGCTCGGGCGGACAGACGGACGGACGGACGGCATGAGAGAGCAACAACCACCCGGGACGCTGAGCCCAGCCCGAGGGGGATGTGCTGCCGCAGCACGCCATGAATGGCAGAGCGAAAGGTACCGAGCACCGGCAGCACCAGGGCTCCCCGGAAAACGGCGATAATTTGGGGACCCCCAGCTGTTTGAGTCTCCCGGGGTGATGCGGCTGGGCTTAGGCGGGATTTTTTGGGCCGAGGAGTTTTCTTGAGAGGAAGGCTCTTCCTGACAGGGACACCAAGGACATATGCACCCGCCACCTGCCAGGGACACTGTTGTCACTGCGGGTGGTGGTGGCGGGGTGTCAGGACAGGGTATCCGTGCAGGATAGGACCCCCTGGCTGCCTGATCTTGCTGTTGCTTAAACTGAGATCCAGGTCTGTGTTTCAGGGGCCACAGCTGCCAGCTGCTCTGGGGTGATGCACCCCCGATACCACAGCAGCCCCTGATGCCATGACAGCACAGTTTTCCTCAGCAAACTGTTCTTTCCCTGCCGGTGCACCCATGTCTGATGAGGCCCATCTCCATGTTGAGCATCCCTGGCATGGTGGCCCCAGGGGACACAGGCAGAATGGAGGGCCTTGGGTTTGCTTTTGTGCACTTAGACCAAGTTGTCTGGGCAGGATTTCTGGGGGCAGCTACTGGTACCCAACAGAGCACCCTGGAGATGAGGAGGTCAGGGGGAAGTGGGATGTGGGACCTCCACAGGTTACGCCAGTCCCAGGAGGATCCTTCTAGAGGGTCCCAGCACTTCTGAGAGGGATCACAGCCCACTCAGGAATGGAGTCTGGTGCCCATGGCCAGGATGCAGCCCCATCTCACAGGTTATGGGGATGAGCGGTGTCTGTGGGGATCCTGACTGGGTGTTCAGTTTGTGCCTTTGGTGGTGGGGGGCTCACTTCACCAGGACCACAACAGTCCTGGGCTGGTTCCCAGGAGCCATCCTAGAGAACACACTGGGCTTGAGCTTTGCCAGGCCCTGGGAAACCCCCTGCCCCAGTGGTGGCCAATTCCCTGCGTTAGTTTGTGTCTGCATTTCTTTCTGGCTGGAGACCGGGAGCCCCTGGGATGAGTGGCAGGGTCGGGGGCTGTGAGCCCCCCCGAGGAACTGCCTGTGAGTGTCTGCCTGTGCCGTGCCCTGCCCTTCCGCAGGGATACTCCGCGGGGTAAATAAGCACTTCCTCCAATTCTTCCCATTCGCAGCTCCTTCCCTTTCCTTTCCTGCTGCCCTCCCCCTTGGCCCAAGGAGCCAGCAGCCTCCCATGGCCGCAGGGGCGGATATGAGCGCCATGTCCCTGCTGCCATGGGGCTGGGAGCACCCAGCACCCATCCAACCCAAACCGCCGAGAGCAGCGGCACCCAAACAACCAAACCGACATTCCCTGTGCCGGTGGGGACTATGGGGCTGTGACCTTATGGCTGAGACTTTCTCTCCATGTGAGTCACGGGTGCCGGGATGCCATTCACTGACTCATCTGACTCCCAAAAGCCCCCAGTCGCTCTCCTTGCCCAGCACGAGGAGGAGCCGGGGGTGTCCTGCCTTCCCGGAGGACAGGCAGAGCATGGAGAGGTCAGGGAAGAGGCGGCTCTCAGGCTCCGTGTGACCAAGGCGGCATGGCTTCGGTCCCCGGATACTCCCATCCTCTGTGCTGAGGGGGTATGAGGAGTGATGGGAGGGAAGAGCTGCTCCAGCCCACGCTGGGAGCCGGCCAAGGCCGGAAGGGGCCGGCGGGGGCCGGGGTACGTGCCTGGGTTGGGGCAGCGGGGCCACAGCTGTGCAAACACGGATGCAGCGGCTGCTCCGGGGGAGCCGAGCCAGCGGGCTGAGTTCACAGGCTCCCGAGGTCATCCCCGCCGTGTGCCCGAGTGTCACCCAAGGGTGCTGGGGCGGGGCAGGACCCCCCACTTGCCCCAGGCACCATGGCCAGGATGGATGGTCCCGTGGCCATCGTGGCCTCCCCCTCTGAGGGACACTGGTGCCCTGCTGTGCCCCGGGGATGGCCGCAGTGCCATCAGTGCAGGGACCACAGCCCACCCCTCTTGGGTGCCTTAGGTGCTGCTGGTTGGTTCTGGGTGTCTTCCCCGAGGTGAGGGGTGCTGCAGTCTGCTGCGTTGGCCACCCTGGGCATTGGTGGCCTTCAGTGAGTGACATCCCTGGAAGTGCTGGTCAGAGCACCCCCAGCAGGGCTGGGGACTCAGGGGGAGCCAATTTGGGGCGTCTCCGACCAGGGCAGTGTTGATAAACCCGCCGGAGCGACCTGAGGCTGGTGTCTGAGTGTCGGAAACAGAAACCAGCTGGGACCAACCCAGCCGGTCGGACTGCCCCCTCCACTGCTCAGACCAGCATTCTTGGGATCCCAATCATCTCCAGAGCACCGGGCGTAGAGAGAGGAGCTGGCGGGCCGGGCTGGAGAGCCCCGGGGTGGGCTCCAGCACCCCGCACTGTGCTGCCTGTTCAGCTGCTCGCTGCCCTTTTGGCCACTGCCCACGGGCAGTGCTGGCCGAGGACGGACAGAGGGACACACTCCCAGGATTGCATTTCCTACGGTGGGAGATCTGGAGGCAGTCAGTGACGCGGAAAAGGTGAAAAGCTTGATTGGGAGGCAGGTTTGTTAGCACTGAGCCCTAACTAAGGGCAGGGGGTGGTGGGGCTTGCTGGGACTGAACCTGTGGGGCAGCACCTCTTCTGCTCAGGAGAGAGAAAGGATGTGCTTGGGGATTTAGCCCATGGCAGAGATAGGAGTGTGCTGGTGCTCTGCTGGTGCCAGCCTCATGGTAAGCCTGGCACGGGGCTCACCAGCCTGGGTGAGATACGGTGCCCAGTGGTCCCTTCCAAGCACGCCCTGGGCTCTGCTCCCTGCGGGGGCTGGCTGTGCTGCTGGTACCAGGTACCTCTTATCTCGGTAATGTCAGGAATGCACTATGCTGGGGATTTTTCTTCCTCTGTGAGCCAAGCCCAAGAGTGCCAGGAACAGAGACCCCACATCCTGCCTGCCCTGCCTCATGCAGGCAGTGCTGCCCTTCAGCACCCAGCTGGCTGCCTGCTGGTGCTGGGCTGGAGCATCCTTGGAGCTCCTGGAGCATCACTCCTGCAGAGCAGGGGTATGGTGTCCCCCTCCTCCAAGGGGGCTTGGGGTCCTAGCACAGGATCTTGGTTGCAGGGTGCCAGGTCTGGGAATGCAGGGTGCCGTGGTGTGTCGTGGTGGATGTTTGGGGCAGAACCAGGTCCAGGGCTGGAGCTCAGGGATATGGTCCTGTCAGCAGCCACTGCTCCTTGTGCCAGTGAGGGAGCCTCCAGTGCTTTGGAGCAGGACCCAGCACAGCACAAGTGTCTGCTGGAGTCTCTGAGGTGCTTGGGCAAGTGGCTGCAGATTGCTCTAACTGCTAGGGAGTTGTACTGGGGCATCAGTCCCCTCCAGAACACCCAGCATCCTTCTTCCCCTCCAGCATCCTCCTCCCCTTGGTGCTCTCAGCATCCTTCTCTCCTCTGATAGCCTCAGTGTGCTTCCCCGGTGTGAGCTCCTGTGGGAGCCCAGTGGGAAACCCTCCTTACAGGTCCCTCTGTGCTCCAAAATGTCAGTGTGGGCTGGAGAAGGATGGGTTGGCAGGACCATCCTCACCCTGAACTGTGACCTGCCCCACACATGAGAGCCTTGTCCTCTGGGTGGTGGGTGCTCTCCCTATGGCTGAGCCACTGTAGCACCCAGCTGGGGAGCAAGCATGGGTGCCACAGGCCCTCCTTGCTCAGTGGGGAGCAGATTAAAGAGTCCTGCAGAGGGTAATCTTCCCAGGCCTGCAGGTCAGCCGGGCTGCCAGGGATTACAGCTCTTCATAATGAGCTTAATTAGGACAGTGTTGTCCTGGAAAATGGAGGGACTGGCACCCAGATAACGCTGCGTCCGTGGGACCCGCCGAGTGGCTCCTTATGTGGGCTGGGACACGAGTCCCAAGGGGGAACCAGATGGACCTGCTGCCTCCTGGCTCCTCTGGGCCAGAGGTGAGTGGTGGTGGTGGTGGCTAGCTTTGTCTGCAAATGGCTCTGGCACATCCTGGGTGCTGCAAATCCCTGTCCCTAGCCAGCTGTGCGGGGTGGCGAGGGGCACAGTGCCGGGGGATGCCCACCGGTGGTTGAGTGGGTGTGAGCCATGTGGGAGCAGGCTGAGCTGGGGTCCTGGGCATGGGAAGGAGTGGGGATGGCGGTGGAAGCCCCAGCAGTGCCTGTGTCCCTGTGCTGGTCACTGTCGGCCATGCTGGAGACAGGAGGAAAGGCAAAGTGAGCTCCTTAGGATGGAGAGAGGTGGCTCTGGCTCGGTCTGTCCAGTCAGGGAAGCTGTGCATCCCTAGGGCCCTGCCTGGCTGTCCCTGGTGGGATGTGTGACCTCTGGGCACCGTGTGGGCTCATCCCCTGCAGCTGCCACATCTCTGCTCCGGGCTGGCTGGGACAGAGGGATTGACCTGCCATCAGTGTGGCCAGAATGAAGTGGAGCATCCTGCATCCTGCTCCTCCGTGGCTGCCCTGTGGGCCTGGCTTCTCCCTGTGTACAGGTGGGAATGGCAGGGCCAGGAGCTCTGTTCTCCCCTGCTCTTGCCTTGTCCTTTGGGCTGCCCTTCCCCAGTCCCGGCCCTGGCCAGGGCTACAGGGATGATTCCTGTGACACAGAGCCAGGCCCAGACCCTGAGACTCAGAAGTTTGCTCCATCTTGAACAGGCATCAACTGCACCGGCTGTGGTGGGGACAGGCAGGTCACAGCAGTGGTTTCAAGGCTACTGACACTGTCACTGCCAGGAGCAGAGGACAGGGTGCAGCAGCCGTGGGGCTGGACACGTGTGGCCTGCACAGACTTTCCAGGGTCTGCCAGGGAATCACTCAGCCTTTACTTCCCCCACGCAGAGCTCCTGGCAAAGCTGGGAACTTCCCAAAGTGCTTTGTTGTCCTTGGTTTCCCTCCTGGTTGCTGGAGTGAGCGGAAGCAAGTGAGGAGACAGTGAAGGGCTGGGCAGCTGGGTCCAGCCCTGTGCCTTTCCTGCCCCTGCAGCAGGGTGGCACGGGTGACAACAGATATGGGACAAGGTGGGGTTCAGGAGGAGGCATCTGGGCTTGGGTGCTGTGTAGAGTTTACCATGGATGTGTGTGGGAAAGGCCATGGTGGAATGGTGGATACCAAGCATCAGCCCCTTTCTGTGACTCCCATAGGGCCAACCTGAGACGTGTCTGTCTGGGTGTGCCCACTGGGAGTTCACAGTGCCCAGAGCCCCACTTCACCAAGGGCAGTATCTCTGGGGCCAGCATGGGATCTGTGTCCCGGTGCCACCAGGAGCATTCTTGGACTGAGAGAGCGGGAAGTCTCCCAACCCACGGCCTGTGGCTGCCATTGTCAATCCTGATGGCAGCCCTGCCTGCATGTGTGTCCTCACCCTGCTGCTGGTGACCCTGATGTCTCATTGTCCCCAGGGCGGCCCTCCAGGTCACACTCAACGATGTCACTGTCTGTGCGCCCGCAGCGCCGAGTCCTCGTCACCAAGATCAATAGGAGCCAGTCCTTCGCCGGAGTGAACTCCTCGGCCGACCGGCCCTTCAGGTAGGACATGGGTGCTCGTGCTGCCTGCCACGAGCAATGGGGACAGGCTGGGGCTTTGTGGTGGCACCTGCTGTGCTTCCTGAGGCTCCTTCCCATCCAGCTGTCCCAGCATCTCCCTCAGGGATCTTTTTGGTAGCTGGGGGCTGTTGCACAGGGGGCTGCAGGGAAAACTGAGGCCATGTAGGAGACAGAGCCCATCATCTCAACCTTCTGCCATGCCCTGCCCCATGTGGGGTGAGGACCCTGCAGCCCTGTAGCTGCTGCCATGAGAGGACAGAGGGGGCAGGTGTAGCTCACTTCATTCTTCAACCATCTCTGAAGACTTTCCCTATGACCATCTGATAATGTTTAAGGGTGCGGTAGGGCTGGGGTGGCTTTGAAGTGTCTTGATGGCCTTGACATCCTGCGGCAGCCAGTTTTGGGGTTGAGTGCTGGTGTGAATCAGGCTTTCCTCAGGGACACCTCAAACCTATAGTTTGAAAGGTTTTACCAGCTGCAGTGTGGGGAAAGGCTGTTCCCTGCTCCATCCTCTCGTGACATTATGGTCCCTTCATACCCTTCCTCCTCCTCTCTGCTGAGCCCTCCCCACATGCTGCAGTTCTTCACCAACCCTCTCTGCACCATCCCTAGCTCCTGGATACCGTCTTGCAGGTAGTTCTTGGGTAGCAGGCAGAGCCTCCCTGTGCTCTGACCTCCTGCCCTGCTCAGCTTTGTCCCCAAGTCCTGTCCAGCCTCTGGGCCAAGTGACACTTTCCAGGTCACCGGCACATCGCTGGATTTGTGGGTACCAGAGGGGGCCCCTTAGAGACAGAGAAGAGGAAGGACTTTTAGTTGCCTGCAGTCAAGTGGTTGCTGGGGAGATGCTTGTGGGAGATGCCTCCAGGGACCTTGGAGGATGGGAATGAGAAGGAATGGTGAAAATGAGGTGCTTACCCATCGCTTGGGAGGAGGCCAAGACATTCATTTCCCCACCGGTGATCCTTCATACCCTTTTGGTCACTTCTGTGAAGAGCAGCACAGGATGGGAGGTGCAGCCTGAGACTGGGAAATGAGGAGCCCATGGTGTCTCCTGGGCACTAGTGGCACGACGATGCTTTGGAAGGAGGAAGGGAAGAGTCTGAGTGAGGCTGGGGAGTGACTCCATTGCACAAGGCAGGAAGGGCGGTGTTCGGGTCCCCGCGCCGGGTCCGCGGGTCGGCTGGGGGAGGCAGCTCCATCCAGCAGGTTTGGTGACATCTGGAGAGGCACAGCATCAGTGAGCATGTCCCTGCCCCATGTCGCTGTGCTGGGTGATGAGGTGACAGGGCTGCTGGTCCCCAGGATGCTCCCATGCTGGATTGGGATACTTGCCTGACCCTGGAAGCACAAGGTGGCATATCTCACCCTGCCACAGTGGCCAGAGAGCACCTGTATGCCCCTGGCAGCCTGGGTGCTGGGATGCAGCCAAGCATGGCCCCTTTAGAGGGTGACCAGGGCTGGAGATGTCCCCATGTACCCTTCAGGAATTCAGTTTGACTCCAGCTGGTGCCATCCTCCTTTGCCTTTTCTCCCCCCAGCTGGCACCAGGGACCCCTCACCTCTGCAGAGGCTACACCAAGGCCAAACTCTTAGACCCCACTGGGATGGCGTTGCCTTTCTGCTCTTCTCCATCTTCAGTTTTGTGGGCTTCTCCTTGTCTTTCCCATGGCTTTGGGGCAGCCAAATGCATTGCCAGGGGGTTGCAGGCATATGGTGCAGGCAGCACTGCCCAGTCTCATGGCTCTGTGTCTTCCAGCCCTGCTGGATGTTTAGAATGTCTGCCAGAGAGTCCTGGGAGGGGCAGGCAGATCCCAGTGGACCTGGCCTCCATGCCAGAGATCACCCTTGTCTTGAGACTGGGTGCATGGCTGGGGCACCCAGAAGGACCCCAGTGCTGTGTGTGCTGATCCCAGCCTCTCTCCCCAGGAATCTCTCACCTTTCACCCCTACTGTCTCCCGCAAGACTGGCTCCAGGGTCAGTAGGATGTTCTCAATGTCCCACAAGTCCCCACCACCCAAGGTGCCTCAGCCCAACCGCCTGGACGAGGTGTATGAAGCTCTCAAGAAGGGCCTGACGTAAGTGCTGGGTGGGTGGAGGCAGAGAGCTCTTGAGGGGCATGGGGACAGCTTGTGACATGGCTTGGTTTGGCAGATCTCTGCTCCCACCAGGCAGGGACATGTCAGGTCTCCTGGGCACGTTGCCTTGGTGTCCCAGATTGGGTGGGGTCCCACATCCCACCACATCCATGTAGAGACATATATGGGTTGCCACACCTGTGTGCTGAACAGGGAGTGGGGATGTGCTGCCACGTGTGCTAGGTTGGTGTAGGCTGTGGGGAGCAGGAGCCCTGGACACAGCATTCCAACCTGACCCCCATGGTGTGGTTGCCCTTAGAGCCTACCTGGAGGTGCACCAGCTGGAGCTGGAGAAGCTCAGCACACAGATCCGTGAGTCCAAGAGGAATTCACGCCTGGTGAGTGCTGCTTTGGGTCGACAGCTGGGGTTGTGGGCACAACTGGGGCAGCTCGTGGCCCATCTGTGCCTGGGGCAGAGTCTGTTTCTGTGGCATTGTAGGGGCCAGCCCAGGCTCTGGTGTTGGGGCTCCCATCCCTCTGTCATGCACTCTCCAGCCGTGGCTGGGGTGCTGCATGTCCCACTGCCGTGCTATGGGTGGTGGGTGCCATGTGCTGGGTCTTCTTTGGGTGGGCAGAGCTGGCTTTGTGCTACGTCTGATCCCTCTCATCTTTCCTCCAGGGCTTTCTCTACGATCTGGATAAGGTAAGTGGGATCAGTGTCTCATCCCCCTGTATTCCCCTTCCTTGTGTCTGGGATGTGCTACTGCCAGTCCCGCTCTGCTAGCACTGCCCTGCTGCCATGTCCCCTGGGAAGGAGAGGATCTGGAGCTGTGCAGGCAGGGTGTCCCAGGTGGGTGGGGAATGAAGCAGAGATGATTTTGTAACCCCTTTCAGACAAACAAAAACTGTTGTTAGTGAGTGCAGGGCATGTGTTAGCTCACAGGCTGGGAAAAGAAACACCTTGGAGCCTGGCTTGGCTCCTGGAGGACCTTCTGGTGCACAGCAGTCTAGAGGAGGCTGCAGCACGTGGGTGCTTCCCACTGGCTGCCACCCTGCAGCTCTCAGGCAGGGCCCACCCCATTCTCAGTACAGGGGACACAGAGGGCACATCCTGACCTGTGGCTCCTCCACAGAGGGGCTGTGCTGCCCCTCACACCATCTCCTCTGCTTTTCCAGCAAGTGAAGTCAATCGAGCGCTTCCTGCGTCGCCTGGAGTTCCATGCCAGCAAGGTGAGAGCTGTGGCAGTGCTGGGGTAGCCGTGCTGTCCCCAGCCCTGTGCCTCACTGCAGCTGGGGCCTGTCCTTGCAGATAGATGAGCTGTATGAGGCTTACTGCATCCAGCGGCGGCTCCGTGATGGAGCCCACAACATGGTCAAGGCTTACAGCACAGGCTCACCAGGCAGCCGGGAGGCACGCGAGAGCCTGGCCGAGGCCAGCAAGGGCTACAAGGAGTACACGGAGGTGAGGCAGCAGCCTGGGGTGGGCTGGCAGGGTGCTGACTCCATGGGTGGCTGCTCATGGGTCCTGTCCATCTGTCTGTCTGTTCCCAGAACATGTGTCTGTTGGAGAACGAGCTGGAGAGCCAGCTGGGCGAGTTCCACATCCGGATGAAAGGTACCATGTCCTGCTCCGTGCCTGTCCTGCTGCCTGCCTGCCTGCCTGCTGCCTGCTGACGCCCCTCTGCCTTCTCTTGCAGGACTGGCAGGCTTTGCCCGGCTTTGTGCTGGTGACCAGTATGAGGTTGGTGGGACCGTATGGGTTGGGTTCTGCTCTTCCTCTGCCCTGTTGTCCTTGGGGTGTCTCAGGGGTGTAGGTGGGTGCTGGTGTGGAGGGCGTGTTGCAGGGTGGTGGTGGGTGGCATGGGTCTGTGCCTGGGGACATACAGAGAGCACCCAAAACCTTGGGGTTGTGTCTCCCCCATTCCCATACCTGTGCATCCCCAGATCTTCATGAAGTACGGGCGGCAGCGGTGGAAGCTGCGAGGGCGCATTGAGGTGAACAGCAAGCAGGTGTGGGACAGCGAGGAAATGGTTTTCTTGCCCCTCGTCACTGAGTTCCTCTCCATCAAGGTACAGTGCATAAAAGGACAAGGATGGGGTGGGCCAGCTATCCCCCTGCATCACAGGAAAAGACTTGTGATCGTCAAGTCCAGCTGTTAACCCAGAACTGCCAATCCCACCATTAAACTGTGCCCCCAAGTGCCACATACACATTTTTTGAACATTTTCAGGGATGGTGATTCCACCACTTCCCAGGGCTTCCTTCCAACGTCTTACCTAAACATCACCAACACTGGCCCATGGTTTAATTTCCTCCTCTCCTTCCTCTCTTTCCCCAGGTGACGGAGCTAAAGAGCCTGGCCAACCACGTTGTGGTGGGCAATGTGTCCTGCGAGACCAAGGACCTCTTTGCAGCTCTGCCCCAGGTAGTGGCTGTGGATATCAACGACCTGGGCACCCTCAAACTCAGCCTGGAGGTGACCTGGAAGTGAGTACCTCAGCAGGCATTGCTGGTGGCAGATGGCAGTGCAGGGGATGCCCAGCAAGGGATGACCTATCCCAAAACTGGGCTGTAATTGTAGAAAACCAGAGCTGGTCTGAAGGAGGTCCTGGTGTCTTGAGACCCCCCTGGGTTGGTGCATACTCCTGACCTCCCTGCTGTCCTCCCCAGCCCCTTCGACAAGGATGACCAGCCCTCAGCAGCCAGCAGCGTCAACAAGGCTTCCACGGTGAACAAGAGGTTCTCCACCTACAACCAGAGTCCGCCTGACACACCGTCCCTGCGGGAACAGGCATTCTATGTAAGTGTGCACCAGGCAGGGCTGCTCAGGAGACATGGCCAGTGGAGGGGTCCACACAGGAAAGTGCCTAGGCAACATCCCAGAGGGTGGCACAGCTCAGGGATGAGTAGGCAGCTCCTTCCTCTCCAGCCATCCCACCAGGACTCCCCAGTACCCGCACCTGCTCCTCCCTCCCACGTTCACAGCTCCTCTTCTCTCTGCCCAAGAGCCCGGAGCGGGCAGCTGACAAGCGTGGTTGGTCCTTGCTGGACATCTTTCGGGAGACACTCTTGGAGAAGCTGTCTCAGAGCTGCTCGTGCGGCGATGTCTCCTCGGCCGAGCTCGGGAGATGGCCGCAGCAGGGCCGCGTAAGTGCGAGGCTGGAGCAGGCCAGTAGCTTAGCCCAGCGCTGTGGCCATCCCGCAGTAGCTGTAGCCACTCCTTGCCTCCTGCTCACTCTCCCTTGCTGATGCCCAAAGGCCTGATTCTGCCAGGCTGGGGTAGACCCCGAGCTAGGGGAGCCTGGTTTGCCCCTGTGCAAGAGCTGGGCACTAGTGAATAGACAGCTTCTCCCTGTCCCCGTGCTGGTGGCATTGGTGTGGTACTGGTGATGGTGCTGGTGTGACGGTGCTGGTGTGGCACTGGTGTAATGCTGTCATGGTGCTGGTGTACTAATGTGGGATTGGCATAGTGTCTGTTCAGTGATGGTGAACCACAAAATTGGTGTGGTGGCCAGTGCTGTCCCCACCAGCCCGTGCTGGAGCTGTTGCTGTCCTCGCAGCCATGGTGGTTGGTGTCCTTGGCTCCATGTGTTGCATCCCACTCTGCTAGGGGACTGCGGGCACCCCAAGGCTCCAGGACATACGGGGCTGATCATGGGGAGCTGGATTGCCTGCTGGCATTGGATGGGATCCAGAGCTGGAATCTGCCAGGTGTTTGCTGACCATCCTGCTGTGTCAGCAGAGCCATGGCAGCTTCAGTGCCCTCCAGCTCAGATCAATCCTGTCCCTGCTTGAAATGCAGGCATCTGGAGGAGATGGGGCAGGAGGAGCTGGGTCTCAGCTGACACCATTCTCCCCCTCTCCAGAACATGCTGCGGCGCCAAGAGGAGCTGGAGAACGGCACAGCCTGGTCCATCTCCTCTGAGTCCTCGGATGACTCCTCCAGCCCCCAGCTGTCCAGCAGCGCCCGCCATGCCACACACAAGCCCATCGTGCAGCCTGAGGTGCAGGCCTCCGCCCCTGCCATCGAGATCTCCTTCTCCCAGCAACCAGAAGAGGCTGACGCCGTGCTTGGGGCCAGTGGCAGCAGTGTCCCCTCAGCTGGGAGCCAGCCGGAGGAGCCAAGCAGCCATAAGAAGGAGACAGTGGCCAACGGGCATGTGCCCTACTCCCGGACTCTGAGCCACATCAGCGAGGCCAGTGTGGGTGCCACGATGGAGGTCAAGACTGCAGAGAGCCCTTGGGAGCCTGCACCCAGCACGGAGGACACAGGGATGGGCAAGCAAGACACACACCCTGGTGCTGTAGTGGCAGCTGCTTTGGCAGGGCAGGACAGGGCCACTGAGGCCAAACCTCGTGCCTCCGTGGCATGGGCCACGTCCTATGAGGAGGAGGCTGGCAGTGCAGAGCCAGTGCAGAGCCAGGCACCAGCACAGACTGACTGTGGCACCGGGGTCCCCACAGCACTGGCACAAGCTTCTGCAGAAGAGAGGCCCATCCCAACCCCACCATTGCCCACTGGCATCTCTGAGGTGCCACGAGGGAAGATGGTGGATTCAGGTCTGGAGGAGGCAATTGGCCTCCTGGGCTCAGCTCTGGATGACTATCGGGGACAGTTCCCAGAGCTGCAGCCCCTCGAACGGGAGCTCAAACATCTGGAGGAGATGCTGCTGGTGAGGGGCTCCCAGCAGGGTCATGGGTGTGGGTGACAGGGTCAGCCTGGCTGGCAGTACCTGGGGATGATGAGGATGAGGCCAGCCATGGTGACAGTGCTCAGAGACAATGGAGACAAGACCATCTCTGCTGGCAGTGCCCAGGGATGATGGGGATGGGGCCATCCCTGCTGGCAGTGCCCAGGGATGATGAGGATGGGGCCATCCTTGCTGGCAGTTCCCAGGGATGATGGGGATGGGGCCATTCGTGATGGCATAGCCTCTTAATGTGGGTGGCAGGCCTGTCTTTGCTGGTGAGCCAGGATTCAACTCCACCATACCTTCCTCCACAGCAGAAGCAAGGCATCTTCCTCAGCCGGGCATCCAGCATCAGCCTGACAGTGGAGCATGCACTGGAGAGCTTCAGCTTCCTCAACACCTCCGACATGGAGGACTCGGAGGGCTCTGAGGAGGAGCCTCTCCAAGATGAGAGGTGCACAGTGGGGCTCATGGCATAGGGCACAGGGCAGGAGATGGCCTTGGGGCAGTTGGAATGGGGGATGTTCAAGGGCTCCCAAGCATATTTAGATCTGTTCATCACGGCTTAGGGAAGGTCCAGGTCAAGAACCAGCAGTACCTTCTGGTGGCACCATGTCACCCTGCAGTTCTCCCTGAGGGGTGGGCTGGAGGCAGCCCCTGTGCCCCTGGGACTTGTCCTCTGCCCTGTGTGTGGGGAAGGGCCAGGTGCTGGTGTCCTGTGCTGATTCACTGCCTTCATCTCTCCCTGGCTTGCAGGAGGGCTGGCAGGCCCCTGCGCAGCACCAGGGCCCCCAGTGCTGGCGAGATGGGGGCAGATGACACCGGAATGTGCAGCGGCTCTGAGGCCAGCACTGACCCCATGAGCACCGGCAATGAGTTCCTGGATAAGGCTCTGGTGCTTCACCTCAACAATTGCAACCGCCTGCTGCTGGTGAGGACCAGGGTGGGAATTGGCAGCAGGGGACACCCTGGGATGGGCTGTATGTATCCCCTTGAAGGGGATCTCGCTGCAGCCTGGAGGCTGTGATGTAGGCAGTGAGTTCTGTCCCTGAAGTCCCTGCTGTGGCTGTGCCTTGCAGAAGCTGGGCACCTTCGGTCCCCTGCGGTGCCAGGAGATGTATGCCCTGGACAGGCTGCTGCGGGAGTCACAGGTGCTGGAGATCGTGTGCCAGCTCACAGAGGAGCGCGCAGGAGCAGCCAGCTCGGCTGCTGATGGTAAAGAAACACAGCTTGAGGGGACCCTCTGTGCCACCCTGGAGGCTGTGTCAAGCCTGTGTCCCCTCCTGGGGCATGGCTGGGCAGTGATGGACCATGCTTGCTGCCATGGCCTCGGGGAGGGCTGACAGTGCCTGTCCCCACAGTGGTGCAGTTCTCAACACGGAAGGAGGGTGTGCTGCCCCTTTGGGACCTCTGTGTGGAAGTGCCCAACGTCTACACCTGCCCCGTGGAGCGGTTCCTGCAGGTGCTCAGTGCCCAGTATGCAGCTCCCATCAGTGAGCAGCACCCTGGTTTGGCTGATGCTGGTGAGTGAGTGCCCAGGGGTGTTCAGGGAGTTGCCAGCCTCACTCAGTGACCATGAGAGGGAGGATATGGGTGCCAGGAGCTCCACAGAGGGGTGACCATGGCTGCTGCAGACCGTGATCCTGGTTCTTTCCCACAGTGTGTGTGAAACTGGTGGAGGATGTGCTGAATCGGCGGCTGCCCCGGCGGCCTGGCAGCGCCCAGAGTGAGCAGGTCACCATCTTCCAGTACTGGAGCCACTTTGAGTCACTCGGTGCCCTGGTGCTTGACACCTACATGATGGAGCTGGCAGAGGAAGGTGGGTGTCCTGCCACCCTAATTATGTCCTGGGATGGGGTGCTAGAGTATCCCCATATAATTGATCCCCCTGCACCAGTGCCATGATCATTCTGGGACATCACCCAGAGGCTCAGCCATCCTTGGGGTGGGCAAGTCTGATCCAGAGTGCAGCCCAGTCTCATGCTGCCTTCCCATGTCCTTGCTGTAGGTCCCCAGCACCTTGGGGAGCAATTCCATGCATTGGCACCCTGCATGGGGCCCCCTCTGGCCAGCATGGATCCAGGGTGCCCGGGGATGGGTGGCAGGGCCGTGGGGACAGTGCCATGTGGCTCCCCACACCTTGGCTGAGCTGATGGCTTCCCGCAGCACTGCTGGCACAGAACCTCAACTCGGACGACCAGGACGTGGTGCTGCGTGCCCTGAAGCGCATGCCCGAGGGCCGCCTGAAGAAGGAGGGGCTGAAGGCGCTGAGCCTGCTCCTCGTGGAGGGCAACAGCAAGGTGGTGAGCGCCGTGTCAGCCCAGCTGCGCAGCCTGGCAGAAAACCCCCGCTTCCGCCAACGGGTACGTGCTGGGCAAGCCAGGCATGCCGTGGGCTGGTGCCCCTGCTGTGCTACAAGATGGTGGCACTGACTCCCCCATCTCCCTCAGGCCCTCGTGTGCTTCCTGGAGCAGCTGGAGGATGAAGAGGTGCAGACACGTGTGGCAGGGTGTGCGGCGCTGGGCTGCTTGAAGGTGAGGGATGTGGGGGGTAGGAAGCAGGGCTGCATGTTCTAGAGGAAGAGGAAACCCAATAGCCAGTGACTCCGGACACACTTGTACAGCCTCCTGCTAGAGAAGAGCTGGGGAAGTCCCAAATGTGCTGTAGCAGCAGGCAGGGGCAGAGAAAGAAGGAAAATCAGGAGGAAAAGAAAGAGGACGAGGGGCTTTTCTGCACAATGGGGCTGCAGCACCCTGCACTACCTTCCCCATCTGACTGTGTTCCTGCTCCAGCCCTGACAGCCAAAACTCATCTCCTTGTCCCTTCTCCTGCAGGCCAAGGAGAGCATCGAGCAGCTGGTTTACCTGTGCCAAACCGACAAAGAGCCTGTGCGGGAGGCAGCCAAGCAGAGCCTGATGCTGTGCGGTGAGTGTCCTGCTGCTGCTCTGCTTGCTCCCCACCCACAGCATCCCAAGTGGCATCTCCTGGTGCCAGCAGTGCCCACGGGAGATGGGGCTCCATGGCTACCCCACGCACTCTGGTTCATCGTGCCCCGAGCTCTGCCAGGCAAGAGCAAGCTGGCAGTGAGGGCCAGGCATCCTGTAGCCACAGCAATAAGCCTGGTTGTTATTTATTATTTGCTAGATGGCCCTGAGAGAACCATCTGAGTGTTTCTAGGCCTCCAGATCGCGGCAGCTGACACGTGAGCTGTCCTCGTACCCCTTGTCCCTGCTCTGGCCGCTTTGCTCACAAATGTCTCTGTCTTAGAGCCTGTCAGCCATGTCACGTTTTGGAGTCTGTGTGTCTTGGTTGTTGATAGTGCACATCCCACTGGCACCCCGACACATGTAGATGCCTTGTGTCCTGTGTCCCAGCAGATTGTCCATGTCACCATCTCTTGCTGGGGATGGCCGCTGCGGGCAGATTTGCAGGCAAAGAGCTCAGAGTGAGCCTGTAGCATGATGTGCATCCCTGTGTGTGCCTGGGGGAGCCCTTGTGCCCCCCATGCCAGTGCATGCAGATGTGCACAGCTGTTGGAGCACAGGAGTTGGCACAGCCCTGAGCACTGGTACCTTGGCCCCAAGTGAGGCTCTCCACAAGCCAACACTCCTGCAGCCCAAACACGGGTTATCCCTGCCTCGCGTGGGCAGCTGAGAACAGGATTTGCAACCTCTGAATCAGGAGCTCTGGGGACTTTTTGATCCAGATCCCAGCTGGGACCGGCCCAGGGGTGTGCTGTAGAGAACAAGAGAGGTTTCCATGCTGTGGCCGTAGCACGCAGGCTCAGCTCTACCAGGTGCTAGGCATGTTTCCCTGGAAAGGCCAGGGTGTGTGGCCAGGGATGGGCAGGGGACAGAACTTCTGCAGTTTGCATCACTGACCGTGGCGTATACTTGCAGGGGAAGATGGTAAATCAGCGCACCGGCGACTGGAGGAGACCCTGGACAGCCTCCCGCGGATCTTTGCACCAGCCAGCATGGCCAGTACAGCTTTCTGAAACCCACGCACGCCCACCTGCCATCCCTGAGGGCAAAGGCACTGCTGGGCCACCCGGGCTTGCACGGACTGGGGACCCGGCAGCTCCCGCTCTCGGCAGCACAGCGCAGCATTCCCCCGCGCCGGCAGCCGCACTCTGCCTTACGGAGCACCGCGCCCCTGCCCCCGGCCACCGGCTCGCTGCACACCCCACCCTCTGATCGCTATTTAAAGTACCCAGGGAGCCCCCCCTCCTGCCCCCCTCGGCTGCAGCTGCCAGGACTGGGGTGGCGGGGAGAGGTACCGGATTTCTCTGCCTCCTCTTGCCTTCCTCTTGCTCGAGGGCGCGCGCCCTGTCCCGGAAGGACCTGCACTTTGGAAACCTCGCTGTTTCTTTCCAGGAGCTGCCAGGGCCATGGGGACTGCTGCCCTCTGCCACCTGGAGTCCCCAGGACTTAAATAAAATGAAATATGAGATATTAATATATTCTGCTGGCGTTTCTTCTTTCCAGCTCCACGTGCTCCTGTCCCTCCCTGCTTGTGGCTGTAGGGAGAGTAGTGAGATGTGGCCTCAGCCCAAAGCCTTTCCTGGCCCGCTGGGAAGTGCTGTGGAGGGCAGGGGCAGGAGGAACGTTAGAGGGATGGACAGATGGATGGACAGAAGCTGCCACTTTTTTTTTTGTTTGTTTTATTTTATTTTATTTTTTATTTACAGATTTTTGCAGAAAAACAAAAGCAAAAAATTCTTTTCTATAATGTCTCTATAAATCTATATATAATGTAATTACAGAGAATGACTAATTTTGATTTTAAAGCAGAAATAAAAACCTTTAAAGAGTGTCAGTTTCGCTGTAAGGGTGTTTCTTTGGCCCCAGTGCCCTGGGGCAGGGCAAGCTGGATGTCAGCATAGCTGCCTGGAGGGTGACAGGGGATGTCATGGGAAATAACTGTGATTTTTGGCCCTGCAACTCAGCCAAATGTTGCCAAAATTTGGCTGCTGGGCATGGCATGCATCACCCAAGGTAGTATGAGGTGGCCACATAGGATGGGGGCCACCAAAACCAAGGCTGCCTTGGGAATGGAAACAGCCCTGTGTGTGTGTGTGTGTTTGTGTGTGTGTGTGTGTGTGTGTTTGTGTGTGTGTAAATCCACACATTCCCCATCTCCAGCTGCTGTTGTCTATCTAGGCCCTCACTTCCAGTTTGGACTAGTAAGGACCCATGTCCAGCACTGGAAGCAGACTGCAGCAGCTGTGGTGGCCAGGCCATGTTCCCAAATGTCCCCACACCGGATGGGTGTGACATGGAATGCTAAACCACCCTGTGAGCTGCTCTGCCTCACTGGCTGTGCCTTGTCCCAGGATATCCGCTGTCCCCACCTTACTGTGAGGGACACACCACGGGGCTGGAAGGGAGGCTGCTCTCTGTGACCCTTCTTGCTGCTTGTCCCTCCCCACCTTCCCTGAGGCTGGAGGGTTTGGGGAGGTTTTTGTGCCCCTCCTGTGCAGCTCCTGGGCACTGATGAGCTGCTGGATTGTTGGAAGCTTACTGGGGGGGAAGCACTGTTTCCTCTGGCTCTCCCAGGAACTTTGCCCTCTTGGTGGCTGTGACAACATGTTGGGGGTCACCTCCCTGGCACTCACAACACGATTGGTTCTCACTGCTTTGATTAAATTTCCTGAGTTCAGTGGCCTTGGCAGCGTGTGGCTGGTGACACAGAGCCTTCCGCCCCAAGGAGGAGGAGGTGGCATCAGGCTATAAAGTGCATGGCAGAGTGCTGGGTCTTGTGCCACCTCTGGATGGGGCTGGGCAGAAAGGGGGGATCCTGGATATTTCTGCCTGCATCATGAAGTAGGGCAGCTGGGGCCCTCGCTCCTACACCCTGCATGTCATCACTGTGGGGCTGGGGGCCCCCAAGAACTGCTCCCCCTCTCTCTGTGATGTGTCTCTGTGGTTTCACTGATTTTTTTAAGCTTGTATCATTTGCCTTCCTCTTCTCAAACCCCGCCCATCACCTTCTGCTCGTTTAAATTGCTGAACATCCACCATGATGGTGCACCTGGGGAAGAATAACTCCATGCCCCAGTACCTGATGGGGGCAGACCTGCTGGGAAGCAGCTCTGCAGAGAAGAACCAGGGAGTCTTGGTGGACAAGAAGCTGCCCCTTAGCCTGCAGGGTGCCCTGGTACGCTGGGATGAATTAGGAAGAGCATTGGCAGAAAGGCAAAGGAGCTGGTCCTGCCCCTCTAGCCCTAGTGAGGCCACATCTGGAGAGCTGTGTCCAGTTCCGAGCTCCTCAGTACATGAGAGACATGGAGCTCTTGGAGCAGATCCAAAAGAGGGATTCAAAGATGATTAAGGAATTGGAGCATCTCTCTTACAAGGAAAGACTGAGGGAGCTGGAGCTGTTCAGCCTGGAGAAGTTATGGCTGAGAAGAGACTCATCAATGTCTGTCAGTATCTGCAGGGAGGGTGCCAGAGGATTGATCAGGCTCTGCTCAGTGGTGCCCAGCAACAGGACAAGAGGCAATGGGCAGAAACTGATGCACAGGAAGTTCCACATGAAAATGGGGAAGAACTTATTCACTGTGTGGGTGGCCACACAAAGGAACAGGTTTCCCAGAGAGGGTGTGGAGTCTCCCTCCCTGGAGGTATTAAAAAACCATCTGGACATAATCCTGTCCAATGCCCTCTAGGATGACCCTACTTGAGCAGAGAGGTTGGACCAGATGACCCATAGTGGTTCCTTCCAAATGTACTATCCTGTGATTCTTTACTCCCTGCCAGGTATTATTAGACATGGGCAACAACTCCCCTCCCAAGCCTTCATTTTTCCAGCTCTCATGACAGCTGCTCCAATCCCTTAATCATCTTAGGGGCCCGTATGGTCCTGGGAGGGGAGTAGTTTAGAGATGAAAAGATGTCTCCAAAGGCAGCAGAGGCAGGGACATTCCCCCAGTCCTGCCAGCCACCTGTGCCAGAGCAGGGGCACAGCCACCACCAGCAGAGCTGGGGATTTACAGTCTCCAGGTCAAGCAAGATCCATCCATTGGTGCTTCCCAGGGTTTCTAAGCACATCCCAAGAGGTTACAGCCTTCACTTCCTTCTTCCTCACTGGAGCAGAGCTTTTTGGGGCTGGCTCAGGCAGAATGTAGCATATTGTGGTGCATGTGGTCCCATCTGGGACACCCCCTCAGCATAACCACTCCTGGACACAGTTTTATCTGCAGATGGGATTGTGGGGAGGGGTAACCAGAGGATACTGCTGCATCACTCATCCCTTAGCCACCTTCCACCTGCTTTGGGAGCTGGATGAGCTCCAGGAGGGAAGCACAGTGCTTTTCCCAAAGCACTGCATCACACTGTCAGCTTCAGGCAGCAAGGGAGGGATGTAGGTCCTAGGTGGCACATGCAACTGCAGACAAGGGCACCTGAGAGGTGTAAAGTGGCCCAGCTCTCTCACACATTTGGTTTGGTTTGATTTCTTTTCCCCTTTCAATAACTGCTGAAAAAAAAAACAGCCCAGTGCCCCAGTGGCCAAAGCTATGAATTTAATTCACTCACCTACCTGGGTGTTCTCCTTGCCCTGCCAAAACCTTGTCCCCTCCCTGTAACACAATTCCACTTCCCAAGGTAAGCTACACCTTGACTGTAGAGATCAGAGCAGGAAAGCAGACTTCTGTCAGGGTAGGCAGGGAGTTGCAGGCCAGGACAAAATGACTCTGCTCCTGGAATTGCAAGGAATAATCCCATTATTTATGTGACTGTAAGAACATGTGGGGAAAAAACCTCCAAGATTAATTTAGGAATCTATTGCCCAGACCCTTGCTGTGAACGGGTCCATCCTGGCACTGCCAAAGACCTCTGCCCTATGGACACCACCAGCTCACCTGTAATTGCACAACTGCCATTTTCACAGGACCGAACTTCAAACTAAAGGTCTTGGTTTTTGGAGCTCTCAGCTTCATGGACGAACTCCCTGGGAAGCCACTTTCACAGCACACAGGGACAGACACAGCAGTGCAGAGCACATTTTGCGGCAGCATTTGTTATTTCAAAGGAGACAGTGTGCCAGCACCGCGTTTGTCAGCCAAATCTGTGTCAGCACTTAAAACATCCCCCTCCCATACGGACGTGCTTGTGCTCAGCAGCTACTTGCTTTTCTTGTAGGAGCTGCAGCCCGTGGGAGGGTGTCTGTGTCACAGTTACATTATCCATGTGCTCTGGCTTGGGAAAGATGTTCCTTTTCCCTGCTTACTGCTGGTTTTGCTTTTTTGATTTTTTTCTTTTAATTGGAAGGGTGCATATGGCTTCTGGAGCACTCTGTGGTGTCACTTTTTACCTGCCAATCTCAGGGAAGTGTCCTGAGGCGCCCCTGAAGACCATCAGCACAATGTTCCCTCCTCTCACACAGCATCTGGGCTGCTGCAGCTGCACAGGTTTGGCACCAAGAGCAGCCACCAGCCACAATGACCCCAAGGAGACACTGCCACTATGTGGCACCACAAGCTCCAATCAGCCCTTGCGTTAGAAATCACTTAAATCTTGATGTGAAGTAATTTTTGGGGGGTTGTAGTTTATGACTGTCTGGTCTGAGCAATCTTAAATTAATTAACTAATTAATCTTGGACCTTTCACCTTTTCCCAGGCTTGTGAGAAATTATGTTTCCAAGTCACTCACTGGGGCACTTAGAGATGATTGGAACAGCGAAGCAGCCCAAGCTGAACCACAGCAAAGCAACAGCCTCCTCATGAGCGCTGGCTGTTCCTTGCAGGGCTATCAGACAAAAACCTCCAGGCTTTTTCTCCAAAGACCACTCCTGGGGCAACAGCTGGGGCCTCGTTTCATAGAGACCAAATGGTGCTCCAGGTAGCCTTCAAAATTTAATTTAATGCTCTCAAGCTCGACTACTGTCTTCCTTAGAGCTGACTCAGAGTGGTGACTCTGGAGGGATTGTGCAGGTGATGGAAGCACAGAGCTGGAATGAGGAGGGTCAGCCCACCCAGAGCCTCAGCAAGGTGGTGGGGAGGTCCTTGCCTTCAGTTCTTCCCATTCTGCTCATGAGCAAGGCATCTCTGGGAAAGGCCTCGCTCAGGCAACATTTCTAGAAGGAGCATCTGCCCCTGGGTGCCTACTTTGGACAGGCTCGGAGATTGATACTCAGCTAGGAGTGAAGCGAGGGATTTGAATTCCCTGCAAATCGGCTCAAAAGCGCCTCCAAGTGAGGAAACCCAGGATCAGTAGGGCAGACCCCCAGCACTCGCTGCTGGATGGTCCGGGACACTTCTGGCAGGAGAAGTCCACCAATAGGTGCTTGCTAGGAAAAAAAAGCAGCGACATTCCTACTGGAAAGATGAGACCGTTTGCCATGGAATGGCTCGAACAAAAGGCAGAGGGATCATCAGCAACCATTTACACCCTGCCCCTCCTAAGAGGCAGTTTCACACTCAGCCACTGCTCCTCTCCATTTTGATTCGTGCCTGAGCTAAATTTTGAGCTTAAAGCAGGATTCATGGCTACAGACGAAAGATATGCCATTCTCCCAAAAATTACAGCATGAGAATTGATGGCTTGACAGCTTAGAATGTACGTGATTTTTTAAAAAATCACACTACAGAAATGTTCTGAGCAGATTCTTCATGCTGTGCTGACTTAATTTCCTTCTACACCAGCTCATCTAGTGGCTAAATGGAAGGCCATGGATGTGGATTTTGTTCTTTTTTTTTTTTTAATTTTAGCAAAGCTTTTGATTGTCCAACATTGGACTTGAAGATCCTTGTGAGGTTCCTTCAAATTCAGGATATTCTGTTCTGATGATTCAAATTTCTCTTGCAATGAAGACCCTCAGAGCACGGTTGTGGGCTACCTCTCATAATTAATGGCCACTTTTTACCTTTGCTTTATAGATAATTTATTTCTCCTTCAGCCAAGGCTGCATCCACAGAGCTCATCTCCTCCGTAAGCTGCCAGAGCCCCACTGAAATGGGCTAATGGACTTATCTCGCTGTCATGATCCTGAGATGGAAAATTGTTCTGGGTTGTCAACAACCCCCAAAGGAGTATCGGTACTCAGAACACAGCCCCCGGCGCTGTGCTGCTTTGCAAGGACTTGAGAGAGCTTAGGCTTAGGCAGGAGGAACCCTAAAGCGGGGTCAGAGCCTGATCTCACTCCCAGCCCAGCTCCCCCGGCAGAGGGACCCTTCTCCCCCCAGCACAGCTCAGCAAGTCACGACCATCGTTCATACCAGGATTTAAGGGCACCGTTTACACATGCTAATGTATGCTAATGTTTTTCTGATGAGTTTGTCACTTGTTAAGCAGGTTGTGATGAAGCCTAGGCTGCTGAACAGCTTTTACCCCAACATGTAGTGATATCACAAGAGGCCCAAATTTGAGGCAAGATTTTTAACATGGATTTCAACTGTAACAGCCTTAAAATTCTTTAGGTCTACCACCACAGGTTTGTGTTGAGGTTTCTTTACATTTAGATTTCTCTCTGAATTCCTGGCCTTATTGTCTTCCAGGGACTGATAGGGGAGTAAAACGAACCAAAAAAAAATGCAGCTTCCTTCCAATGCGTCTGATTTTTGAACTATTAATATTTTAACCCATTACTCTTGCTCCATTTCACATGGATTTATGGTAAGAAAATACCAAGAGGATGCTGCATGAGCTCATAGAATTCTCCTCTCCTCAGCTTGCCTGTCAATCAGCTGAGTCTGCTACAGCACTGCTGGAGATGAGAAAATATGTTAAACCCAGAAGATTCAGCAACTCAGGGAACTGCAGAAAATGAAAGACAGGCAAGCCCCCGTGTATTCTCACATAAATTCATGCATCTCACCAAGGGTGCTGTAGCTCTTTTCACCTTTTGGGGATAAGTTGTGGACAGAAAACACCACGGTGTCTAAATTCTGATGGAAATCAACCTTGTTGGCTTTCCCAGAAGCTCCCTTGGCAGCACATCTACCATTCCAGCTGTGCTGAAGCTGACTGGAGCTGGTTTGTCCCACTCAATTATGAGCTTGGCAAGCACAAGGTCCTTAAAAACACCAGGCAAACACCATCGCAAATCACAGAATTGCAGAATCCTAGGATGCCCTGCGTTGGAAAGGATCCACAAGGACCATCAAGTCCAAACCATGGTCCTGCAAGGAACACCCCCAAGAATCACAACACATGCCTGATGCTGTTCAAATGCTCCTTGAACTCTGTCAGGCCTGGTGCTGTGACCACACTCTGAGGAGCCTCCTCCAGTACCTGGCCACCCTTTGGGTGAAGAATCTCTTCCTAATTCCCAGCCTAACTCCCCCAGACACAGTTCCATGCTGTCCCCTCAGCATGAGGACAGGTTCTGTCACTGGTCAGAGAGCAGCGTCAGTGCTGCCCCTCCTGAGGAAGCTGGAGCCCACAATGAGCTCTGCCCTCAGAATCCTCTTTTCCATCCTGAACAAGCCAAGTGCCCTCAGCCACTCCTGGCTTGGCTTCCCCTCTAGGCCCTAATTCCAGTCATTTGTTGGTATTTACAAAACTGCCCTATGAGTTTCCTGCTGATAAGTTAATGATTGTACTGATCCTGTTCCAGCTTAAGGAAAGTTTGGGTCTTTCAGCCAGGCCAAATCCCTCCTCAGCATGGAGGATGGACTTTCTCTGTGGCCTTATTCTCCTCAGGAGCTCCTTCCCACGGGGCTGAGGCACAGCCTCCTGCTTTGAAAGTTTTGCAGAGGTGAAAGGGCAGTTTCGGCTGAGGTGAAGGGGGACAATGCTTGGTAAAGTACAGGCAGCAGCTTTAGAAGAGGTGAAGCGGGCAGTTTGGGCTGAGATAAAGGGGGAAGTTCCAGATGAGCGGCGGGCGTGCAGAGCCGGGACTGCCCGCCTGCCCGGCTCTCGGGGCAGCACTAACACAGGAGCCGCTCTCAGAGCTCCCCTCAGGACTCCCCTCACGCCGCCCCGCCGGGCCCGCGCTGCCCTGAGGGAAGGGGGGGGGCGCCGCCTCCGCCCCTCGGCGGCACGTGACGCGCTGACGCACGCACGCACG
>VZTB01002864.1:127102-182374 GCA_013397245.1 Thryothorus ludovicianus | reverse complement strand
ACCCAAGGGATATCCCAGAGCCTATGGTGTCCTGCTGGGGGAAGGAGGAACTGGGAGACATTCATAGTGATGGATTTGTCTTCACAGGTCACCATTACACAGGATGTAGCCCTGCTTTCCTGGGGATTCCTGAAGGCTTACCCATGGGAAGAGGTGACTGATTCCTTGTTTTTCTCTGTTTGCATGCATGGCTTTTGCTTTTCCTTCTAAATTTTCTTTTCTCAACCCATGACTTTTCTCACTTTTACCTTTCCCACTTCCCTCCTCCATCCTACATGGAGAGGGTGAGCAAGAAGCTGAGTGGGGCTGAGCTGCTGACTATGTTGAACCACTAAGGTAAATGCACCAAAAGGTTTTTTGAACATGTGCTCTGAATGATTTACTCAGCAAGGAACCCAGAGAAAACAATAACTTAATTGCACCTGGAACCATGAGTAGTGTTATATACTCTTGTCTGCTGTGGAACTTGCTGTTAATAACTGTGAATAGAGAGAGACCACTTTTCTATAGCACATGGTTACACAGCAGCTGTGTAATTTACTGGACAGAGATTTTGTTCTCTTAGTCTGTAATTCTGACACTTTACAAGTGTTTTGGTTTTTTTTTTTTTAGAACATAAATGGAAACTCAGTAAATACATCATGTAATAAATGTCAAGTCCTAAGCTGCTTTTTAGCAGCAGGACAGCTTGAGGGCACAAGTGCCATGAAATCTGTGCACAGCAGAGAGGTCTTGGGGACTTCCCCAGTCTCTGCTGAGATTCCATTGCCTGTCCTTGGCTGTTTGATTTCTATACAAACTCACCCCCATCCTCCCACCAAACATAAAAATGGTCAAGGAAGCACTTGTCTCAGGGGTGGTGAAGCCACAGAGGATGCAAGCAACAAACAAACAGATGGAAAATACACATCAGGGGATTTGATTAAAAGTATAAGCTTGCTTTGAAGCAGTCTAAAGAGACATGGGAACAGGGGAATATAGAGCCACAGCTAAAGAGATTCTGAGGATCCCTCCAAGTCATGAACTGGAGACAGTACAAGCTCTAAGGATTAAGTTAGTTGCAGAACGACAAATGACGAAACAACAAAAAAAAAAAAAGAAAAAGAAAAAAAAAGAAAAAGAAAAACTTAAATCAGAAATCAGAACTACTTACTAGGCTCAAATCAATGTCTCAAAAGGTCAGCTGGCCTTCCTGGCATGGGGGAATCAAGAGCTTCCTTTCCCTTCCTTTCCCTCAGGTTTTTACTGCATAATGGCTGGAGTCTCAACCTTTACAGGGCCACAAGTTCCCATTTTCTGAGTCTGCTTCCTGAGCTCTTAACTTCCAATAAATCAAGAAAATTGACATTTCTAAAAATACTCTTACCTATCCTGAGATAATTACAGCCCAGGAGTATTCGAAACATACATGAAGCCTTGTGAAGCCCTTGGGGTATGATTCATCTCATAATAATCACCCCTTTTTCCTGTCTCATCCCAGCTAATCATCAAAAATCTCCCAGTTTCTCCGCCTCCCTACACTTCACCCCTCTTCTCTTCCCCGTAAAGGATATCTGTGAAACAAAAAGCTGATACAAATAAATGGGAACAATAGCTTCAAAATCCCCATTGTTTCCTTTCTGGTAGAAGAATTTCTGTGTCTTGCAGAGTGAGAGAAAGAATCTCCAAACACTCCTCTGGCTCCCTATTCTCAATCTCATAGCACTAAAATACTTTAGCATGGCTGGGAGTAAATACAGAAAATGGTAACAAATGAAGTCTTGAAAAAATGGTAATGTAAAAGATGGAGAAAACTAGCTGGAATTTCATTTTGTGCAGGAATGAGTGCTTACACCAATGTAAAGCTGAGGGGTTAAATACTCCTTAAACAATTTGGTCTGAATAGGGGCTGATTTCGTTTCTGAAATTGAAGACTTCATAAGAAGTAGATGGTATTTTTCTTTCTCTTACCTTGTGGAAACCTATAGCCTTTGTTTTCCAGCACAGAGGAAGAATTCTAAAATGTAGGGGCTGGTGTTTAAGGACACTCCCTGTCTATGATGTGCACGGTACAGAATAGTTGAGTGTCTTATATTGCAAGGACGCCTATGACTGACAGCAAAACAAATTACATGGATTTTTGTGACTACCAGCACCACTTGAAAAACTAATGTATGGAATGACGTGATATAACTTTTGACTGCTGGCTGGGAACATAACTGGCCAGCAGCATCAGCCATCAGTTAACATGTATTTCTCCAAATTCTTTCAGGGAGTTGTTCAGTTTATGAAGCAGACTGTAACACTACCTGCTATAAAGTGTCACTTGGGGTGTTACCTAATTCTGAAAAAGAGGAAAAAAAGTGCATCTACGCCCCAAAAGAGTGTAAAGATTAAAGGACAGGCAGTCTTATCTTCAAGATAGCAGTGTATCTCCTCAGAGTATGTCCTGAACTGGAAATCTAAAGTTGTCTGCTATGGTGATTTGGTACTTGCCTCTGAACTTAGCTGGCAGTGGTCATGACAGTAAGAATGTTACTGCATTAGACAAACCATTAATCTCATCCACACTGACGGTGGTTTTCCTAAGAAAAGTGAGTTCTGTATATAGTCATCAGTTCAGCTGGCTGCAAGAACTTAAGAAGCTATAATTACTGTAATATTAAAATATAGCTAATTAATACCATCCACTGTCTTTAACATCACATCTAATAATTACTTTAGTTAGTGCTGTACAGAATTGTTACATTTCTGAATGTTAATCCAAAGACTAACTTTTTCTTCCCTCTCCCATTCTTATCCTCACCAATGAATTTATGAAGTCATGGCAAAGCATTTTTCTAGGTTTTTAATTAGACCACTGTGTACAGAATATTATTCCTTCATTATAGTAAATTACAAGTCTATTTTTTTCTAGCTGAGACAGAAGAGCGACTTCAACACTTTCCTCTGTCATTTTCTCTAGGGATAGTTTAAAAACCCACAGGATTCAGGAAGCAGCAATGTCTACAATGCTATGACTTTGTTACAGCTGAACCTGAATAATCAAAAAGATATTACTGGATGCAAGCAGAGACTTCCCCAAATCCATTCAATAGCCCCCTGTGGCGTGATTCCCTTTGTGTCACCAGTTTAGATGGCCTGACTCAACCAGAACAGTTGAGTAATGCAACTCCATTAAACTGGGAAGAAGATAATCCATTCCTGTTTCCAAATTATCTTGCAAGCCTTTGTGAAAGAGTCTGGAAGAAAGAGAACAGCTCTGAGATGTTGGCATTTAAAGCAACTTCAGAGTAGCTAAAGGCGCCAAGAGCAAGTGAGGCTCCTTTTACTGGCAGTGGAAAAGACAGTAAACAAATGCCAATTGATAAAACCACAGATGTGAAAAGGTCTTCAACACAGATTGATTCTTCGCTTTTAAATTTTTTTTAAGTAAAATTCTTTATGAAAATCATAATAACCATCCCAACGGCTCATGGGTCTCGGGTTGCTTTAACAGACAAGAAAGAATATGCAGGTGACATTGACACTGGCGAAAAAAAAGTCCAAACAAGTTTCTATCAGTTTTCTTATGAGCCTGGTGATAGCTACATGAACTCAATAAAGGGTGGGACAAAGTTTATTTTATCTATTGCAAAATGACGTCCAAGTCTTAATAACATGTATTTTTGTAAGATCATATACTAATTAAGTAGTTATTTGAAGCTGTTCTAACTTTTTTTTAAAATGTCTTTTTCTTTACATTTTCATTACTAGAGATAAAGCAAATTATCATTTAGAAAATAGAATTAAAGTACAGAATCAGGCATAATTAATAATATTTAATTAGGGCTACCTTGAGCAACCAGAAAGAGCACCTCAGTCTTCATTCAGGGAACTTTTTTCATGCCTTACACAATCCAGTGTTAGGTCTACCTAAGCAAGTGAAATCAAAAGGATAATACTGCATTGTTTTGTACAAACTGTCAGGCTCAGCTGAAGAGTGCCTGGAGATTTTAAGAGAAAAGCAGTGTTATGAATGGATAAATTTCAGAGCTGCCTCTTCTTTTAGACATTTTAGCTGTGTAAAAAGATTAGGGTCTTAGGAAGGAGTTTACAAAGCTCAGAGAGTCACAGGGTGGTTCAGCTCCTCTAACTGCTTTTGAAAATCTCAGCCAAAACTGTTTCTTTTTCAGCAGGGTTGTGTGCTATGTTCTGTTTACATACTGAAATCACTGGTGGAAAAACATTGTTTATTTTGGGCCAGAGTTAAAGCTGTAGTAGTGTGATGAAATATGCATTTCCATCTGGTTGATCAGAATAATCCTCTTACATCTATAATGTATTCAGCATATGCCTCATGATATCTTTAGCCATTAATTCCCCTGACATTAGGAGTCTGAAATTTAAATACGAGGCAGCAAGGTAATGCATGGGTTGTATTTAGGAGCTACACTTAGATTTCAGCAATATTTTTTTTATTTCNACCAAATAACTGAATCTAAAAAACTGACAAAAAACCTAAAAATCTGATGATAAAATATATTTTATTTCATCTTCCAATTTTGAGATCACCCCTGGAGAAATCCACAGGTTAAAGGTGCTGCCTGCAAATCTAAAACCAGCATGTTTTCAGAAAGCTTGCACAGAGAGGACTACAATGCCAGGAAACAATTCATCTCCCCAGTATCTCTCCTTCTAATGTTGAAAGGATTCATCAATAGCAGAATTTCTTTTCCAGTGCTACCTTTATATACCTTGGTGCAGACATGTGAAAGGACCTTCCCATCTCACCTCTGCCAGGCACTCTTGATAATATCTTTGTCCTCTCACTCCAGGAGCCACCTTCCTTTTCAGGAGATAAACTAACTGCTCATTTGACTTTTTAATATTTATTTCAGAGTTGCTGTCATCAACCAGTGTATCAGTACTCTGATGATTTATTGAGTCAGTTTTCTTCTCTGCCTTTACATTTCTTTTCTCCATTCCAGTCAAACTCTACACATCTCTGAACTCACACCTTTGAACTTGCATGAGCAGCTCTACCATAATTTCCTCCTCATTTTCCACTTTCTTCTGTTCTCCCAGTCTCTTTTTCTTGTTTCCTCTGCTGCCCTGATTTTTTCATGTTGCTATCCTTCCTCTCCCATAACATTTAACACTTTTCAATGAAAAGTCTATTTCTTCCAGGCCAAAATCTAGTGCAACATATTCCTTTGTGACCAATAAAATGTGAAGGCAATGAATGATAAAAGTCCAAACGGCCCTCACATCTGCAGGTTCATGGTATAGTTCTCAGGTTTGTTTCTGAAAATCCCAAACCTATCACTCAAAGGTCTCTTCCCCAGGAACAATTTGCATTTGTAGTTCAGTTTCTGCATTCATGAAAGAGTGTCATGTAACAATTATGTGATTTCTTAAAACCTACGCTCTTCTTGCATTAATTTTAATCACTAGAAGTATTCTCAAGGAGTTTTCAGTTTTGGATCATGTCCTTAACTGGGTCCTGACAGAAATAAGAAGGTGTATAAGCCATAAGTAGTTTGCTTTTTTCTTTTATTTGTTTTTGCCACAGTGTAAATGAAGCCTTTTGAGATTTTAATAACCGAGCTACTTCTTGCCGGAGGACACAGGACTGCTGTGAGACCAGCCCAGTACCAAGCTGCAATTCCTCTTTTTAGTCTACCTAAAACATTGATAGCATCATCAATAATATCAGAACATTAATGTGCTGTTTTAGTTAACCTGTGGGTCTCTGGCAGCCACCTGGCTGTGCACTGTGAAAAGAATTAAGCATTCCCAATAAAGAACATCTATTAAAAAAAAACACTGTTGGCAGTATTTTATTTTAAACAAAATAAGATAAACCTTATTCATATCCTATCCTGCCTCTGGAAGATAATCCTACCTGAAACAATTATTTTAATGTAGTTCCCAAGATTTCCACTGCAGTCTTCTATGGATTTAGCTAAAGGTCATATGTGGTAGGTGACCAATTTTTACTGCTCTCTTGGGTAATGGCTTAAGACAGGATTCACTGTGTTGCACTAGAGTAGGTCAGGCTTTCAGGGTCAAAGATAATTGCTAGTCTCCTTTGAAAGTGGGGCACTATCAAGGAATTAAAGGTAGCTTGTGAACATAGATAAGAGACAACATATTAGTTGTCCACTATTCCAATTATTTAGTATACACTGAACAAACAAAATGGATGTGACATGGAGGACCAGAAATTTTTCAACCTTCCCTCTCAAATAGTATGTCACAATATTTTATTTGCTTAGTCTACAAAAGCAGGTCAATAATTAAATTCAACTCCCACGTTAAAACACCACTGAACAAAATCCCACTTACTCCTGCAGTAGGAAAAGAAACTAAACTAAGCTAAATATGATTATTAAAATACTAGACCAAATATTATCTATTGTTATTGTGTCAATCTTTTCTAAAAAGCAGACAAGTATATATTTTACATAAGCAAGCAAATTATCATAATAATTTGTGCATCATAGATTTTTTTATTTATAAAGGCTAAATATTAGGTGTCACTGAGAAATTAAGATCTTTTTGCCTCTCATTTGCCACTTCTACACTTCCTTCTCTTCGCTTTTTATGCTATCAATAAGAACAGAAATATGAAAAAAAAAATTAATATAATGTGTTAACTCAGAGCTCGTATATAAAAATATATATATGCATATATACATATATGTATGTATATGTTTATAAATATATGTGTGTGTATATACATATACATAGATATATTTATATGGATATTCCTTACCGAAATCATCTGCAATTATATTACTACTTTGTTTACAGGAGATATTGGGAAATTAGGTTGGATTTTTCTCTGTTTGCTGTGCCCAGTATGGACATAATTTATCGTGTCTTTCATCCAAACTCTCCTTACGCTATTATCTTGAGTTAAAATTTTGCAATATTTTTTTTTGGTGTTGCAATAATCGACCTCCTTACAAGATTTTGTGATGCATCCAGTTATTTATAGCATCTATTAGGTCTCTTTAAATAGATTCTCTCCTCTTTTCTGTGTCAGGGATTTGTGGTTTTCTGATGCTCTTCTGTAGACTTGCAGGTTAAACTAAAGATATAAAATTGACATTTTATTCTTCTTGTCAGTAATATTCTATTAAACTAATAAGGGATTGCACATAAAGGAAATGCTACAAAGATGTGTAGTAATGCTTTCTTATGATGAAGCAATGCAATTTTTAAAAAATAACCACATAATTAGGAAAAAGAGCTTGGAATTAACTTTTTTTTTAAATATGCAATATTTGGGAAAAAGTTGGAAATCTTGATAAAGATGCTTGTGCATCTGAAATTCAAATTCATATTAAGACTTAATCATGAATCACTAAAAGTCAAATTTTTTGAAATCTTTTCCATCCTCACTGGTATTTTTTGCAGTGTAACAATATTTACTATGTATTGCTTTCTTTTTTGTTTTCCTCTTGAAATAGTGCAACCAATCAGTCCTTAAAGTGTATGTTTATAGTGTTTGATCCAGATTAGTCTGATCTTTTTACCTAAAAATAAAATAAATAGCTCAGAGTCAGATGATCAACAGCAACGAGTAGTAATAGTCCCATAAAAGGATAAGAAAAACATAGGCAGATGGATTATTTTTTTCAGCATGCTTCTCCAGCCTGCAGCAGTTTCTGAGTTTCTATGACAAAGTTTGTGCTTAGATCATCATATTTAATAGTCTCTGATGGATCTATCTTCCAAAAATTTTCTAATTCATCTGGAATCTATTTACATTCTTAGTTTCCCCAGTTGCATAATTTAATTATGCAGCCTCCAACAAGTAACTTCATTTGATTTGCTCTTCTTAAATTTTAATAACCTTTTCATTTAAATGGTGGATATGAAGAATTCCTTATCAACCTTTCAATATCTTTCATTATATTGATCTTTATTTTTCTCCTAGTCCCACTGAAAGAGACACTCAGGGGACAGACGAAAACCCAGAGAACCCTCATCAGTGTCCTGAGCCTCTCAGGGGCTCCTCAGGAGGATCTGGCAGCTCCCACATTTGAGACATGATACTGAAATTGGTGTGAAGCATGTGAAAAGCTCTTGAAACTCATACGTATGAGAAAATCACATGGAGAGAAATAGATGGTCTGAAAGAAATAACGTTTCAAGATTTCCTCGGTCTTGAAATTATTTGACAAATCAAAAGTGATTAATGTTATTTATCAACAACAGAACAAAGACACTGAAAACTATCAGAACATACCAGCTGACTGGTGGGCTGAGTCACAACAAGCTGTGTCTCTGAATTAGTTATTTATTTTAAACGTGTAGAAAGAAAGCCATCAGCAGGATTTTTTTTGCAAAATAAACAAGTTTTAGCCTTGCAGTCGTTTTTCACTCAACTGCAGTGGTTTTGTCATTCAGTCTTGATGTCTAGGTCAATGAAACTTTTCCATTGCATAAAGTGAGGAATAGAAGAGGGAGACGTTCCTACCATTCTTAAAAAAAATTAGAAGGAAAATTGTTTTTATATTATTTCTGTGAAAGGTGGAAACATTTTTCACACACACACATTGACAATTGCCTAAAATTCATTTTTCATTGAAAGCGTACAAGAAATCAGCATATCACAAAAATTCAGACTCTGTCATGGACTGCCTAAATAAAATACTAAAATCCCTCTATCACAACTATTCAGCTGGGCAAAAGAAGTATTGTGGATCTAGCACGCAGTCACAATATTTTAACCAGATATTAGTGTTCAGCAGAAGGCGATAACTGTATTAAAAAATCATGAGGAAATGCCTGTAACATCAACATAAATTATGATTAATAAAATTCAATTGAAGCCAGAAGGTCAAAAAACTTGCAGTTATATCTGTTACTACAAATGCCTCCTGCCTTAAGTCTTAATGCCTCCTGATTTAAGTCTTAAAACTCCATATAAATGTCATTTTACTCACATAAGGTCTTTCTGACATCTTGCTGTGAGCTTTTAAGAAACTTCAAGTTATTTGTATAACTTGTCTCACTGGCACCTAATATGTCTTGCCCTTTTATGACCAGTGTTGATGTTTGTCTTTGTTTCACCAGGCTTGTTTCATGCACTCAACACTATCTGTACAGACCTTCTGTTCAGAGAATTAAAGAAATGTTTAGATCTCAATGGAAACCCTGACAAATATCACAGGAGAACAGTAGCAGTCCCTAGCATGTGTAGAGCAATGCTAGAGGCAGCTGGCTTCTGACATCCTTTAATTTGTTCTGTTCTAAGAATTAGAACTAAACCTCTGGTAAAATCTTCTGGCTGGTGAAGGAGCCAGCTTGGAAGTTTTCCCTGTCTGAAACATGTCGCTTTCAGCAAGAAACAGGAAAGCTGAGCAACTGCTCTGCCCTGTAATTAAGTTTTAACAATAGCCAGTCATGCCTTTATCACCAGGCTATTTTGTCCTGCCTGAAATTTGCCGCAAATTCAAAAGCCTTCCAGTGTTGCATCAATGGTGAATTCAATTTGTTCTCTTGGAAAATAAGAACTTCTGGTCCAAAAATAGCAGGTCAAACTCCCTGCTGGCATAACTCCATTAATTTCAGGGAAGTAGCACTGGAAGAGAAGTCGGCCAAAAGGTCTAAATGAGAATCTAAATCTGATGTGAGACATCAGTGAAGATTTTTAACTTTTTTTTATTTTTTTCCCCAGTACTCTCCAGGGTCCAGATGCTCAGCAGGTATAAATTACTAGAGTCGCACTAATTTCATAAGCCATGTCACTTTGCACAGATTGAGAATGTAACACTAGGTAGCAATATTCTTTTCCAGGAGTTAGTTCTGTTCATCTGAACACTTGACAATGCTGTCAGAAGAGGTCATATTTTGTTAATGTGAGATGTGGAGAACTGCAGGACAGATAGTGCCACAATGCTCTCAGTTGATAACATCCTTAAAATAATTTGAAAATGAATTTCACTTCAAAGATATGAGATAGTCTTTTGATTTCCCATAAGTGGTCTTTCTAGGTAAGATCAAAATTCTACCTAGTCCAGTGTACTTTTTCAAATGATAATGAAAAGTGAAGATGTGGTGAAGAATTGGAAAAATAGGGTAATCATTTAGCAATCATTCTCCAGAATGCTTCTCAAGTGATTTGTGGTCTGAGGAGAGGTCAGGCCAGAGGAGATGGACTGTAAGCCAGAGGAATCATAGTAGTTGCAAGTGGAAAACTCAAGCAATGTTCAGCATGAAAATATAAATCATTCTCTATTAATTCAATCACTCTAAAATTCAGGTTTTATTGCATGTTTTCATCAGAGTTGCTTATATTAGTATCATGCATTTTTTTACAAACATACTTTTTAACAGAAAATAACATTTATCATGAATATGCTATTGAAAGTGCTTGATGAATTTAAATGATGTTACTGAGCTTCTTAAACACAAGTCAAAATTCAAACCAATGTACTACAATGCAAGAATGATACTGAAGTTCTTTATCTTTATTTCAATACAATTAAAATATTGCTTATGTACTAGCTAGCACACAGTATATCTTAACCTATTTATTTGAAAAAGACCTAAAAAATTCAGTATAAAACAAAAAATAGAAAAGGAAAAACCTCTAAATATGTTTGAAAGAAATATTTTTAAAAGAAAGGAACAAAAAAGCAGTACGTTTGAAAGTGGTAAACTCAAGTAATTAATACATGTAGAAGTCTTAATGTTTCCTCTGGTGATTCTGGCACCTGTTTTGTAACTTGTGGTTTGCTAAGTGTGTTTTTACAAATCTTTCACATTTGGAAATACATCATGCCTTCTCTAAGTTCTGCTTGGGGTTTGGCAGGCAGTAGCAGCTCATATAGAGCAGGACTAGCATCTCTCCATATCAGTGAAAATCAGATATACACAAGATTTTAATATCTGATAAATCCAGTAATAGATTACACACTTAATAAAACACCTACACAACAGCTATGATACAGTGAACAAAATGAATTCTGAGGTTTATTTGTTTGAAATTTTTTTTTTTGGGGGGTGGGCTTTCTTTGTATTTTGGGTTGTTTTTTTTAATTTTACATGGTAAGCTCACTTGTAACATTCACAGCAAATTTATGTAGGCTAAGGTGAAAATGTTGTCTATAAAAAGAAAAGCGAAGTCAATAATGGTAGGTGACTCTGAAACAAAACGTGAAGACCTCTGTTGTTCACACTAAGGGGTATATCACTTTGGAGGGCAGGGAGATAGTGGGAAGTGTGAGAAAAAGCTGTCTAAATTAACGATATCAAATTTAATCATTTGACATTATGCCATTAACATCACGTATTTTCTTTCCTTCGAAAATTGATGCAATAATTATTCATTAGATACAGGCAAGCATTTCATCCAGAATTCCAAAAGATTTATTATATCTTTATTTATAAAAATGCAATAAAACTGGAGAGAAAAATAAATAATATACAGACCCTCAAATGTTGATAATAAATAAGATATTAGAAAAGTTTGTTTACTGTGGTTATATATATATATAAGAGTTAACATCAACAGGGCAGGACAAGATTTTGGAAGACTACATAAAAAAAAAAAAGTTACTTCCATCAAGAAAAGCACAGTTTGCTTAAAAATATAATACATGGGTATAAGTAGAAGCAAAGAAGAAAAATATTATATCTGATGCTGCATGACATTTGCTGAAGATGCTGATAAGACTGTTCTCTATGTTCTGATATGCTGTTAAGAAGGTACATTAGAATTAAGATCTTGCTGTGGTGTTTCAGCTATTTGGGGTTTCATAGAATCTTCAGCCCAGTGCCTGGGATTCATTATATAAGTAGTATTATAGCTATAATGCCTTACTCCTTCATACAGAAATAAATCCTCTCTTGGTTAGTATAATTTTCTTTGGGCTATTATTACCATCAGTTACCTTTCTGTTGAAATGAATGTTCACTGCCGACTGGAAGGACTTCCACAGCTCAAGCAAATAAAACTGCTTTTATTGGAAGACAGCTAAAAGGAGCAGAGGAGTGAACATGATGTTTGTTTTATTACTAAGTATTATTTGCGTGTCTAAGGCTGTATATCATTGTACAAAAATGTCATATTTAAGCATGCAAAATATAATTAAAATTGGTTTAATTAAAGAATACAATTATACTTGCTCATGTTCAAAAGAGAAAATAAATAAAATGAACCATTGTAGAGGCCTCATTGATTTGCACAATGACAGAAGTCATTAACTGAGCTCTGGTTAAATGGCACTCATCTGCTTCCAGAGGAAATATGCCTGTGTTATAGGTCTGTGATATATTTCAAAGAATTTTGCTTTTCATGCATGATATGTACTAAATATGCATCCTGTTTACTGGTAGTACAATCAGTAGGACATATTTTGACAGCTAAATGGCAAATTTAAATGTGAGTTTCTTTATAATACTCTGAAATTTCCTTTTTTTTTTCCCTCCTTGTGCAATATTACCCTGTCAAAGTCTCTTTAAATGTCTCATGTGGCTCACCCTTAATACATCTCTCCCTACAACTAGATAAGTGTCATCATGTCCACTAAGTGTAAGTTGAACATACTGCTCTCTTATGATTTATTGTCCCCGGAATTTTTTCTGATTCCATTGCATGGTAACTGTTGTACCAATTACCACTGGAATGCAGGGACAGAGCAAATTCAATGGCCTAGGAACTTTCTCTTGACTGAGACAATAGAGAATATTTTATGTTTAAACAGCAAAATCAGTTAAAATGTTTCACTTTGCATGATTTTTTTTTTTGGGGGGGGGAAGATCTAGCTCTGCAGTTTTAGTGGCTAATTAGGGAAAATCTATTAGAAGATATTACTGTGCAGTTTTATAGTGCTCATTACTGAATGGTTTCAAAGCACTTTACAACTGCTGGATTGGTTCCTGAGCCAGCACAAAGTGCTTTCATGAACAGATTTCATGAAATTATTTTAATGAAGTTATAACAACATTTTAACATATTTAAGAAACCATCCCAATATCGCTGTTCTTGGTATCATTTTACAGAAGAGTGCAATGACAGAGAAAGAGGTTAGAAAGCAAGACTAATTCACCTATTATTAGGGGTTTGCTTCAGTTTAAAACATCTAAATCTAGAGATAGTCCAGCATGGGACTTAGTTACACACAAATAAGTGGGCTAGGATATCAGGCATCCACAAGGAGCTGCCACAGGAATGACAAGACCAAGTCAATTCGAATCTCAAAGGTATTAGGCACGTATATTTAGGTGATTTTCACCACAGATATATTCTGTAAACTGAGTTGAATTATCTTCTTGATCGCACTGACTACATTTCACGACAAAATGCTTGTCATTATTTGTGTCATATATTATATGTGTCATAATTGACATTATATGTGTCATAATTGTGGTGCCAATTTTGTTGTCTTAGAGACTTTCATCCAACATGCAACTGCCACTCTGCAAAGTCTAAATCTCTGTCTCTTGGTCATTTCTGACTATTCCATATGGATTTTCTGGATGCCTTAAGGCAATTCAAATGGTTATTTTGCATTTTGGACTTGATACTTAGCTTGCCTGGAGACATCTAGTTTAGTATCTGGAGCTTAATCCCATACTAGGTATTCATATCTGAGGCATCAAACTTTAGATCACTTTGGAGTTAATGGAAGGTATAATCACTTTTGGGACATGAATAATCTTCCCAGCTTTCTATCATAAAACAAGGAGAACCGTAATATCTAAAGTCAAGTCATATAAACTGTGTTCCACTTGAATAAAATAGCATCACAAGTCTTCCTAGAAGCTAAGCATGTTGTCTGCATGACCTAGTATTTGACATGCAAACCACACACAAAGAGCCAAAGACCGCAAAATCAAAAAGAACCTGTAAGGGTCCTACTGAAAACAAATGAAAGGAAATTGAACACAAAAATATGTGTGGCATCAAAACAGTCAAGAAAATAAGAACAAAGTTTAGAATAATACAGCAACTTTGAATACAGTTAAATGGTCCTATACACAGATTTAGAAGTTGCCAGGTGCATTTCAAGCCTAAATGTTTTTTTTCCTATCTGAAAGCTCATTTTATTTTTTACCAGGTATGATATAGTGAAATATATTAATTTTCCTTGTATTAATTTTACCTCACCAAATAATAAATCTGCACAGGGTATGATTCCTGACAAAGCGGACCTTAATGCATTACAGAATGGTCAGTCAGAAATGGTGTAGCTTTCACAGATGGTGTCCATGAAAGTTCAAACCCGATCTGCTCTTGTATGTTAACCAGGGGACTTCCTGAAAAAGGTAGATGAATAAATGATTTGTATTGTTTCCAAATTTGTCTATTAAAGTGCAGAAGAAAGGTCACTCAGTATTGAAAGGAAAAGAGTTACCTGAACCATAAGAAAGAAAATTGCATGAGAAGAAGGAAGAGAGGCAAACTTTTTTTGTTGTGACAGAAGCATGATGGATGGGCTGAGGTGATTTGTACAAGGGAGAACAGTTCAAATGTTGAATCCAGCTTTTGGGTCACAACAGCCCCTGAAAGACTACAGGATGGGGTCAGAGTGGTTGGAAAGTGGCCCAGCAGAAAGGGACCTGGGGGTGTTGGTTAACAACAGCAACATATGCCAGGGTGTACCCAGGAGGCCAAGAAGGCCAATGGCACCTGGCCTGTATCAACAATAGTGTGGCCAGCAGGAGCAGGGCAGTGACTGTCCCCTGTACTGGGAACAGGTGAAGCCACACCTCCAGTGCTCTTTAAGAGCCCAGTTCTGGGCCAGTCTTGAGTGGGCTGGAGTGTGCCCGGAGAAGGGCCATGGAGCTGGTGAAGGGTCTAGAGTACAAATACCATGAGGAGCAACAGAGGCCTTGAGCTGTGCCAGGGAGGATTTAGGCTGGATATTGGGAAAAAATTCTCCACTGAAAGGGCTGAAAAATACTGGAACAGGCTGCCAAGGTGTCACATCTCTGGAGGTACTTGCAAGTCATGTTTATGTAGTTTTTAGGGACATGGCTTAGAAGTGGGCTTGGCAGGGCTTGGTTAACAATTGGATTCAATGATCCTAAAGAGTTTTATAAACCTAAACAATTCTATGATTATATAATAACTTAAAGATTATATTAGCAATTTTTTTTTTATACCTTATAGGTAAGTAAAAATTCCTTTGAATATAAAAATAAACAACATCTTGGTACTATCTTGGAAGTAGAAAGTGAACAGACTTCAATCTTATTAATGGAGATTAAAATTATATTCAAGACACAAAGGAAGATAAACTGTCATCATTATTAGTGCAGTTTGCTTAGGATATGTACAAAAAGGAAAGATAGAGGTAGGAAGCTCAAAATGAGTATATGTAAATACCCAGATAAATCTCTTGTTTGGGGCATTCTCATTTCTGTGCTCTGGTGGATGCTGCTTCCATTTCATTTTGTAAATCTTTCCCCTTCCACAGAAAGTCAAGCTGATGTTTATCATGTCTAATTTTAAGCATCAGCATTACAGACACCTACATGTGGGACAATCACATGCTGAGGGTGACTGACTTGATGGAGTCATTCACGTGAACTGCCTTTTTTTACTTTAAAAGGAATATAGAGTGATTAGCATGTATAGTAGCTGCTTAAATTTCAGCACATGAATCTCAGCCTAAGTAGTGACAAAGGAAGTCACTATGGTGCATGCATAACACCCAATTTATGAAAATCACCAAAAGCACTGAAATGGAAAGATATAGATATTTCTATATTGAAAATATGTCAATGGCTTAACCAGTGTATGCTGTGACACAGTGTCAAACTGAATAAAACTAATCAGCTTGTGCTTTTATTTGTCTATTCTGTCATTTTTGGTGTTCTCATGGCATCCAGAAAAAAATAAAAATTCAGGAGAAACTCCTAAAAATCAAGGGCAGGTAAACTCTGAGGAACAGCCAGTATTCAGAGGACAGTATCAGCCATGTAATAGGAACCCATACAATTTTAAAGCACATAGGGACAGTACTTCAGTAGCCAGTATCTAGAGGTTGATCAGCAGAGACACTCTAGTAAGGAGCAGTATAATGATCCAAGCCTGTTATCAGCCAATAACGTTCCAGAATTATTCTCCCTACAACCTACATTTTTCCTGGGTTCTGGCTTCCTAAGCACCATCCTATTCTCAGTTTGTCTAATTTATCTTTTTTCAGTCATTAGTAGCACAGCAATAATGCAGAGTACATTTACAAAGACGTTTGCTCTTTCCTTTTTCTTTGGGAAGGATTGACAGCATTATAAAGATAAAACAATTAATGAAGGAGCAAAAAAACTGTTTTTTCTTCATCTACCCAGCAGTTACAAAATCATATAATATAAAACTAAGTGAGAAAAGATAGTTTCAAAGGAAGAGTCAAGAAAAGTAAATTACCCCAACCTATTCTCAGGGAAAAAAGAAATCAAGTAAGAAAACAGGTCAGTGCAGACCAGGAGGAAATTCCCTCTGGCATTGTAGTCCATTATTTTCAGTTTAGTATTTTGGTAGGGTGTTTTGTTTTTCCCTTTATTCTAGCTACAAAGAATGTAAAGTTCTGTAACAATCAAAATGAAATGATTGAGAAAATATGGAAATTCTGAAGATGTGCTTTCTCAGCTGCACAGTATTTTCTAAACGAATTAAATTTATTTCAGGTTCTTGATATGCTTATTATGGAAATTCTCAATAGAGGTAATTGCTTTCATTACCTTATGTATGTTCAAAGCTTTATAGGTATCAGTATGATGAATTAGGCTGGTTGCGGAGTTTACAGATTTTTTGTCCATGGCCATTTGGGAATACCAAGACAGCAAGCATTATTGAAATCAAAAAACATTAAAATGAGGAGTCTGATTGGATGGTAAGTCTTCAAAGTTCCCAGAGTTGCCAGGCATGTGACAACATTCTGGAAAAGAAAAAAGGTCCTTTGAAAATGTAGATTCTGAAAGGCCTGGGTACCTGGATCTAAGTCTTTAGAAACTAAAAACAAACCATCTCATTATTCTGACAGGAAGGTGGAACTCAACCTATAATTCACTCAAGGTCTTCTCAAGCTCAAAATATTAAGTGCAAAATTTTAGAACTAATGAAATTGATGGGTTTTGATAAAACTTGGCTTGTTAAGAAAAATTCTGATCTTAAGGATTGGAAGTTTTATAATACATCAATGTTTCTAATTATGCAAGCATCAAATGTCATTATGAAATTATTAATTTCTTATTAAACAATGGAAAAAATTACTTTCAGTGCATAGCCAATATTCATAAAAGCAGAAAAAAATTCAAACCATACAGGGTAATCTTAGGCTGAGTGACAATTTCTATCCCTCTGACAAGCAGAGGAAAATCTCCTGTTGGTTTTCAGAGCTTTGGTGTTGGAAATCACCCCTCAAAGTCCTTACACTAAGAAATTCAGGAGTCAACCCCCACTGGTACCTCACCCTAGGATGCAACATTAGAGCTGCTTTCATCTCTGAACTGTACCAGAAGATCTGTAGTTTCCTGACAAGCCCCTCCAGCAGCCTTTGTGGCACCAGCGTTGCCCAGGCCTGTGCAATCTGTCCCTTGGGCAGGGCTCAATCAGTCCTTCTGCAAGAAGGCAGCTTCAGAAACTCACCCCTAGCACAGCACTTGTGTTTTGTCTTGCTCCTAACTTAGCTCTGAAAATGATAAATCAGCTAAAGAAGTATTAATGAAGGCAGATTAACCTTTGAAACTGCAGCTAGGGGCTGCTGATTATAAGTCTATGAATCTTCTCTGGGATCTGCATTACACAAACACACACACACACAGGGTTTTTAATGTCAATATATTGAACATACACTTCTTATATGCCCACACTATCACAATAATTTTCTACATTTTCAAATTTCATTTTTTTAATATAATTTTCTTATTTCTGTCATTTCAATTTATTGGTGGAGGGGTATTGAGAGAGAAAACATTGTCCTTTCCTTGATGATATATTTTGCACCAATATTATAATATATCTGCACCTTTTTTTTCCTGTTTTTGCAGGGTCTGCAAAACATCCATATTTATGTTTTACCCTTCTAAGTGACATCTATGTCAAACAACTTCCTCTAGCTTCAAAGGAATGAAACTGAAGTGTTATTAGCCCTCGTGCTAAATTGCTGCTGACTTTCCTTTTCAATCAGCCTTTTCTCTTAAAGAGCTGCTGATTAAGCCTGAATGAAGCCTTTGACAGCTATTCTATTTAAAAACAATTCTATTTATATGCCATATGATTATATTTATGGATAGATGTGACAAAACCTGGCTTCTTATGATTAGTGAATCTTGTATGAGAACAGGACTTTGCTACTGTTATATTTTCCTTTCAGAAAAATATCACCTACAAAACACAACTCTATCCCACTCTAAAACCATAATTATTTCAAATGCCACTCTGAAAGAGAATGAAACATGGACTGAGGGCCCTGCAGTTATAACTACCAATGGGAATGCAGGTAGAAAAATAGTGGCATTAGGCAAAAAAATGGGATAAAATAAAATGTTTTGAGATTTTGTCATTAATCTGTAGCCCAAATCTGGCTGGTAATATAAAATAAGCCAAGACAGTAGATACTGTTAGCTGTTTTTCAGTTTCGTTTCGAAACTGTAATTTGAGTTTTTGCTTCTCATGGGATTTGGTCCACAAAATTCTTATAGTGTCCCTGAGGACCATCATACTAGATTTTAAACTCTGTCTCAAACACTAAATCCTTCTGTCTTTATTTGGCAACAATAATGCTTGCAACAGCACATGGTTAAAGGCCAAAAAAAATGGGTTACCAAAAACCAGCTCAAATAAATCAGAAAATTGGAAAGTTTAGGCATTGGATATTTCTTCCCTTATACTAGATCTGAGAGCCCCTATGAGACTGGCACTAACAATTGCAAACCACTATTAACTTAAATTCAATTTATTTTTAAGTACAATGAGTTCCTTTCATTCACTTTACAACAGTGACAAAGGATCAATCATGATGTGGAGTTCAAGGCATTTACCAAAGAGCTTAGAAATATGGTTCATGTGCATTACGGGCCTGCAGAAATGAAAAATTATGTATTTTTACCATACCAGGACAATATCTTAATCAGTATTAATGACCATTTGATCATCCTCACTCTGATCTAAATGCATTAAAATGGATTTAAAACTGGAGCCTAAACTTTACAAAAACCAAGAACAGACTTAAGCTGAACTAGATAACTGGAGGAAAGGCTGTGATTGTTGTGTGCCTGGACTTCAGCAGAGTTTCGACATCACTTTCTACAGCATTCTGTTGCACAAACTGGCAGCTCAGTGATGGAGAAATGGAATAGCTGCACTCTTTGCTGGGTAAAAATCTTTACGGACCCAGAGAGTGGTGGGGAACAGAGTTGCTGCCAGTGGGTGTGTGTGTGAACTTGGAAGTGCTGGGTTAATGATGGGATTTGATAATTTTAAGGACCTTTTCCAACCTAAATGGAACTTTGATTCTACAATTGATAATTTACAGTAAAAGTTATGCTAAATGTTTGCTGCTGTCTTTCTCTGGGTGTAGGCCTCAGTTCATAAACATTATTATAGAGCTTATTTTCTATTAAGCTATTTCTAAAATGAATAATTGATTTAAGTGCTCTCTGTGCTCCTTTCAGATTATTATCATTTCATAGGATTGTTAGATTTATTTATTTTCATGAGGAAATATTTTCTCACATGGACTATAACAATTATAATAAGTGCCAGGATACCATATGGGCAACTGAATCCCTCAGACTCAAACGCTCATCTAAGGAAAATATGGAAGGCTGGTCCTTAGATAAGGTGGTTCCTAGTATTTGGCAAGTTATGTATATCACTATGTAGGGTAAATATTTACAAAAATTATGAAGAAATTCTAAATTTCTAACATGTATAAATTTCTTTCTGAGGATACATTTTCCTCTCCTATAGTAGAGTGTTTAATATACCAAAAATAAAAGAAAAATAATTCTCAAAAGCAGAAATATTCAAAATACAGATTTTGAGGCTAAAAAATATTCAAATGATGAATAAATCTGGGTAAGGTAAAACTGATGATAATTAAAGAGGAAAATGACTTAGTCAGAGGTGGTGCCTTCTTGGTCCCTTGAGTCATGAGATTAATTTTAGATCAAGTTATATCCCTTTCTCAGGAATATGTCTATCAAGAACTTCCAGATTAAAATCTATGAAGTAGATGGACAGACTGTTCTGACTGAATTCCTTACATTTACAGCCTGAATTTCAAATTTTGTACTCAGTGGAAGATTGTTTAATTGTTTAACTTGGGCCAACCTTAAGTCTGCATATTATGAAGACTCCTCTGCCTGGATAGCACTCTACTGATTAGAAGATACTAATTACAGCATAATTAGGCAAAGACAGGAGAGAAGGAAATATGGATGTAAGGCAGTAGCAGTTATCACAATTTTAAAAAATAAAGCCACCAACTCTTAAGTGCTTTTCACTACAATATTTAATGCTGTTAAAATATTTTGAGCATCACACAATGCCAAAATCTGAGAATGCAAATTAGTAAGAAATGATATTCATGCTTTCACATATGGTACAGAAAGGTCCTTTTCATATGTAATACTACAAAAAACCCTGCATAATTATTGAGGGAAAATAGATTAAGTTAGTGATGTAAAATAGAATGTGATTTTATTTTACAACTGAAAGATTCAAAAACCCTTTGGACACTAAATAGTATTTAAATGTATGAAGAGCATTTTAACTGGTTTTCATTTCTGAGGGAAATATATAAAATAAGGGTTTTGTTGTGATGTTTCTTGGCTTTTTGAAGGTCAGAAGTATTTGTTATGAAAACAGAACTGTCTAAAGAAGTATGCGGTCATGGGAACATTAAAAAGATGCAAAATTTGTTCCTATTGAGTCATTTTCAACTAAGCTTTGACTTTAACACATGAAGGACTTATCATGTTAAAAAACATAGTTTGATGAGATCATAGACAAAAGAACACAAGGAGATATAGACAACAAAATAAATGTTAAGTCATAATCAACGGGAATTCAGCATTTCACTCTTAGAAAAACTTCCATCAAAATATACATTTTGTTAGCGTGTATGAGAAATGAACAATTTCATGTGAATGGTTCTCACTGATTTTGTTAACCATGAAAAATTAAACAAAAAAATATATAAAATGAAAATTTTAAAACAGAATGAAAAGAATCCTGCAAAAAACACCCTTATTTTTCCTTAGTCTCTATACAGTGATAAAATGTTTTGCTGGCTTTTTTTACTTTATTGGAGCAGCAGAAAAATAATTAAAAAGCATTTTACATTCTTGTAAATAGATTGGCTATTAGAAAATCTCAGAAAACCAAAGATTATTTAAATTTTTTTCATTATTTAATTTTTTTAATAAGTCGAGAAAAAAGTATCATTTAGTTTTTATAACATCTTATATCCACATATTTTTTCTTCATATTTGTTATTCAAAGTTCTGCAAAATTGTATGAAATCACCCTCAATTCAACCAATGTTTACATCAAGAAAAAATACTTTTCTTACTTCAACTTTTCTTACAACAACTATTAGTTGGACTGGACAAAATTATAGATGGAGCCACGTGGAGGTGTGGAAATCTGGACAATGACAAAATATGCTCATTCTCCTTTTCCTGTGACCCTTTTGTGAGAATAGCCAAACTTCTTCCCATCAAAATAGCCACACAGATAAATCACAATATATTTTCCCAGTTCTAGTGAGCAACAGGATTGGGTATCTCCAGGTGCAGGGAGCTGTCCAGAAACTGTCAGTCTTGATTGCCCTTCCTGTGTCAGTTCTTCAGCACACATTATTGTGGGTTATTTGCAACCCCCAGAGCTACCATAGCCTTTCTAGAGCCAACACTGAGCAGCACAATCAAGGGAGCTACACTTGAAATATTGCATCAGACATGGTTGAGCAGCCCCCAGCCCATCACTTCAATCTCAATGGGAGAGCATGGCTAAAGTGGTTGGGTGGTAATGATGTTCCTGTTTTTGCAATTTTTTGCTGCTTCTTAGAGCCATTTTGCCTCTTGTACATGGCCTGGCCAGTGAGCCAGATGGTCATAATATCTGATAAATGTTTTGAGTGAATGGAGTGGATACTGCTGTGCATTGACAACTGAGCATCTGATGTCAGAAGTAATGTGTTTATGCAGAATTACTAAGAGAGGAGGAAGTATAATTGAAGGACACAGAGAAACAGAGAGGGGGGGGGTCTCTACAAGAATGATAATGAGAATGATTAGGAGATGAAATAAAACCTTCCTCCATGAATAGAGATTGTAAAGAATAGTGTGATTTCCTCGAGAAATTAAACAAGCAAGAAGGGACATAATAAAGTGTTAAAAAACAAATGCTGTGTGGCAGAAGGAATAGGGGCTAATATTCCTCCTGGCATGTAAGAGGCCGTCAATCAAACAAGAAGGGACAATTGGTGATTATTTCTAGACAATGAATAATTAGGCTGTGCAATACACAGCTGCATGATACAAAGGGAAGACTGGACAGTTGTATGACTAGCAACACTACTGACTTAATGATCCAAGTTTTGGGTAGGGACATAAAACCCCATCATTTGAACCAGTGTCTTTCAGTTATTAATAGCAAGTCTTTTGGAATTAAGCAGGCTCTTTTATCTTTTCCTGCATTTCTTTTTTTTTTTTTTTTTTTAAATTTTGTAAATACTTCTCTGCAGCTACTGTTGAAGAAATGTAGAAGATGAGATGAACCATGGATTTCATACCTTATGACTTGCACTAAACTCTCATAAAAAGCTATACCATATTTCACCACAGTGGATGATAGACTTCTAATTTTGGGTACTGTACATTGCAAATATATTGCCCTGTGAAGATGTAAAATGATCTTTTTCTGGTAGAACAATGCAGAACCTAATAATCTGCTATTAGGTCTCACTCTCAAACTTTTAACTGCTCATCTAACATAGAGATACGAAAGTGTTCAGAAGCAGCACTTTGTCATAAATTTTATAACTAATGGGGAGTGCAGGTGTTAGAGACACAGAAACTAAGCCCTAAAAATTTTCCACAGCCATCCTCTTTCAGCTAAATGGGCTGACACTTGTATATCACTCAGCTGGCTGGCAGTAAATCTGTCCTGATTTGAACTCCAGGCCATGCAGTTTTGATTTGCTGCATGGTGTTGTTCAGAAAAAGGCAAGTTCTGTTGTGCACTTACACCTGGGATGTGTTGCACCGAGATCTAACATGGGAGAGCTGAGCACAGTCTTAATAAACTCTCCTGATTTTTATCATTGTTGCTGATATTGTCATGGTCCAGCAGTTCCAGGAACTGAGTTTCACATATAAATTCATTTTGAAGTGTAGCTGTTCCAAAATAATTCTTTTCTGTAACTCTTGTTCAATAGAAATTTATGAGTCAGAAAGCATCCAGGAGATGCAGAGCTGAAGTTTTGCCCTTTTAGGACTAAGCATTACTATTCACAATCCATGCATTTTTTAAACAAGTGTCTTGATGCCACTGCTTGGCCAAAAGCAACAGAAAAATCTAGATCCCTGAGGATTAGTAGGACCTTTGGATGGTGAAGCACTTAGTAAGTTAGCAGGCCTGTACATCATGCTGACTTTTAACTCTGTAAGAGTTCAGTGAGCATCACTCCTGTAGAATTTATCAGCTGGCAAGTTTTCACAATGTTCTTGTCCTTGAGTAACCTGAAATACTAGTCTTTGTCCTTATTTCTCAAAGTAGCCTTGCCATGGAACCATAGAGTTGAAGGGACCCACAAGACTGACATATCACCAAAAGTATAAGCACAAGTAAGAAATATCTGGGCTACAAAGTCCTTTTGTGGCAGGGAACTTGGGGCTGTGGAGCTGCAGGACTTGGATTGTGTGTTTCAGTCAAAACACACACATTAGGGCAGGGCAGATATTTTTTATCAGAGCTGAAGTTGTAGTATGATGGTGGTGAGAGACCATGGAAGTTCTTAGACTGTGAAAGGATCAAGTCTCCTCAGACAAAGTGAAAGAGGATGGATTTTGTCCTATGGGACCTAATCAACCATCACTATCTCCATCTATCCAGCCTGACAGTGAACTCTGTCACCAACTAAGACAGGAGTTATCAATCTTCTTCCCACCCATAGCCCTTGCTAAGCCCACTGCCACCTGAAAGAGTGAAAAACTAGCAAACCTCATCTTGTGTCCCCCTCTAACCCACAAAACTCTCCATTGTAGCTATGAGCTACCTTTCTCTGTCATCCACTGCTCAGCTAGTGAGATATCCTGAGGGGGACTGAAGCAGGAAATGCAGCCCAGTGACAAGTAACAAGTCAAAAAAGGCACAAAGAGCAGGGGAAGATATGTTCTGCATAATCATATTTGCCCAAAAAACTTTATGGATGGAGCCCATCTAAAAGGTAAGGGAAAGTTAAAGAGATGGATAGATAGATAGATAGATTAGATAGATAGATAGATAGATANTTAGATAGATAGATAGATAGATAGATAGATAGATAGATAGATAGATAGATAGATAGATAGATAGATAGATAGATAGACAGACATCCTATTGCTTTTTATACCTTCAGTGCCATCTTCCATCCCACCAAGCCCACCTCTTTCTCAGTGGAAGCCTGGTGATCATTTCCCTCTGCATTGAATCCAAAGATGACATGTGTATTACCTGGCAACATTTGGGAACTGTGATGAGTAATCTTCATGAAGTTGCTGGAAATACTGGTCATTGCTGTTCCAGTTAGGATGAAAAAATCCCTTTATAATCTCACAGAGGTTTGGCAGGGCACAGCATCCTCTGCTCAGAGGACATTTGTGAAAAAGGTGACAAACTACCTGCAGCAGTGAGCTTATCAGTGACAGGTTTCCACATGGCATCCATAACCCTGTGTATGTGCTCCTTTGTTGATTAGGTATGATAGCATTACCCAGCAGCACAATAAAAAACCTTTCTGGCAATACAAACAGATACACAAATACTATGAAAGCTCTCTCCTGGCATGGAAATAAGCAGTAGCTTCAGGCTGGAGATAAGAGGAATCAGACATTGCATTTTCTCCTACAAAATTTCCACAGATATCTCTAAAGCTGCCTAAGTGCTTCACCAAAGTGTGTTGGTTTTGGCTGGGGTAGAGTTAATTTTCTTCACATTGGATAGTATGAGGCTGTGTTTGTGCTGAACACAGGACTGATAATGCAGAGATGTTTTTGTTATTGGTGGGCAGGTCTTATACAGAGCCAAAGCCTTTGCTGCTTTTCATACTGCCAGGCTAGTGAGGGGACTAGGAGTGCATGGGAGATTAAGAGGGGACACAGCCAGGACAGACGACCCCAGGTGACCAAAGGGATATTCCAGACCATGTGGCATCACTCTCAGTGTATAAAGAGGGTAGAAGGAAGAAGGGGGAGATGTCTGGAATGATGGCTTGACTTCCCAAGTAGTCATTACATGTGATGGGCCCCTGCTCTCTTGGAGACAGCTGAACACCTACCCAACCATGGGAAGGAAGCAGTGAATCGGTTCCTTGTTTAGCTTTGTTTCTGTGTGTGGCTTTTGCTTTCCCTATTAAACAGTTTTTATGCCAACCCTCACATTTTCCAGCTTTTACACTTGATTTTCTCCTGGATCCTGCTGGTGGGGTTTGAGTGATTGCCTGCATGGGGCTTGGCTGCTCCCTGGGGTTAAACCAGGGCACAAGATTTGCCCTGAAATGAAGTCATAACTACACTGGATTGTAGGGAAGACCATGCCAAGCAGTGGTCATAGACTATAGCAATGGACAAAAAGCAAAGGCTAGATGACTGCGTATAAGAGGGAGGGGGATGTTTCTGATCAAAGGGGTAGTGTTTGGATGATGGCTAAGGAGACCTCCACCACCCTGACCCTAGCCAACTTGTCCTACAGCTCAAACTAGCCAACCATTGACAGTAGGTGTCAGAGAGAGCAGCTTGGGAATAAGAGAAGATCGTGTTCTTTAGATCAAGTATGGTCTCCCAAAACTTTGCTCAGTTATTGCAAAGTGTGAGAGCAGCTTAGAGCAAGAGATCTCAGTTCTGCCTCTTCTGCACACCTTCCAGCTCTGCTCTGAGGACACTACAATTTCACTAATTCATAAAATTCTTCTGACTGAGACAGAGCAGTGCTATTGAAAAGAGGGAAAAATATGAGCTGTAATTCTAGGAACATTGTAACAGGTCATCAAGAGTTTCATCCAAGCCATATTCTGCAGACATATGAATAACTCATTCCTGCTACACCTACCTAGGCCCAATGACCCAACCAGGAGATTGACAGAGGAGGGGAATTGGGTGACAATGCCACTGTATTGCTCATGAAGCAGGAAGAATGGACAGGTAGGACAAACGACTAAAATAACTCTTGGCATCACACAAGAGAAGAAATTAAGTTTTGTTCCAACTTCTAAAGGGGTTGACACCGTGAAAATAAAACAAATAAACAAAACCATACCACCCAAACTCCTGTCATCACCTCCTGTAAAACAGATGAAAAGGCAGTATGGTACTTCTGAGGCTGATCTGCTGAAGGTCTCTTGTTCTCAGAGAAGATTTTTAGGGACATAGTTATATTTTGGGCAGCTCCAAGCTACATGTTTATAGGGGATATTTTGCCTGCAGTGCAGGCTAGAGGTAATCTGAGGTAAAAGTCTTCAAATGTCTGAAGCACATACATGAAACTTTTGGCATCACATTCTTCAGTCTATTTGATCTACTTTTGTTGTGTTAATGAGAGCAGATACTGGCAAATGATCTAAGACTCTGGACATCAATCAATGTGTTTTGGTTATCTCTCAGGCTTAGCTTTTGAAGAAACCAAATAGAGTTCTCTTATTCGGAAGATAGAGTAAGGAGAAGTGTTTCACAATGGACCTCTTTCCCTCTCACACTCATAGGGAGAGTTCTATGGTTCTTTCTCCTCTCATTTACCCGTTTACCTGCTGCCAATTCAAAGCATACAGTATGTGCATTTGAGAATAGAGTATGTGCATTTGCAAGTCTGGCACTTCTAGCAAATTGTAACAGAGGGCTTAACCTTTTTGGAGTGCATTTTGAGCTGAAAAAAGTATAAAAATATGCCCTTCAAATGCATTGCCTAGGTCCTGAAAGAGATCCAGGCCATGTGCTCTATTGTGTGAGTGCACAGTTCATGCTCCACAAGAAACAGTGTGGGTAGCATTTGCAGTTCTGCACCATGAATAGCTCAATTGCAGATCCCTTTATCACTGCCAATACTTTCTATCTTGTACTTATTGTCTGCAACTTCCTACATAAATAATTGCAGCAACATTAAACAAAGCCTGCANTTTAGCTCCAGTGATCTGGTTCTAAGAGATTAATAATTTCCCTTCTTTTCCTCTCTTGGGACATGGGAAGATTTTCACGTTAGCGGCACAATTGACGTTTCAGCAACACTATAAACCAAATTTCCATGAATTTTAACTTAGTGATTGTTATAAGAAGATTCACATTGTCTAGGAAGGCCCCCCAGAAAAGTCTGAGCTGTAAATATGTATTTTATTCAAGGAAGACATTACATAATTTTTATCCATGTATACTGCCCATGCTAAACTTAGCTTATCAATATGATCCTTTTTTCAAAACTATTCATGTTTAACCAGCTACGTGCAGGAAATCAAAACCAACAGTGAAATCAATAGGCTGGCAGGGAACTCTCTTCTAATAATTTCCCAGGAGCCTGTGCTTTTTATCCACATTAATGCTCACTCAAAGGGCAAGGGAAAAAACCAGGCAAATGTCTTAAGAAAAAAAGTGCAGTTCGAGTGCCAACATCTCTCCTAATAAGTACAGAGCAATTTTACACAGAAGCTGGGCACTGTAACGATTGTCCAATAAAACCAAATTGCTGTATAAAGTGCACAAGCAGTCATTTGAAGAGGCTCTGAGTGGATGGATACTGGCCAAGAGCAAGTCACAGGGGAAACAAAACACCCAATGATACTTCAGTGAAGTGTTTGCGTGGGGTTGGACTGTCAAGTTTGTGCTCTTCTGTGCACTGAAAGATCTGCCATTTTGTTGAACTTGCTGCAGCTGCATGACCTGTTGGCAGGAGAAAGTGCTCTGCATGCCCAGTGTTGATTTCCTCAGCTTCAGCTGACTACTTTGCCAATCAGTCAGATGCAATTTACAATCAATTTAAGATTGCTCATCATTTCCGATGACTGGCACGCTGACTCTTTGACAGAAAACCAAATTGTGGGCCATACCAATCAACAGCATAAACTGCTTTCAACCCTTCTCCTTTTTTCAGGCAGTGGCTTTTTTTCCCTTTCTGTCCTGGAGAAGTTTGTCGCCCTTTGCCAGTGGAAATGGACAGGATGGAAGTTCATACAGAGTGGTAGCTTGAATTATTCTACATGTATACATTTATCACAGTGTCTGCATTTAAGACTGATAATTGGAACCTTCCTAAGAAAGTTTCATTGTCTCTCAATGCAATTAATAGAAAAGTAGCAAATTGCTCTAAGCTGCAGCTTGAGGCCACAGTGGCGTATCCTTCTGATTTACATGGCTGGAAGCCCTTTTCTAGCAATGTTGGATAGAGTATTTCCATTTTTCTAAGACTTCACAGATGACAGGCCTTATGGTCACATTCTCAGAACTTATGGCAAAACTGCTTATATGCACTTAGACCAATAATTTGATAACATTTTGACCAAACTTGTTGTGTTAAGCTTTGCCATTCCTTAAAATAGCAAATGTCCCATGCAACAACAGCAAACTGAAGAGTGTATGCTGGCTCCAAAGAGCAAGCATAAACTCACATTAGAAGTGGTCAGCAATTGAGAAAAGGTGCTTCTATATCTGGTTTAGGAATTAAAATTGTTTTATATCTCTACAGTTAAATATTTTGGTACTATTTGCTGCTGCATTCAAACTGTGGTTTGCTCACTGTGTGAGACGTTTAAACCCTTTTAGAGAGGACTTTCATTAACACACAAATTACTCTGCTATTTCATTCCAGTTTGTTATCCTCATTTTTTGTTGTATTTTAGTTGGTTTTTTTTGTTTGTTTTGTTTTGTTTATTTGTTTGTTTTTGCTTTTGCTTTTGGTTTGGTTTGTTTTTTTTTCTTCATGGCTCTCCATTTTGCCTGCTTAGGAATCATTTTTCAGGAACTAGTGATTTAGATTACCTTATTAACAGTTATTCTCTTCTTTTAAATGCAATTGAGGCTTTATTGGATAAGGCAGAAGATTCAAATTATTTGCTCAATTGTATCTCAGTCCTCTGATCTGTTTTCAGAATTGCCTGGTAAATGCCTTGTACATTGAACCTGAGGAGTTAACTTGCAGACTATTCTAAAATCAGACTTGAGCCAAAAACTTACCCAGGGACATTAAAACAATTCAATGCACTGGTAAGTATTTGGGACATCTGCTTTATTTGCTGCAGGTGCTTCAACTTGGATTTCTTCCAGGGAGAGAGCTCTTATAAAACTCCTTCACCTTATGTAAGCAAGGACATACTCCTTCAATATACAGATACATAAGGGTTGGAAGAATCAGAGCATTAGGATGCTTCTAACACTGAGGAAAGCTCCAGTGACTCCAGCCTTCCTGAACAGCAGAAATAACACAGCAGCTGTGGCTGCAGTCAATAAGACATTTGCCTAACAGAATGTTAAGCTGCTTTCCTTTACAATCATTTTACAGCTGACTGATTCAGATGTTTTTGTATAAATGCCTTGTTTGACAAGTCCATTCTTGTCTCTGCATTTAAGATAATTTCTCTGACCACCATATGGACAGGATTCATTAGTCAAATAGCCCACCCCTACTGTTTTTGGAAGCAGCAAGCTTTTTCCTTTTTTCTTTTTTTTTTTTTTTAATTAATACAGTAAAGAAATTCTATAACAACAACCTTGACAGGATAAAATAAAAGACACTGAGAGGAGATATTCTCAAAGAGTTAAGACTGTATTAATGTTACAACATCCCTTAAAAATGTTCACAATATCTAAAAGAGGCTCAGTATTTTGAGAGAAACATGGAAAATCATGCTGGTTGAATTTTTTGCCTTCACATTCAATTGTGGTATGATCTTGGGCAAGTCTGACAGTATTTCTGTGTCTCAGGTTCATATAGGTAGCATGGAAATTCTTCTCCCACAAGTAATTATATAAAGGTCACATACAGTCAAAGACACCTCAGAAGAGGGCACGTCATAAAATCTCTTTAGATATAATATGATCAAAGGTGGCAATTTAAATAGAGGCTTGGCCAACATTCCCTCATATAATTTGGAAGAGGCACATACCTGTGAGGAAAGCACCCTTGCCCTCACATGAGTCCTGCTGTTGCCCCATTTAAGATAACTGTTCAAAGGGGAAAAACAGTAGCTCTCAAATATGAGTGTCAAGGTCTTTGCTACTGTTCCAAGGTTCTGTTTCTGCAATATTAAGAAAATACCATGTAAGATACATATTCTATATTCTACATTCTATTTTGCAGATGGACAGCCTGTTGTCCTGCTCACTCCCAGAGGAGGGTAATTGTCACCAGGTAACAATTGTATGTAAGTATTAGAGCATAGTGAAGAATTAAAGTTGTTTTTCATTTTATTTCTGTGTCTTAAATGCAATGACATAACCAAGGTGTAGTCCTATACTAAATTTCCTCAGCATTGAGTACTTCTGTTTCTGTATCAGTAGGTGTAGGACCAAAATCAACATTAAAATGAACTTCTAGTCAGAATTTCTTCCAATGTAACCATGCAACTGCATGGTATTAAACAATCCATTTCCCACATACAGACCACGGTAAAGTACAATCTCTTATCCCTGCAATTTCCTGTACTGGTGTTTTAACATGGAAGACAATTTTTTTTCTGACCTTACAGCTTAGTTCCTTTACTCCATAGCCTTTTAAAGGGGAATAATTTCTGATAAACCACCTACATTGTTTTCCAGATGTAAACGAGCCAATTATTTATTTCCATTGTAATTAATGTCACAGATATGCAAAAACTATATTGGCAGCAGTAATAATTCTACATCTCCCACAATCTATATTCAAAACCTTAAAGCTTTTTATGCAATTTATTTTCCTTCAATCTATTCTATCATTCCCTATTTATATCATGCCCTCTATGCTCCTGAGGTGCTTGCTAAGCTCTCCTTGAAAATTCCTCCAGGGTCACCCCAATGCCAAAGCATCATTTGATGCTGAGTTATCCAACCTTCAGATTCTTGCCATTAAAATCTAAAGCAGAAGATATTCAGCTTCCACTTTACTCCTTCAAGCATGACCGAGTGCAATCATTGCAGGAAGCTGAGCACCGTTGTCAGCAGCAGCAGCAGCAGCAGCGTCATCATCATTCTCTGTCCTTAAAATGTTACTGCCATGCCACTGCCATTAACCCCGGGCTCTGACATGCCCTGATGGGGTGTCTAGCATCCTGGGAATATGGCCCAGTCAGATTCTGCAAGACTAAGAAAAGACTTCACCTGCTAAAAATTTTCATTCTAGCTGGTGAGTAGGGGCTCATCTTAAGTTGGAGTTGGTGAACTTGATTGCAATTTAGAAGCTGGTGCAGCAATCTCTTATAAAAAATATGTTTTCAATGCTTCGCATTCAAATGTACATTTTTCTCCACCACATTACATATAAACCTCCTGATTTAGTATATTCCTTAACACTCACCACAAAACTCTTATAATTTATTGTGCAATAGATAAGGTTTTTATCATTAGGATTAAATTATCTGGCCATCCTTCCTATGAAGGCTGAGAAATTACTTAGAAATAAAAATCAGGGTGAGACATCCATCCATCCTTTTAAGTTCCAGAAAAAGCTAGATTCTCCCCTTCCACCCCTTTGAATGGTCACTCTTTTTAGATATTTATTTGTCCAGAATTAAACCAAATATTTTAAACAAAATCCATTGCAGCTTACTCATTGGAGAAAAAGATCCCAAGTTACTTTTCCTCTGGTACTCAATGAAATGTCGATCATTCCTGGCAAATCTTACTTATTGTAAGATTAAAAAATTTAATTTTCCAGAAAAAGAATAAGTCCATATATCTACTGAATTTTATCCAACAAAATTAAAAAAAATATATATTTGATTGGCACACAGGAAATTCTACAGATAATTTCAAAAGTTTGAAGTTCTGGCTGAGGTTCAATTCCTTTTTGATGCAGATTGCCTGAATGATTTTATACCAGTTTGATAAGAATAAAGTCTTCTAGGCATCTAAATATATAAAGCTTGTCATTGAAATTCCTTAATATTCACATTACTGAAGATTTTTTGATAAGCTGCAGAAAATATTATGGAGTAGTGACTGCCATGTGAGTATCTTAGAGAGGAACAATCCATTTTAATGACAATCAGCATTAGGTATGTTCATTACACAGTACATGTGCCCTTTAACATCACAGATATTGGTCCAAGGAAATAGTTTGCACTGCATTTCCAATTCTTAACACAATGAGGTCTTCAATTTGATGAAGCCTCATGTTGTTAGTGTAAAGCAAAAAAAAAACAAAACCAAAAAACAAAAAAAAATCCAGAAGAATAGTAATTAAGAAAGAGACAGTAAAACTGGAAAAAAAACAATCTCGGAAAGATGCATGAGTCTAATAATGAATTAATGGATCTGATATGTCTCAGAAACTTCAAGAAAAAATTGTAAGGTTTTTTTTTTCCTCAAAGAGTTCCAATATACTGAAATTAGCAAGACAGTTTTTACAGAGAATTTTTTCAAAAGACAGTTCTTCACAAGGTGAAAAAACAATAATAAATAAAAATAGGTCATAGAATTATGAAAGAATAGAATGATCTTTTCAGATGAATTAACAAAAAAATGTAGAGGTCAATTTGCTATGAACTAAAACTAGTCAGAAAGAAACATTAATTGGAATCAATACATGGTTGTGAAAATGTTTGAAAAAACCTAAATAATTGCAACACTTAATTCTGTTGTCTTAAAGAAAGTAGAAAGGTCAGGTAATTAAATTGTCTTAACGTGAGAAAGGAGTAAAAGCTGGGGCTTTGAAACACATTGATGTAGTTCATAGAGAATTGGGAGAAAACAAATTATTCAATACCAAGACAATTAAACTAAAAAGAACACCACACAAATTGATAATTCTTAAAACACTTAATGTAAACCCCTAACAAAACAAATTGCCAGTAAAATAAAAAAAAAGATAATGTGTTTGCTTCAAATGATTTGTAGTTAGTCATACATTGTAAAAAATTGTATCATAATTCACAAATGATGTGTCAGTTACCAAAGACACAAGAAATATTAAACCATCTAGAGAGAAATGCTGTTTACTCCCTAGTGAGCAAAAGGAGATGCATGCTTTTGTAGTTTGCCAGTCAGTTTGGGATAGAGTAGGAACATTTGGGGATAAAAAAGGCTGGGATTTTGTTTTCTCTCTGGCAGGCAGCAGTAGGAGGCAGAAGAAATGTAATCAGCCTACTTCTGATATTGTCATAAGTACACAGAACTACTGAACCCCAGATGGACTAGCATAGTCTTGGGAATAAGAGACAATTCAAAATAACAGCATGTCAGCAGAAATTTTATTGTCCTATGTTGGTAAAACCTCTCTTCAAAGGATACCACCAGAAGACGAAGCTACATTCAAAGCAGGCACAGAAACTCTTACGGAAACTGTGTGAGAAATGACACACATCTCAGTTTTGTACCAGTTTCCCTCTCTGCCACAAGGCTGTCTTCAGCACAGAGCATGCTTCAGCTTCTGTTAGCTGGCACCACTTAGCGAGAAGCACTGAGCAGGGAAGCACTGACTCTGAGAGCTGCGAGTCTCTGAGGGCAGACGGCTTCGAGACAGCAGAGAAACTCCGCGGCACTTTTGAGCTTCACTTAAAAGTGAAGTTGAATACCCAATTAGCACACAGGAGAAATCAAACCAATACCATTCTGCAGTAAAATAAAGAAATAAGTACTAGCTAAGAAGTCGTATTTGCTTCATAAATTATGATTTTCTTTAAAAATTTTGTTTTTTTTTTTAAATGGGGAAATGTCAGTTTAGCTGGAGATTATAGCACTCAGTACAGATGTGCTGTGGAAGAACACTGTCTGAGTTACTGCTTGTAAAGAACCTGTGTATACAAGGAAGATGAGGATGCCTATGCTACATTTAGAGAACATGACTGGTCTGCCCTGATGTCTCACTCAGTAAGTCCCACTGGAGGAGCTGTTGGAAACTTCAGGGCTCCCATTTTTTCCCACACCTTCATCCCGGGAGATCCAGACCCATGAACTAAAAAGTATCCCATTTCAAAAATCTGTTGTTCCCTTCTTGTCCTGAGTTTCAACATTTAATTTCTCTTCGGTATGACTGTAAACCAGATTTTACTCAAACTCTGACTCTTGATTAGAACCAGGTACCTTACTTTAGGAGAGGGGAAATCCAGTGTTAAACAGGGGTAAAACTTGCAGAAATCTTCCCTTCTGGATCTCTTGAATTATCAGAATGCATCTTATTGAACAGTATATCAAAACAAAAATTTCTTGGTTGGAATGTAGGAAGTCAAAAAGCAACTCAATGTCAGGAAATATAATTTTTTGATTAAATAGCTATAGCTGCTTACATAGTACAGGAAAGAATTAATTGCAATATTGAAAATTAGGATTTGTTTAAGCATTGGGGTGGAGTGGGGTGTTTTTTGTTGTTGTTGAGATAACAGTTTACTTACTCCTCATGAGGTTCTATACTTGAAGTGTATATATTAGAAAATACTACTTTAGAGACTTGCTTTCATTTTTAAAATAATTTGCTTTAAGCAAAATTAACAGAACCCTTAATCTATGGGGAGAGGAGAAATTTTGAATATTCCAGTCAAAGCATTGCAACGATGTCTACTTTCAAGCAATGCTACCACAAATACCAGATTCCTCCCTTCATATGGGAAGTGTTTTATGACCTATAAGTAAAGAGAATCTTCCCTCCATACAAGTGTCACAAAAATGATTCCTATATGCTGTTAAAAACCTCCCGGCCAGGAGAATCAGAGGTTTTAAGAGAAATTATAAACAAAACAAAAAGGAAACACAACCAACTTGGTTAATAAAAAAGTAAATCAATCTCTCAGAATGAGTCAAGACAAGAAATTCAGAGTAGAGTGGTGCAAGACAATACAAGGCAAAGTTACAATGTCATTTTCTTCACAAAGATGGAAATGAGAGCACTTGTATTCTCATTTATTGAGGTTTAATATTGGACAAGCAGCTCAACTCATCTTGCCCAAAAACCCCAGTTTTGTCCCATTTGTCTCTTCTTGTGCCCTTTTCCCAGATGAGGGGTGGAATCTCCCCTATTAAGACAGGCTGAGAGAGTTGGGGTTGTTCAGCCCAGAAAAGAAAAGACTCTGGGGAGACCTTAGTGCTCCTTCTTGCATGTAAGCAGGGCTACAAACAGATGAGGACAAACATTTTAGCAAAATCCACAATGATCGGGGAGGGGGCAATAGTTTTAAATCCTAAGCAGGTGATTTTAGATTGGACATAATGAAGATTTTGTTTTTAAGGTAAGGTAGCCAAGGCACTGGCACAGGTTGTCCAGAGATGTGGCTGCCTGATCCCTAGAAGTGTTCAAAGGCACTTTGAGCAACCTGATCTAATGAAAGTAGTGAAAAATGAGATTGGGCCAGATGACCTTTCATTGTCTCTTCCAACCAAATCATTCCATGATTCTGTGCTCCCTGCTATATATGAGTTGATATGAGATGATGTCATTTATCACAGTAACCAAACAAAGAATCAAACAAACTCCTTGGAGGCAAACAATATAATTAGGTTGAAAAAATAATTAGGCTACTTCATGTACCATAGGAATTAGGGATGCTCATCCAGAATCCTCCAACTCTGATGCTAGTTATTGAGGAAGACAGTGTCCAGGCTGGCCAGTTCTCCCCGTTTAACGTCTCACATCACCTCTGGCCCCTTCATGCAAACTACTGGTGCTTTACATATGTAATACAGTGAAGCTCTCACCCTAAAATGATAAGATATTTTGGTCACAGGCTCTCTGTTACAATATTTGCATACTCACATCAGACACAGTATGACACCAGGCCAGATTCAGCACCTTTAATTACTAGCCAAAGCTAATAGAACACGTGGTCTGCAGCTAGCAGACAAACTCTGATTCCTCTCTTGCATCTAATATTCCTTGCAGCATCTTTTCCTCCCTGCAGAAACTACAAAGTCTGGCTGGAACTGACTGGCAGTTCCTTAACTGGAAATTTCTACTGGACAGAAAAGGAAAAAAATTGCAGGGCACTTTCATAAGACTTTTCCTCATGGAAAGAAGATATCCTCCAATTGCATGTCAAGAAGATACCCTGAAGTTCCACTAGCAATCGTGAATATCAGGACAGAGACAAAACTTGCCAAATAGGAAAAAAGAAGGTAAGTATTTAAAGATCATAAAATGTCTTACTGTGAAGGAATAACAGTTTGATTAATGATATACCAAAGCATTCTCAAAACCACAAATGAGCTATGTAAGTCAAGTAAATGAATGTTGTAAACAGGTTTATATTTTATTATACCTTTCTGAATTCCAATGGGGAATTCTTTTAGGTCTGCTTTCAGGCACATTTAAGTGTTTAGCAACAACTGTCTTTGTTTCTTTGTGTTCACTGCTACATATCTTAGCATTTTAGGACTCTCAGAAGCAAGCCCTACATACTGATTCTGTGATTATTTCCTAATAAATGACTGTGCATCATAACACCATTGCTCATGCAGAAGAAATAGGAAAAAAATACAAGTTGCCAAGTCTGTTAGAGCTCAGAACAATTCTGAAGGCTGGCAAAATTTTCCTTCATCTGTTACTTCTAAGTATGCAGCAATACTAATTTCAACAAGAAAATCCTTATTGTAGTCCACAGCTTCAAAACTGGAGTTCCTCAACAGGGGAAGGACAAGGCGTGAGCTGTCCACAGCCCAGGAAAGGGTGACAAGTTGACCACCAGGGGCACCTTCCCAGCATATCTGTGCAAGATGCTCTGCAGATCTGCCCAGGGGCAGGTTCCACCAACAGCCTAACCCTCAGCACACAAAGGGGAAGAGGCAAGTCATGCCTCAAGTCAAGTCAACAAGCCAGGGCTGTCAAAGGCCAGGGCTCAAGACAGGTACATCTGTGACAGAGCTCAGGCCCCAGGGCTGAGCTGAAAGGGGAGTCCTGAACACAGGGTGCCTGAGTGGGGGTCGTGTTAATGTCCATGAATACACTCAGAATGCTTGAAAATGCTTAGCTCAGATGCAAAATGCTCAAATCAGCAAAGGCAGGAAGCAGCTTTCTCTGTGGTATACCAGATGGATAGCCCTAACTGGAAATTTGCCTTGATGTAATTTACAGTAAAGACATACTTTCCATTATTCATTATCATTCCACAAACTCTTGCATATTGGCTTCTCAGATTCCAAATATCCTCACACTTATGGGCAGAAATAGTTAGCACAAATTTGCTCTCAGCATCTGTAGATAACCATATATAATGTAACATTTTGACATAATGAATCCAATAAACAAGGACAATGTTATTTCATTTTCCTTACCTAATTGCACAAAACCTCAGACGTTTATTTTAAAATATAAAAAGAGGGCAACTTGCAGAACATTTAATAGACAGAAAATGTATTTGGTTATTTATCACTCTATTGTAAACACTGGTATTCCATTTGCATAAGACTTTTTTGTTTAATTTATTATGGCTTTGCTTTATTTTGGATAGTGAACTTTTTTTAAGAAGAGAAAAAAATTATACACTCTTTTCGTGTAAACGACTTCAATCCTCTGCTCTTTCATTACAGATGCATTTCCTGGTTTGTTCATATCCAGGAAAGCTGTGATTGGAGGGTGCTATCTTTATTCTCAGCCCTTAGAACATGCAATCAAGGCTTGCCCATTAGTATGTAATACTGTGAGTGCATTTCTGAAAATTCTGCACAGTCATCTTTGACAGGCCATTAACAGGGGGTACAAATACATGGACGGTGAGAAGAAGCTTACTAAATGTTTTTACAATAAGTTGCAGTTCTTTAAATTTCAGTCCAGCTCATTTTGATAATCATAGTTCAGCAGGTTTTGGCTTTTCTTCCAGAACACCCCCCAGACAGCTGTAGGCTTGACACCTGTCTCTGAGGGTCATGGGTGTGTGTCAGCCTGGTCTGGAAGACACACACCAGGAGGCAGTGCCTTGGTTCTGTGCCTCTGATGCCTTTAAAACAAGAAGATGCACTGGAGCACTAATGTGCATGTGCAGCTTCCAGCTCATCTGGCTTACATGGCCACAAGCTATACAGCTGTAGTATGCACTATCCGGTCATCACACTCTTTTCAGGCATCCAGAGGTCTAACAGGCTGGGCTGTGGTGATCACCAGAATTCCTTAGACTCAGGAGGCTGAGATTTGGCTACAACCCTGCACGGCATACTAAGGCAATTGTGACATGAGGCAAGCAAGGAAAGAGCTCACACCTTCTAGCAGAAAATATTAATTCTTTACTAAAAGAACTTGGTAATATTAAGCTCTGTGTGGTAACTAAACAGTTGAGAAAAAAGAGGAAGAGGGGTTCTCTGCATTTATTTATTTATTTATTTATTTAAAATAACTTGTTTTTTCGAACCTACACTGCGATAACAGCAGGACTAATCACTGGATTAGGATGTTATTGCTTTGGAAAGCTCACCCTATGTATTTGCAATTCTGAACAGCTTGCAGAGGTCTGCTTATAAAATTTGCAGAGATACTGTCAGTGAAGGCTAAAATAAAAATAAGTAACAATGAGAAGCCTGAATTTTCTCTTAGAAATCTCTTAGCGAGATTCAGGCTCATTCCCTGCACTCTGAAAGTGGCCATTCCACATTATTCTTGAACCTAATGCCATTTACTAATAGTTATTAAAAATCTGTTTTGGATAGTTGCTGGATTTGTTCTGAATCTCATTTTTTTTGCCAAATTTCTCAGAAAAAGATAGCCTTAGAAACCAGTCATGCACCATTAACTCCTTGGTATAGTGATTTGTCCTAGGAAAATATTCCAGTTACAGTGATGGAAATTAAGACATTAGAATGAAATGCAGAATAAACACTTTTTTATACAGCAGAAGGACTCTGGTGGGTGTGAGACATCCCCTTTTGTATGTTGAAAATTTTCACAATGTGTTGGCTTGGTGGGATCCTGAAATGAAGGAGAGAATAAATAAGAGTAGCTGGACAGAGAGCATGAAGGGAGATCATGCAGATACAAGGAATCTGTAATTAAACGGAGCTCAATCCCTCTTTGGTCTTTTGGACTACAGTTTAGAGAGCTTTGTAAACTAAAACACCTTATTGTACCCATCCTGTAGAACCACTTTTCTCCTCTATCTCTTTTCAAATTATCAGATAAGTTTGTATTTTTGGATACACACGGACAATGCAAGAACACTCTTCTCTACTAATTTACTTTATTTTAGTGAAGTGTTTACTATTTTATAATAAAAATAATGGATGTTTCAATTTATTCAATATTTCTATAAAAGTTGAAGCTAGAATATTCATTCTTCATGGCCATGAGAAATGAAGGACAACTCGGAAGGTTTTAAGCAACCTGGTCTAGTGGAGGTGCCCCTCCAGGGGTGCTGGAATTGCATGATCTTTAATATCCATTCCAATCCAAATAACTTATTCTTTGAAAAGGTTTCTCTTGGAGTTCATTTTCTAAAGGATACGAAGAGAAGGGAAAACAAGATGGAAATTAAAAAGATGATGGAATTTGGAAAAAAAATATAAAATATAATTTCTATACCAACCAGCTTGACAGAGCTGAGGGTAATAAAGGTCTTTCAGGAAACATCAGTGTGAACAGAGAAGGCGTCTGTCTCTAGCCTTATGAAAGCTGTTTAATGCTTAAGGATCATTATTAGGGCCTCAAGTGTTGCTTCACTTTAGGATAAAATGTTGGGAAAATTAGGAATTTTAAAGAAGTGAGATAGCAAGCCAATCAATGCTTTAATAAGAATGACAAAAGACATCGTTGTACTAAGCAGCTTCTAATTCCAAACCAAAGGAAATTGAAGCAGCAAGATAGGACTATTTGCAGGTGTCCTCACAGATCCAACATTATTTTGTTCATTGGTTGTCCTGACAAGTAATTTTTTAATAGCAGAAGACACATACTTGTGCCTCTTAGAGGGCACGATATTAAAGAGGCTCTGTCTCTAATTAGTAATTTTCTGTCCATTTTCATGTGAAAGTCTGAATAATGGTAGCTGGTAAGAGAGCAAAATCAGAGTATTAACATTTATCCTGATTCCTTGGATGAGGCTGGTCAGAAAAGAGCTTGCAATGATCACAGAAGGTTAGCTTAGAAGCTGCTAGTTTGATAATTTTCATTAGTCTTTAAGTGTTAACTCTAAAAATAAAAAAGCTAAATGACACCAATTTTAGAAGATCTTCTATAATAATTAAGAAATTAGGCTCATATGCTTTCTTAGAAAGAATTTTATAACACTGGATTTTTTTTCCCAGCTTATTATATTGAATTTGATATTTAATTATCTGTGAATTTAAATATTAAAGAAAATTTATTCACATTTCATCATGAGAGAACAGTATCATCAAGGTGTTTAATACTTCTAGTGTTTACTTCACCATGTCTTTAGTGCATTTGGTATTAACATATCCCAATTCACTTTTCGCCTTTCAAATTGTTTGTGTTAGCATCGATTTTGCAAGTATTTTTTCAATAACTTCTCATCTGATGATGTTAGGATGTAATAAGAATATTTCTTATGAAACACCACATCTAGCTCATATCAGATGATGTATTCATGCATCCAGGATATATTCTTTGCTCTTTTATGGGAAAGTAGGTAATGGAGATTAAAAAATTTGAATCAAGCTAAGAAGTCATGCTGGGAACTACTAAACTTTTTAACATTTGAGAATATGCAGAGTGATAAGGTCCTTTCCACAAAAACTCTTCAAAGGATTTGCAAAACCAGGCTTTTTAATCTATGTTAATCAGAGTGATATTTGAAACCTTGTTTTGTAAGGTTTGAGAAGGCTTTGGCGATATTGGCAACAATATACATCCATTGAATCATATGTGTGGTTTATCTTCTGGAAAAATTAGGGGGAATCTATTTTATGGACTGCAAACAATGCTGTTTCAGACCATCTCTGGAGACACAGAATGAAAATAAGACATACATAGAGTCAATGACAAGCAAACGAGGCAGAGTGACACAGGAGGAGGGTAATGAAAAGTGAGTTTGCAAATGCAGAAGGGTTTGAAGAAGTCCTATGCAAAACACCTACAGGCAGAGATTATATCAGATATACAAGATGCCCCTCAGATCTAACCACTTAAAACACTCCTCTTTATGTCTGATGTGTGAAAATTCTAGAACTGAAGACACTGGGAAGCATTATATTTTTTCAAAATAGAAATTGAACAAATGAATTGAAATATGACAAAAAGCTTCAGGCATGGCTCTTACCTGATTGCATCCTAACCAGTTCATCTGTCCCACTGCATACACTGAAAAGCATCACATGTGCTAGGAATGCTCTAATATGCTGTCAGATACCTCTGCCCTGCCACTGTGAAGATGCTGAACTGGATCAAATCTCATAGTAGAGGCATCTCCACATAATGTACCTTCTATTAGGAAAAACATTTTGTAGAAATCAGTCCTTATGTTTCTGCATCTCGCTTCTGTTTTAAGTTGCTCATAAATTTGACCTCTGTTTGTTAAGCAGAATACTGGAAATCCATCAGTTCTGTTATTAATTTTGTATAACCAGACCCAGCGGACTCAGCTTTTAATGCTTTACACGCATTCAATAAAATTTCTTCAGTCACCGTAGTCTTTTCTCAAAGCAAAGCATTTTAGAATTAAAAAAATAAGCTGTAAATTCATGGCAATTGAAACACATGAGGGTGGTTCATTTACAACTTAGCTGCAAGTAATGGGTGCATTATTCTTGTCTAATTGTTTTTCTTATTTACCCCTTAAAACAAAATATCGTATCATTAAATCTACTGTGTTTGTATTTGCCATCATAACACCATGTTAGCCTGTGTTTTTGTGAAGTAAATACAAAACTTTAAATTTTCTATTCTTTACTGTATTTACTACTCTCACAGACCCATCCATCCTGTCATCCCTTTTCTCACAAAGTAGTAACTTTTCCTGCAAATATTGCTTTAAAAAACTTGTTAAAGATTTCAGCAAACTATTTTATAAGAGGAAGTATAGTAGAGTTTGACCAATAAAATGACAATTTACATCTCTCAGAGTTGCGTTTTTAGGGTTTTTTAGATATTTTTATCTTCACTTTTTTTTTTCAGAGAACTATTTGAAAATTTGAGTTTCAAGTTGCAAAAATATTTTCAGAGCAATTCTCAGCTAAAAAGACATCATAGCTTTATCTAAATCAAAACATTTCCTTTCAATATTTTTAGTCAGTGAAATTTTCAATGTTGACTGCCATTATTTGAAGCATGTCCTGCCCAGTAAGATGGTCTATGGTCTCTTTGATCTTCATAATTTCAATATCTTTTTATCATTACTTGCAATGTTATATATAGTATTTCCCTGACCACTCTGTTCTGCCTTAAAAAAGTCCTGCACTTAGAAAAAGGAAGATCAAAGCTAAGAAGAGATACTCACCCCCACTGCTAATAAAGCAAAACATTTCAATTATGAGAAATGTTGAAAGAGAGAGAGAGCAAAGTAAACTGAAACTGTCAGGGTCACCTCCCCTGCCAAATCTCAAAGCTACAACTAAAAGGTCATCTGTGATGTGAACAAATTTTGTGGAAAAAGGATGCCTTTTAAACTTCTATGAAAGAAACCCCGTCTGGCGTGGCTGCTGTGACAGACCAGTAAAATGTTCTTGCCAATGAACGAATTAACGGTGACATACAACATTAAAGCCATGTCAGCATGGTCTTACATGACAAGGTCAGAAGATGAGTAGCCTTTTGCAACGCTGTCAAATCGATTACTACAGGCCACTGCAGAGGTCAGCTCATTGCCCTCACCCTGCTCCAGGTCTGTGCTGCAATGCTGCGCACAGGGGCACTGAGTGAGTGCAGCAGCGTGAGCACAGCCTAGAGAGCCCTGCAAACAAAGACATCAGTGTGGCACCAGGCAGCTCAACACCCGGGCTGGAGGGCCCCAAATTAATGGGGAGGTACTAGCAATGGATAAGTGAGAGGCTGCTGCACCTTCTCCAGATCCCACATTGTGTGGGTGTATGATAAAATCAACCACAACCCTTAAATATTATTTTGTCTTCACAAGCTAATGTTTTGCCACTTTAACTGCATCACATTTTTTGCCAGGTTTCAGCCATCTCCTTTGATATATTCTTCCCAAGATACCTTTAGATTAATAAAGGTAGAAAACAGATAGATGGGAGTTTTTCAGTGCTACAGGTGTCATCCCATACCATTTACAACCTAGAGACAGAACTTGCTCAGCATGTTTGCCTGCAAGTCAAGGTGGTATTTTCTTAGCCAGAACTTTGATACTTTCAAAGCAGAACCATTTTGAGTTTTAGCTGGTGCTTATTTCTAAACCTTTCAACTACTAAAGCAGTACAAATTCTTACGTACTGCAAATACTCTGTAATACTGAAATAATAGGGAATTTCAGCAGCTGTTCCTGACTCACACTGTATGAAATCTGTCAGTCATGCATAGCCACTGTAAACAAGTTTAAAGCACAAAGAGTTGAGAAATACACATGCAATTTGTGTGTCCCCTGTGTCTTCAAGGATTAAGAAGTATCAAATCAAAAATCAACATTTCTCTTTGCCTCAAAGATGTATACGTTGAATAATTAATAATACAAAGGCTTCCCTGTATCGTTATTTTATTTCAGTTATTTTATTTTGTATTGTTACCAAAGCGATTTCAAGGCATTGCCAGGTTTTTAAAGCTAACCCATTCTGCATTATAAGCAAACAGAGTTGAATAAGTGTAATCTTTGTGAACATAAATTGTGAGCAGTATTTACCAACAGCGGCTGAAAAATCTTCTTAGATATTACTTACTTAAACTGAGATGAACCTAAAGGGCAAATTCTAGCCTTATGTTCTCAATTTCAGCAGGCTATATACTTACAGAAGGAAGAGCAAATGTTAAAAAAAAAAGAAATGGCACAAAGGAAAAGAGTGTGATGATTTGGTTTGTAGGAACACACTACTCATTCACATTTCACAGTAGCATTAAACTGAAATATCAGGTGCCACGTTCCCTTCACACCAAGCTCAGTATAGAGTGCAAACCACCAGCTCTTGGCTTGGTCAAACAGCTCACTTGATCTTTGCTATCACTACGTCTTATATGATCTGCATTATTCACTATATTCTTTAAACAACAGAGGATGCAAAAATAACGTTTAGGTAATATTTGCTTTTGCTTTTTATACCTTAAAAACCTCAAATGATCAATATATGCTTGAAGTGCCTTGGTGGCTTAGATAAAGGGAAAACTAATCCCCTGAGTAAAGACCTGAATTCCCCTGAGCAAAGTTTGTCACCTTCAACCAAGACACAATGAATTGGGTGTGCTCAGTCCTTCCTGAGCTTCAGCACTGTTGATACAACCAGATCCTGAAAGCATCATCTTCCTCCTGCAGATGTAGTTTTGGGAACCAAGGGAAGGAGTGTAGTCATGGCATGTAGAATTCACATAAGTGGGTGAATAATTTAATTTTTTTAACTATGCCATCTAGAAATTCCATCCTCAGTTCCAAGTCATTCATTGGATACAAATTTCAGTTCATTCAGGCACTCAGTTTGTAGAAATACAAATCCCACTGGGACTGAAAAGTAATTCTGGAATAATGGGTTCATTTATTTTTCTTTTCTATGTTAGAACAATTGTAGTTCAGTGGCACTCCAGTGAAATACATATGCATCTCAAAACAACGTCTGTAGAAAACAAATTAAAAACTAAATAATCCAGAGTGTGAAACAGGAATCAGGTAGGTTTGGAAAGCAGAAATGAATGCTGATGAATTGCGTGCAGCTTTTCCCTTGCAAACCCAGGTATGAGGTTTGAATGCCAGCCAAACAAACTCACTGTGTTTCAGTAGATCCTCAGGAATTAAGATCATGTATTTTCTTTAAAAACATCAAGTTTGTATCTGGTTAGCAACACACATTGTTCAGTGCACTAAAAGGGCAGGTGTGGTGATGCTTCCATTGCCTAAAAATCATTGTGATTTTTCTCCCTGCTCTTGGAAATCAAAATCTGGTTTAATGAATACAAATCCTGAGCTTGTATCCAGATGACTACTACACTGTTGCTCAGAGTAGTTAAATCCCAAATTTCAGCTAATACATATAAGGGTAATGTTCATGTGCTGGAGATTTAAAAACTTGATCCTTCATAGAAACACCATGCTATAAACTCCCAGAGTCATTGAACTCTGAAAAAAAGTCTGTTATTATTGATCTTACATATGTTCATAGGCCTTATAAGAAAGTTCCTGGAAGTAGAGGACTAGGTTTTGAAACTAGTTAGCTAGTTGTTTGCTAATTTTGTTTTGAGTTTTTTTTTTCTTGTTCTGTTTTATGCTGTTGATCATTTTAATCTCTTGAATATAAAAATCTACAGCCTCATTGCAATGTAAATGAAAAAACAATATATAGAAGGTATTTGGATTGGCACTGCATTTGCACAACATTTTCTTTACACTAAAATCCCAGAAAAAAATCTCTGATTTTCTCACTCTTTTTTTCTGAGATAAATGGTTCTTTGACAACAAATCTGGAATGTTATTTAGTGGCAGAATGTCTCATTTCTGATTTGTAAAGGCACACTGCCTGGAACCACAGCATCCTGCCTCTCCGGAACAATACTATCCCCTTCCTAGAAGTCAGAAAAATGGTTATTTGGTAGCATGAACAAGTGTTTTTAATAAATCATTCATTTAAAAGAGTTCCTTTATGAATTCCAACAGAATATGATAGATGGATCATTAACCAAACCAGCCAAACAAAATACCCATCCTATCTAATTTACAAATTTACCATGGTTAATTTTTTTTATCCAGTAGCCTACTGAACAAGGCTTGTGATTACAAGTGATATATATTCTAAACCTAAATGTCTTGAACCTACATTTGGCACTATTTTATGTGACATTCTGGATTGGGTAGCTTGTACTTCTTTCCTTGAAAGCATCAAAACTCAATATGACTTGAGATAGATTTAATAATCCGATAACAAATACGCTTATATAGAAGTGGTGATACCTGTATTTCAGTAGCTCCTTTTTTTTTCTGTGGAATATTATTTTTTCCTGAAAATCACATGATACTCCTATTTAAGCTAAAATACTTTTTCACCACAATAAGTTTTGTTCCGTAAAACTACAAATAACTAAAAATACATGTTTCTTCATTTTCTAAGGAGACTCTCTAATGGAAAAATAACTCAAAAATAAACAAACAAATCCCATGTTGTTTATTGCTGTCTTTTGAATCCAAAGTTATTAATACTATCAGGTATAAGACTTGGAATAGTAATTTTTTGGTCAAGGACTGTGTTTCTTAGGGAGTATTATATGTTTGAAAAACACAAAAGATAGTTTAAACATCAGGAAATCCATAGAAAAATTTTTGTTATATTTTGCTTCAATATAGGATCAACAGGCATCTTGTACAGCTAATATGGATTTCCAGGCAGTGTTGTCTTTATGAAGAGTTGACAGCAATTTAATTTTCCTTATCTGATGCTGGAAAGCTATTGGAACCCAAAAGATCAACTTCAGATGAATTTTTTTTCAATTAATTAGAGTGGTGAACAAAGTCTGCTATTGTCTATCTTGCTGTTAAATCTAGTCTTGGATATTTGCTTGGAAGGTTATTTTACAAGAAAAACTGTGGAAAAAAAAGAATTTCACTTGCATTCATTGCATGTTTTTATCACATCATTATAATAATTTTGATTCTGATTTGATGTGAAATGAAATAAAAACTATTCCTCCACTAAAGAAGTTCTTCTTTTATAAAAGGTTGAGTTATAGACACTAGTTCAAAAAAAAAGGAAAGAACATGTATTTCCAGCTCTCTGCCACTCTAGACTCTCTAGACTTGTAATAAATCAAACTGATTAATAAATTAAATCCAGGCTGTATTTGTAAAAGGAGGTGCACTGCAGCAGCCTGATGCAAGAGATGCTCACAAAGACCACAGTGAGGGAAATCCTCTTATGCATAAAAATATATAGGTACCCCTCACTCATCAAAACATTCAATCCAAAACTTAAATCCAATCTAAGAAATTTGACTTCTGAGTTCAAAAAGCTAATTAATTTTTGCATTCATAACTGTTCAGAGGCCCCAAAGGAATGATGTATTTTTAAGCATGCTGGGGGAATGGCAGGTGGTAGTTTTCACCACTGTTATCAGCTGGGATCTGGAATGCCGACAGACAATTTCTGTGGGCCATTTTTCCCTTTTCTTAATTACTTAAGCTTTGTGAAATTAATTTATTTTTTTTTAAATCAAAGAGTATTTTTTAGAGAAAACTGCCCTATATTTGTAGAGGCTGAAGGAAAAATCACAGCACAAAACACAGCACAAAATTGTTGTTAAAGTATCACATAGAACAGTCCTCAGAAATCTTTCAGAATGAAGAAAAAAAAAAAAAAAGCCAAAGATTGTGAACAAAGAGAACAAGGAGATAAGAAAAGTTTAGTCGAGGCAGAATGTCCTTCTGGGGGAGAAGAAACATATCCTCATCTATCAACCCCTCTGATCAGTTTTACTTTTCTTCCCCATTTCCCCAGAGGGAAGTAAGAGATTTGCTCTGCTAAAGCCAGCATGTTTCACTGATAAGTAATGCTCACCTTGTCAGGATCTTGCTGCTTACTGCTCTTGCTGCTTTAATGGGGCAGCTATTTATTTTGCTTTCATGGAAGGAAAACAAATATTTTGGCTAAATTTCATTGATGTCCTGGTTTACTCACCTTACAATTAGAAAGCAAAAGAGAATTTACCAATGAAATTAATTTTCTTGGTACCATGCCAATGCAGAAATAAGAAATATCTGTAAGTCAGGTATTACTTACTGAATTACAAAAAATCTTACCTGTCCTTTTGTTACCGGAAGAGCTGAATGCAATGCTACACACTGGCACAATTTTTAAATTTCTTTCTATCACAGCCAATGGGTGCAAGCCTATGTGAGAGAACAATTTCCAATACTTGGAGCTGCTTCTTTCTCTTAATACACCAAGTGTATAACCTGAATTAACCTGAATGCACCTTCCAAAGCTCTCAAAAGTCAGACTGTCTCAAAGCAGAGACATTTTTTTCTGATTTTATTTTTAAATTTGGGGTCTGTTTGTGTGTGTGTGCATGTGTGTGTGTGTGACACTTATACATGTATTCCATAATTTAAAAATAAATATTTCCCAATAAGCTTTTTTATTCTTCCTTGTGAAATCTATGTCCCAGCAAAGACAGCTTGCAGCACTTGCCACCATACATGTTTGTGGTTTATTTCCAGTCAAAGACACAGGTTATACTTTAAAATTTATTGTAGCATCATTACATTTTACTTTGGGAAAGGACAGAAAATTATGCTGAAATATGAAATAAGTTTTTATTTGCCTTTTAATGAGCAGGATAATGGATAATAATTAAAGTGCCACAAACTTGTCTCATGTGAGGCAATAATGATAATAATAAAGTACAAACTCTCAAGAAAGGGTGTGTGAAAGGACTATTTTTTTTAAAAAAAGCTAATAATTGTTCTTTGTTTTTTACTTTCTTGAGCTACAACTACTTTGTTAAGCAGATATGAAGAAGAGATGTAGAAGTTAATGAGTTTTTAAACAGAGATAATCAAACTCAGCCTTGCTGTTGGCTGAACTTGAGGACACAGAGCTGTGGCAGCCTCCCCTCCACTGGGGATTCAGTAGCTCCCCACAATCTGCCTTACTCTTGGTGGTCTGCTCGGTTTTTTGAGGTTTTATCCACAGCAGGGTTTTTCAGAGACTCCTGCACCCTGACTTGCTGGGAGCTAAATGCTCAAGTGCAGCTTGGGGAAACCCACCATCATTGCAAACAGTGAGGGTCTGATTCCAAAGTTTTTGTAACACGACCTCCTCCTAAGGATTTCCTTCCCAGCAGCAGATTTAAGATTTGTAGCCTTTCCATCTGATTTGCCAGGAAATATTTGCCTCTAAATTTTGTAGTTCTGCAGGGACACTGAATTTGTATAATCTGTTTTTGAAACTCTCCCCTTATCAGTATCCTCAGGAACCCAATAAAGATCCAAAGGTTGTTCCAAATGAACTTACTCATGGTACCTGAATGCCAGTCTTGTATTCTATTTCTTTTATGTCTTTAGGGTCTGGCCAAAAGCCTCCTTTTATGCAAAAGAGACAAAAAATATCCTTCTGAAAAACAGAGTTTAGGAAGTGAATTCCTAAAAAGAGACTATTTGGTATTTTTATTTTTTTTTTAATCTAGGGCCTTATCCTGGTCCTTAGCTATTAAATTATTTTTATTGAATTATAAATGTGCATGATTACGACATGTATATATTTGTTGAAAAAAAAGAATACTAATAAAACCAAATTTTAAGTAATTTATCTATAGAAGTAGAAATTGGAATTCAGTAAAAAAATGCAATAGAAAAAACTACAAAGTGTATATGAGGTAATTTCAAAAATAAGTAATTTGATAGGAGCTCTTTATTTTTATTAAAAATCTTCTTTTATGAATATTGAAATAAATCTGAAGATTCTCGACTTTTGCCTATTTGTGAGGAATATGACAAAACCTTAAATATGTTGGATTTTGATGTTTTATTCCAAGCAAGTACTCAAGTAACAAAGCATGAATCTTATTCTATGGGATGCTATTTAAAGTAGTTAAATTTCTTGAAATCATAGATTTGAGCAAAGCTTTTGTAGGAACAGTCTATGTCTCAGCACTTTTCTCCAAAGTGAGGTTCTGTATGTATGTAAAACTATACAAATTACAAATATTGAAGTGCTCTTTCAAGATTTTGACACCTGTGCACACATTTTGCACATACAGAGGTTCAGTAAGCTCTTCATAATTGTCTTTATACTACCCAATTTATTTGTCCCTTTAAAAACAAGAAGACAGATAATCCCAGCCCTCTAGAGATATCTGTATAAATTAAAGTGTTTTAACTCAGATGGTAGGAGATATTGTGTGAAAATAAAAATAAACAGTACTGGTGAATAAGTGGATTTTGGATGACTTCTACTGTTAAAAAACTACATTTTTAATTATAGAATCATAAAACAGACAAGTTTAGGAGTGACCTTGAAAGTTTATTTGGTCCAAATTTTGTGCACAAGTCAGACTAGATGAGATTTCCTAGTTCCTATTTGTTTCGTTTAAACCATTTTCTTTCTTTCTAGGAAGGCTAAAATAATTCAAGGACAATTCTGAGACAGATCAACAGAAGTTCTGGAATAATTCATTGCTCTGGAATAATTCAGTATTCTTTATATTTCTTCATACAGTTTCTGCATTAAGAATAAGACTGGAAAATTTGCAAATGAAATGCTGCAGAGATGCTAAAAAGTCTACATTATTTGAACCACCACCAGGATACTGCCTCAAAAATACTGGTTTTATTATTTGCAACAAGGACAGATGTTCAATTTCAACAATAACAAAAATTCCCAGAACTCATATTCAGGTGTTTTGGGTCATTAAGTTATTTTATTAAATTTTAAATAACAATTTTCTTGTCATGTTATTGTATTAATTATTCCTTGAACTGTTGTGCTTCTTAGAGGTCTAGAGAACTGCCATATATTTCATTAAAGCTGCAGTGTAATTTGCCTTAAAATATTTAAGATTAATAAAAACATCCTTGGCAATGAAAACGATTGAAAATGAAAAAATAATTTGAATTTTCTTGGCTGTGAACAGTGCATTACATAAATGGAAGACTGGAAAAAGGAAAAACATCCAAAGAATGCCTAAATGCCAGTATACAGTATTCTGAAAAGTTTGTGTGTCAGTGTGTTATATCAGATTGTATTAAACTACCTCTTCTTGTTTGACCCAAATAAAAAATCATTTGGCACCAAGAACAGTCTTAAAAGACCTACATGGGTTTTGTATTCAGGTTTTGCATAACTTCACATCTTAGTAATGAACAGTGGCATAAATATCACAGGAATTTGACTGACAGCATTAAACTCTTTTATGTTTAGCAGTGAGGTTTGCAAATCTATATTTGCAGAAAATAATGGCTTTGTTGTACCCAGTGAAGATATGGAAGCATCTGTGCCCCTGGATAGATTTTAGGCAAAATACCACATGACTTTGCAAAGTGCTGTCGAAAACACAGTGCAAGCAAATGAACCTCACGTTCTCATCAAAGCTTAAACTGGACTTGTAAATACTGACTAGCACAAAATTCTTCCTGGAATTTAATATATTAGTAATAGAGCAATATTACCTGCTTTTACTTGCCAAAGAGTTTACCACCTAATCAAAGCTTTTCATGTAAAAATCTTTTATCTTCGGTAGGCACCACATGCCCCTTCAGAGAGCAATTTGTCCCATCACGAGATCTCTGTTCTGCACAACAGGAGTGATGCACCATGGCAGGGGTTAATTTGTCCCTATTGATTCAAGGGTGAATTTCTAGCACATGGCAGCATGCTGTGCTTAATAATAGATATACTTGCTATTATACCAAAGAAAATAATGTGCATTTAGTGATTTAATAATGTACCTAGGGTTACGTTCTATTTTTATAGCACTTTTCTCAAAGGAGAAAAGAAAGGTGGCTAATTTAAATAAGCAGCTACTCTAAATATTTCTTTCAAATTTCTTCTATGCCTTCAAAATAAATAAAAAATAAATTAAACCCACACCCACCAAACACATCTATCTAACAGTATTCAATCTTCATATTTTTTTCCTAATTATTCTAAGGAAATTTCTTTTATTTTTCTCCCTAGAGGACCTGTCTAGGTCTAACCAGTGTTGCAGAACAAATTCTTCTGTATTCCACCTTGGTTTAACAAAATGCTTCTTTAAAATATTTGGTCCTTTTATTTTGGTTTGTTTTTGTGTTTTTTTTTCCCTTAAGAATGAAAAAGTGATGTATAGATTAAAGAAAAAAGAGAAAATTTTTTTTTTTTTATTAGTATGATGGGTCACTTCAGAGAAAGTAAGACTAGATCCTCATTTATGAATGCTTAAGGATTTAATGCACTGATCACTTAATGAAAAACACTTAAACATTTCTTGAACAGTATAGCCCACTTGCTTATTTCAGAACTTGAAAATGTGTAGAAACCATTGTCTATAATCACAATGCAAAATATTTAGAGCTACTTGTACTCCTGAATTCTTTGACAGCCACACATAAATAAGCACCAGTTACATTCAGAGCCAGGGTTTAACAGTACTGCCATTGGAGATGGGCAAAAAGCTGTGACTGAGTCACCAAACCCAGAGCAATTCCCTGCCCAAGCAGGGAGTTTATATCAGTCATTAAATTGCTCATTTGATTCCAGCCAGGTTTCAGATTTGTTTGACTTACAACGTTTTCAGGTGAACCTTTTCTGAACTGTTTATTCTCCTCGAGGTAAATCACCCTCAGAGCAGCACAGACTGCTCCTGCCAAGGAGAAATGAGGATTTTTCTCCCCATGTGAGAAAAAGAGCAGCAATGTCTCCAGCCCTTCCTCCCCATCCTGGGAAACAAAGCAATCATTTTTGCTATTACACCAGCTGCCAGCATAGCACAAGGCTTCCAGCTTCCCCTTTCCACCTCTCCCAGCTTTCTAGTTTCTTGTCTGAATGTTCTTCATCATTTTCAAATTTTCCTGTTAGAGGATTCAATACTCCAATGACTATTACTTTGCAATGCGACACAGAGTGACCCCGATTTCCCATTCACTGGATTTTCTTTATTTTCTGAGGGAAGAAAGATAATACTTCATTAAATATCTATTCATCTGTATTCTTTGTGCAATGCAACATTATCCCATGAAGAATCAGTATTAATGATCTATTTATTTGTTTAGTTATTTGTAAGAGAGGAAAAGATGAGACGGTTGGATGATTTAAAGGGTATTAATGCAGGAATTTTGACAGGAAAGTTTAATAAATCGCTATTACTAACCATTAAATGGACATCCTACATCACCAATGTAATATTTCTATTTTAGGATGACATAGACTTTAGAATATCAATTTAGGGTTCCATAAAAAATCATAGGTAAATATTGTTTTTAAATTTTTGAAAACTCAAAAGTTCAAAGCAAGATGTCATGCTTTTTCTGATATTATTTTTAATCCATAAACCTCATTCCTTGACATTAAGGGCTTTCATGTCATAAAACTGATGATATAAATTGTATTGTTTTGCACTAGTTGTTCCTTTTCTCGGGGGTTTTTTTTTGTTTGTTTGTTTGTTTTTAGGAGGAATAAAGCCAAGTATTCTAACATCAGGAAAAATGTTTGTTTTGCTATGGTGTCAGAGATGTTATTTTTTGCCTGAGGCTGCCCACCACCAGATGACAACAGAAATAAGGAGTGATGGTGACAGAAGAAAGAACCTACTTTTTTCAAGACATACTTAGAATCACTATCATTAAAGAGAAGAGGAGACTACAGAAATTCTAAAGGACACATTTCTGTTCAGTAATTCTTGGAAGCAGCTATTACTCCACCTCTGATATTGAAATAAAGACCCAAAAGCTTCATGCAAAAATTTGATTCAGCATTATGGCATCGTGGCTAATGTCTTGACATGCAGGATTTGAGTTGTAGCAGCCACTGGAGATGTTGGGATATGTGGACAGGAATAAGGAGGAACCAGACTATGCCTGAAACAAGCAAAAAATCATCAGAATTTGCTCTAAAGATACTCTGGTTTTGTGGAAAAAAAATGAGTTGATTATATAGATAAATAGATAAAGCTAGGAAATAGACAGTATATTCTTATATTCAAGCCTTTGAGCATCACACTTCAGCTTGGTATGGTGTAATATTAATATTTGTTGCATTTAGGTAACACTTAAATTATCTAGCCCTCAAAAAGAATACAATGGTAATAAAGAAGAAATTTGTATTCTTAAAAGTAATTAAAGCATCATGATAGAATGTTACATTTTTGGAAAAAAATATTTATGAAAAGGAAAATAAACATTAAGGTTTCAGATAAAATGAGATTTTTAATATTGTTGTAGGAAGTTTCTTTGCAGAAGATAACTTAAGTTCACTTTCAGAATAAAATACTAATTACTAATTCCTAAAGCTTTTTTTTTATCTGCATCCTAGGCTTACACTGTTATTTCACAAAATGTTAAGAGAGTTTAAATTAAAAAACCTTATGTCAATTGAAGTCATACTTCTAGGTGTTGCAAAAACATGAAATATTTTCATGACATTGGTTCTGTTGCTTTGGAGTGAAAGCACACCTGTGTGACAAATTCCACATGTAATCCTACATGCAGGATTACATGGCTGTGCTCCAGTTTGGGATGATTAATAAAAACTCTAATAAAAAAGACCAAGTGGTATTTTTTATATTTACCAAAAGTCAAGAGGGAGATTTACATCTCTCCTTTCCAGAGTTTTTCAGTTTTTTGTTGTCTTCCTTTCCCACAAAGGCACCCAGGGATAACAGTCTGCATTTATTTTTAAGCCAGAATAAAAAAAAAATAAATATATAACAATCCCATAAAGGGTAGGAAATGTATTTCCAATGCATTAAGTTGTCTGCACCATAGTGTTGCTACTCATACACACCAATCTAAAAAAATATAATAAACAAAAAAGGTGTTCATGGGAGGAGAGAATGAAAAAAGTCAGAGAAACTACAAATTGTTAATATATCTTAATAACCTGTTGCTAACTGCGTGAAATGGCAATTAAAGTTTTGCATTCTAATACATTGTCTTTTATTTGTTGTTTAAAAACATAGTTGATTTATTCACGTAGTTAAAAATAAACTTTTCCTAGTACTGTTAGAAAAATTAACGCTAAGAGACACAAATTACTGCTAAAATAAAATGTACTTTGTATTAACATGATAATGACACTTCTGAACAGACTGAACATCGGGAAATGTTGCTTATTGCAAGAGAATCTTAAAGCTTTTCTAGGTTTACTTGTGTGTGTGTGTCCACAAAGAGAAACACTTTCCTATAATTTTCAAATTTTAAATTGGAAGATTCTAACTCTTTGGTTCTGACTCTTTCAAAATGGTGTTCCAACAGGAATGAAATAAAA
>VZTB01002864.1:98039-109094 GCA_013397245.1 Thryothorus ludovicianus | reverse complement strand
TTTTTTTTTGCAAAAGAGAAAAATAGTTCCACTAATTAAAGTTCGCTCATATTCTAAATAAATGAAAACAGGCTTTTAAAAGATTTATCTGGCAATTCCTTTAATAGCTTTCAGCTGACCTATACCCATATAAACAGTCCATTCCAGAGCTAATCTGCATTCCTGAAAGCCAAAAAATAGACCTTAGCTATCATAATTCTACTCATATTGTTGTGAATATGTTGGATGATTGTATATCGCCAAATATAACAGATATAAAATGATAATAGCAAAAAAACCCATCTACCTATTTCAAGCAGAGTTGAGTGCTGAAATATTAAATTTATGCTCATCAAGTAACCAGAAAACAATAATTATTTCATATTTTCCTATATGGACACTTAGATAGTTTTAGCAATAATTCTGTCCCAAACTTTGATACAATGGAGATTTCAGAGCATTCATGGCAGTGGTGGTAGGCATACTCCAAAAGCCAGTATATTTGCTTTCAAGGTTTATGTATAGTTTCTTTTCTTTCATTCTCTTCCTAAATTGCAAATATCTGACTCCAATATGGATTATCTGCAAATGTCTTTTTACAGAGCAGCAGAAGTGGCTGAAAAACAAATGTAAATTCTGGGGAGGCTGCCACCTGTCTTCTTCATTTGAACTGCTAGGAAAAAGTACGTAAATAGTGCTAAATAAATTAAAAATTGAAATGCTTATTTGGAGCTAAAATCAGTAGACAAATAGGCAGTTAAATACGGAAAGAAGAGTCTAAGGAAAACGAAAAGAAAAGACTGGTCAGTTGGAGTCATACTGTACCTTCAAAAGCAGTACATAACCAAAGATTAACAAAGGTTATACTAAAAATATATTAATGAAAAGCAAGTACACTGTGCAATATTGAAGAGGTTATTTTATTTTTCTATTTACTGTTTAAAGTTTTGCAAGTTTAACAGAATTTTATTTCAGTTGAGTTGGGTTACTCCATCATCAAATCCAAGGTATAAATAATAAATTTGGCCTATGGGCCAAATGGGAAATAAAGAGGCAAAATCTACAAACAAACCAATAAAATTCTGCTTTTCCTGCATGCTGGATGAAATACCATCAGAAAGAGCAAAAAATTTTCGCAATTTGTTTTCCATACTTAAATTTCTTGATATCCCTTTACAAAACCTTTTGATGTTTTGTTGTTTTGCTTGTTTGTTGGTGGGATGGTTTTTTTTCCTAATCCCTGGACATCAAATAAACAAGGAGAGAGAGAGGAAGAGCAAGAGAAAGACAAAAGGAGAGCACAAAACTAAGAGATGTGAAGATGAACCAGTTTCATCTCTTTTGAAATTAGAAGTAATGGTATGTGTTTCTAATTCATAATTCAGAAACTTTCTGTTTAAATTCCATATTATTTCTGTGGAAAAAATAGTTTCCACAGAAAAGCAAGGCTGACAATTTTTTTTATGGCAGCTTTCCTGTTTTTTTCTGAAAAAGTAATTAGACATGCTAGAAACAATGCAAGATTTCAACTTCTCTTTCTTTTCCAGCATAATTATTCCTATGCCAATTAAAAAAAAAAAGAGAGAGAGAGAGGGAGAATATCAAAGTAAATTAAATAGTTGGTGTACTAGCAAAACAAAAGCAAAAATAGATTTTCAATGTAAACTTTTCTTGATGGAACATTATCAATAATTTTTTTAGCTTTCTATTAGAGAAAGCTTTTTTCATCCAGTTCACCCTCCTGGGTCTCTTCCAGATGGGACCAAATGGGATTATCAATAAATGAAGCTGCTCAACATAGTTGCCAGATTTTAAATATTAAAACCCAGGCCCAGGGAGGGCAATCATGCTTACACATATAAGTGAATATGTAGGTTCAATGTCCCAGATGTAACCCAGGCCAAGTAGTGCTGTTTTATGCCTGTACATTACCCAGCACACCTGGCATGGGATCGAGTGCATATTTGTCAGGTACCCACAAGTTTGCTAAAGCCACTTGTGTGGGTGACATCACTCAGCCTCCCATATAGATGTAAATTAACCTCTCGTGATTGCAACTAGTTGCTGTAGAAAAATTGAGGGAGAAGAATTAATATAGGCAAAGTACAGCAAGGATGAGATTTGACTGTACAGAACAGATCACATTAGGAGTTTTGGCAGCTCTTCCACTCCTTTTTCTGTCAGAAAGCTTCCTTTGATATGGAAGCCATAAGCAACTGTTTAAGAACTTGCTTTCTCATACTAATATTCCACTAAAAATATCTGTGAGATTCTGTTTTATGTTAAAGGAGAAATTATGAGATATCTTGTGTAAGTCAATGACACTCATATGAGTTTTGGAGCAGGAAAAAACCCAACACCTGAAGATGAGCCAAATTATGATCTCAGAAGACTCTATGTAAAGCTTAATGGCTTCTCTGAAATAACCTCAAGTTTGTGAGAGTCAGATCAGAATATCATATTAGACCTGACATTTTTGAGCACAAAATCATCCAAGAAAAAGTATTTATTTTGATCAACCCACACACAAACATGAGCTATATTATTATTTTACAAGGCCATCTCAGCTCTGCACCCTCTTTTGCAAAGACATAGGGGATGATGGGTTGGATAATTTGCTCCAGCATTAAATGGCTTAAGTATGCAAAACAAAATGAGATAGATGCACTTCTTCTTAAAATCCTTTCATTCTGTTTCACATGACTATGTTTAAAAAATGAAGTAAATAAACAGCTAAAGAAGTGTTTCTGACTCAGTGGTGTTAAACAAATTCAATTATTTTGCCTACTATATTTTGAGTAAAGCCATAAAAACAAGAACATAAAACAGAGGCACCTCACCAAGGCTATGACATGTCGTCACTCAATATCCTGCTATTAGGCATTCTAACTCCAAGTAATCTACCAGCACAGATTGCAATCATGATGTTTTACCCCCAGCACAGATGTTCATGTTTCCCTGATCATCTTATAAAAGGTAAGACTGTCTGCAGGTCCATCTCTTTTTCTAGCACAAATACTGTGATGTTTTGACCATTCAACACTGAATTTAGACTGTCACCAGTCTAAAGATTTAAAGATGAGCATGTGTATTTGCTCCTCCACTGCTGCACAATAATGGCTTTCACTGTACCCAGGATCACAGCATGGTCACAATTTCACCTCATTACATTCGAAGGCATTTGGAGAGATACTTGAATATTCTACAAACTCAGAATGGTGCTGCCTAAAACTGTCTCCCTCCTCTGAGGTTAGCTGGCAATTTAAACAGTATGAGTGTTGCATATTGAAAAGAAAGATAAAACAGAGGTTCGAAGAAACAGGAGGAGAGCTTTTTGAGGTTCCTTAGGTTTTCTTGTGTCTTTGTGGCTGACTGCACAGAATGTATATCTGATGGAAAAAAATAATTATGATTTTGACAGTAAGAGATTTCAAAATATGTCCCTGCACTTTGGCCTTGTATCACCTAAGGAACTAAATGGATTTTTGTAGATTGTCAATGAGGAATAATTTAGTTCTTCCATCCAGTAAAAACACAGAGTCATAGAAACCTATGACTAAAGAAGGGACCTTAAAGATCTTCTGCCCTGGGTAGGGACACCTTCCACTAGACCAGGTTGCTCAGGGACCCATCCAGCCTGGATTTGAACACATTTGCTAGCAGACATTATCTCCATGTCCCGCTGTGACATGGTGCCACCACTGTGTCCATCCTCCCTCATTGCTCAGTACCTAAAATTCAGACATTCTGCACTGGAAATCTGTGTCCGTGGCAATTTGTCTTCAGAATCACCATAAAGTATCAACAAATTTCTTTCTATTATCTCCTTGGTCCCATGTAAACTCTGTGAGGTAGAAGGCAAGTGTGAATCCACTTTTACATTTTTCTTAATCCCCCTATTGCTCCCCCCATATCTCCTCTGGACTTTTAAGAATGCAGATGATAAGCATCAGATTCGCTCTGTAACATCTTAGATCTAAGAATGCAAAGAAAAGATTAGGAAATTGTGGTAATGCCACATGTTCAGTACTGCTCTACAATGCAACACATATCTCTTGATATAAAATAAATCCAGTCCTTATTTCCTTATTAATTGAAATTAAACCCATGCAATTCATTTCCATGGAGGAAGAATGGATTAAGGAAACAAGGTGACCAAAACTTTAACTGAGACATGGAAAAACCCACAGAGCAAAATTAGAAAAAAACCCAAGAAACAGAAAAAAAGCAAAAAAAAAATCTCCAGTGTAACAGCTTTGTATTTTTTCCCATAGCAGCAGAGGAGATTATATCTGCTTGAAAAAATGCAGTTTCAGCTTTACTTCAGTAGCTGTAGCCTTGTCTTTGACAAATTCAAGAAACATATACCAAGTGGTGACACTGTAAGGGGGAAATGATAGAGCATAAAAAATAGCAATGACATAAAAAATGAATATTGTTCATGACTTGCATCAGAGTAGTGAATCTGTAAAAAAATATTACAGTTGGTCTAGTCCCTGACATTTTTCTCCCTTTGGGACATCTTCATCACCAGTCACATTGCAGTAACTTTGCATGAGAATTTTTGTAAAATGGTAGAGTCAAAGAGTAGACTGCTCAAGTGCGATTACAACTTAGTTACATATGTTTGCATTCACCCAGCTTGCTTCATCAAGGTTCACATTAATTTTATTCACATTAATTTTATTCATAAGGCAGCTTTCCTATTCTTTTTCTTTACCTACTTGAAAAGAGTAAAAGTCTTCTTGATATATGAGTCACTATTATGTACTGTAAGATCTCTAAAGACAAAAGAAAAGGGAAAAAAAAATAATGTAATGTTGCCACTCTTCAGCACTGGACTAATTCCAGACCTCCCAATTAACACCATTGTCATTCAAATAAATGACAACTTTTACAAATTTTTTTTACTTATCCTTTTGTTCATTTCAATATTCATTTATTAATTATTGTATAAAATGTGACTTAGTCACATAAGAGAGTATGGAGGGGAAGCATAACACCAACACAAAAATTATTTAAACAATTAAGTTGCAGGAAATTGAACATTAATCTCCTTCATAAATATTGTGCATAATAGAATGGATTTATCTAGCAACTTGCATCTCATTTAAAGCATTCAGCTTCATCTTAAGTTGCCTTAGAAGTGTCAAACATCCATTGGTTAAACTACTAGAAACTCTTTTTAGAAATGAAGCCATTGCCAAATCCTTTGTCATGACTGTAAGTCTTAGCCAGGCTAGCTAGTCCTTTTCAAACACACATCTAATATTGCTCTCTTTTACTTTGACTTCATCCAGCTTCTTTCTTTGCCATTTCAGCTCCCTATTTTCAACCCTGAATTTTCATTACAACTCTAACTCTAGTAATTTATTTAGTGATTAAAGTAATTCAGTCTTCCTATATTGAACATAATTACTGAATCAAAGATTCTTCTCCTGAGGGAACATCTCAGGGCTGCTTGCCCTTCTGGATAGTATGGATGCTCTGAGAGCAAGGCATCTTATCTACTATCCTTTTTTTAATCTGTAGACATGATGACAAAGAAACTTGTGCCTTTAGTTTGATGATGTCTGTGTCACAGCTTTGATTGTTACAGATGATATTTGTCAATTAAAAACAAAGCTAAAAATAAGAATATGTTAGGATAAATCCAGAAGTTTTATCAGGAACTGAGCTAATTTTGTCTATTTCTTTCTTAATAGATTAGTCTTTAATTTGACTAAGCATTTTGGTTTACATATTTAATTGGTATTAAAAGAGTTTGACTGCACCAGCATATAGTGCACAAATTACACTAATTAGTTTTCTTTCATTTTAAACTAATAAAATCTTTCCCATCCTAGATATAAGAAACTAGAGGAAAATCCAAAAATTGCATTTTGCAATGGGTATTTAATTATAAATCCTCCTTTCTATGCTACAACAAGAAACCACAATATGTTTTTAGTCTTAAATCCAAACTTCTGATTGTACTTGCACCTCTTTTCTATCAGTGGTGCATAGGGGATGACCATAGTCCTCAGGAATAAGTTGGCAAGTCCAATGTGAGTGAATAAAAGCAAAAGATTATCAATACTGATCTTCTGAGAATTCACAGTACTTGGGATATTACCTCTAACATAGGTCCTGCTTCCAAGAAAAATCTGTTGGTCACAACCCTGGAAAGCATCAAAATACCTCTTAGAAAGATACCAATCACTGTGAAAACACAAATTATCTAGGAACTATTGGCTTCTACAGACACAGGAAGTAGTAAAGTTTTGAATGAGACAAATTGGCATTTTTTTGGCATTATTCGTTCAGGATCCACCTTCTTTTCTAGGTTTGTGTACCATGATCATAGTGACAATTAGTTTTACCAGTAGAAGCAGGAGTACAGGAAGAGCCACGAGCACATTACTACACAAGGGCAGGGAACATGGATGGATGGCACATCTGTAATTATCCAAAAGTTCTCTCTGTATCAGGAACCACATGATGCCCAGACAGAGAGTTACTACTGTACTGTCACACTTGAAGATAAAGAGGAGCACTGGGGTTTGTTCATCACGTGCTGTTGAAGATGGACATATGATGTGATAAAAGTGCCTTTTCCGACATATTTTAATTCATAAATTCAATCAGAGTTGGAGTAATTTTCTGTGTCTTCTCAAGGCACATTTCGCAGTACTGTCTTAGATCACATTGGGAAAAACAATTTCTTCTTCATTAAGTTTTCTGGTTAGAAATATGTTTTTTGACGATAAAAGTTTTGAAGAACTGAATGCTGAAGAGGTACTGATCAACAGATTCATTAGAAGTGACTGGCTTCTCTGGCTGTCAAAATGTCAAGTTATTTGCATTCAAGAAATGAATATATTTCTACTTGCCATGTCTTTAGCAGTGACACGAACTAATTTGAAAAATAAACACTTCCTTTGCACATTTTACTTGTTAATCTTTCAAGTTCATCTCAGGTACTTTTCCTGTTGCCCATTTTTCATATTCAAGATGTAATGGAGTCAAGTGACTTACTCATGACTAGTTTTAGGGTGATTTTTCTTTTGCATGTGAAATGTCAAGAAAGAGAATTTCTAAATACATAGAAGAGAATTATAATTTCTAAACTCTGACTTCAGAACTAAGTGAATCCTAGAACACAATTAATTTTACTTTTTAAAGTAATTCTGCTGAATTGAAACAGTATCTTTCAGGAAAAAATATGCAAAATATATAGTATGTTTCAATATTTTTTTAAGAAAACCTTCCACAATCAACAAACAGAAAACCAGAAAAAAATAGGTAACAATTTGCTTCCTCCTTCTTTTTGAAAACATTTCTAATTTAAAATTGACCTTATTTGGAATGGTTATGATATAATAGGAGCCATGGGTAACTTCAAATCAAACCCACTCAAAGATTATATGATTTACTTGTGCTAAGGATGATTTTTTCCACCAAATATATGAACCTATGTAATTTATGAATAAGAACCAATCTTAATTAACTGAAAAAATTCACAAAATATTTGAGTCAGTTGAAAAAAAACACAGTGCACAAGGTGATACTAGAAAATGTATGTTCATGAGCCTGAGATAATGGCTTGAAAGTCATTAAAATACTGGTGCCAGCATTTGTCTGATTTAAAATATGAAGACTCATTTTGATACTTTTATAGGAATGATCAAAAATAATAATTTAAATAGTAAATTGCAATGCTGATTAGATCTCGCTGCATCATGTTTATTATATTGGTCTAAATCATGGAAGATTGTTATACTTTTCTATTTCAGTTTACTTTTATATTTTCAGGAAAAAAAAAACTAAAACAGATGAATTCCAAATTCTTTGCTCCAGGTGAGATAGAGAAAANTAGAAAATGTATGTTCATGAGCCTGAGATAAAGGCCTGAAAGTCATTAAAATACTGGTGCCAGCATTTGTCTGATTTAAAATATGAAGACTCATTTTGATACTTTTATAGGAATGATCAAAAATAATAATTTAAATAGTAAATTGCAATGCTGATTAGATCTCGCTGCATCATGTTTATTATATTGGTCTAAATCATGGAAGATTGTTATACTTTTCTATTTCAGTTTACTTTTATATTTTCAGGAAAAAAAAAACTAAAACAGATGAATTCCAAATTCTTTGCTCCAGGTGAGATAGAGAAAATTTGCAAAAATCTTAAAGAAAACTGTATGGAAACTGAATGTGTCCTCATTCTCAAACTAGTCATACTGGAAAACTCTGGAATGCTGCATCTCCAATTCACTATTTTGTTGATGTTTCTTCTCATGGGTAGATGGTGCTACCAAGAACTTGATTTCACATAGCACAGGAAAGGTTGAGAATGAAGATTGAACACTTAACCTGAGCTCTGAAGAGCAAGCAAATAAAATTATGTTTAAAAGAATGAGAAAAAATCATCAACACAAGCCAAAATCTCAGCAACATATCCAAGCTCAAATATTCAGTTTCCCAGCTGCTAATGTTGCACTTTTGAGCAAACACATTATACTGCATGTTCTGTGAGCTGTCAGTCACTTCTGATTAAGTTTCCTCTCTGAAGACCAGAGCATAAAGTCTTCAGCCAAAGCAGGGCAANAATTCACTATTTTTTGATGTTCCTTCTCATGGGCAGATGGTGCTACCAAGAACTTGATTTCACATAGCACAGGAAAGGTTGAGAATGAAGATTGAACGCTTAGCCTGAGCTCCGAAGAGCAAGCAAATAAAATTATGTTTTAAAAGAATGAGAAAAAATCATCAACACAAGCCAAAATCTCAGCAACATATCCAAGCTCAAATATTCAGTTTCCCAGCTGCTAATGTTGCACTTTTGAGCAAACACATTATACTGCATGTTCTGTGAGCTGTCAGTCACTTCTGATTAAGTTTCCTCTCTGAAGACCAGAGCATAAAGTCTTCAGCCAAAGCAGGGCAAAGATTGCCAAAAATCTGCTACAAAATTCTTTTGGAAGCAACAGGTCTTTGATCCCTCAAGGTCTGCTACTGTCAATGCTTCATTTGCTAGAAGAAATATATAGGATAAGACTGCAGCACTTTGTATTATGCTGTAATGTGTTTCATGCATAACAGCCTCCTTCCTAAAGATGCTGATATGACAGGTCTGAAATGGCAGTTATAAGCTTCTAGATTTTGCCACTTTCTATAGTCACCATTTGCAATTCCTAAGTCATCATTACAAATCAAATGCTCTGTGTGTGATATTTGTTTGTGTAGAAATTAGCAAAAAGATAAAACACCAAGGAAAAAAAGCAAGAGCCAAGGATACAATCCTACAGGTTTGCTTTAGCTCCATGAGGCTTAAGACCCCTGAGTTTAACTGCAGTCAATGAAGAAAGATCAACATCTGCAAAGCTCAATGTCCAAAATTAGGGTCCTGCTCTGAAATGGGCCCCATTTCACATAGGAGTCCCCCTCCACCCATTAAATTCACCAGGACCCATGAGAATATGACCTTATAATGTTTGGGGAATGTCACTGAAAGAGGTGACTTAGAATTCAGAAGTCGGTGAATAAACAATTGCAATAACTGTGAAGATAGTCATTAAAGAGTTATTGGTATTCTGTATTAGGGTTACATGACAAGGTTTTGGTACCAGGAGTCTACAGGGGTAGCTTTTGTTGTCCAAAAGAGTCAATGTCAGGGGGCAGAGAACAGACTGACACTGGCCATTTTCTTACTCTGATTTGATTGGAAATAAATTAATCTGAGGAGCTAGAGTGACAGGGTGGCTTTGGTGAGCGCCTGTTGTCCAGCCAAGGCAAGCCCACCACATACAACAAAAACAATCCAAGCTGACAATATTTCTGTGTGCCCCAGACAGAGACTGAAGTCATCAGTAAGTTTGATATAGGATAAACTATCCTGCAGTAACAACATAGCTGTAGCTGTGTGGTACTGTGAGTGATTGGGATCCCAGCAAGGCAGTGGACAGGAGAACAGGATGCAGTTACACATCTTACCTAAGCTTATGGCAGGCCTTTCATACTGTGTTCCTAAGTGGGATTGTTTCCAACTTCTCCTCCCTTTGTAGACTCCTAACCCTTCTGACAGCAGCTTTACATACCAACAAATTTGCTCTGTTCCCAGCCTTGTCTTTTAGTGCTGTGTCCATAATTTTGAGATGAGGTCATCTATAGACCTTAGAGATGTGTAGCAATGCTGTGCATTGGACAATATTTCTAACAGGTAAATGATTTTTTGTCTGTTACATCACAGAATAAGCAATAAACTCAATGCAGTCAAATCACATCAAGTGCTCCTTTTAACTTTTCATACAGTTTCTCTGAAGGGTCTTGAAATGCATAACCAGATCAGAGTATGACAATTGTAGATTACATGTATCAATTTGGATACTTAATGTTTTTCTTCTGCCCCCTGCAGAAATCAGTTAAGAAGCACTTATCAGGCTGTGGAGGATATAAATGGTATTTTCTAAGATAAATAATGTAAAAGTTTATTAGTGACCCAAATAACATTTGAGAGGTAGAAACACAATGCTCAAGAAATGAAAAGTAGTCTTATACATGTCATTGAATCCCTAAGTTTCATTCCTACTGATGAATATAGAACAAGAGAAGAGAATTTCTTCATTGGTACCTTTCCAAAAGTTCTGTGCAATAGCAGAAGAGAATTCCAAAATCCTTGAGAGAAGTGAAAGAAGATATGTTGCTATCCATTTCAGTAAAAAATATAAAAGGGAAATCAACTCAAAGTAGATTAGATATAACAACCCAAAAATTGCTTAAAATCATTTGGTAAAAGCCATAAAATCAGATATTTTTGCTTAATTAAAAAGAGTTTTTTAAAATGTTAAAAAAAATAAAAATAAATTTATATGAAAAATAAAAAATTAAAGCAAATGACAGTCTCTATAAATTTTGTATTCAGTGCCTCAGAAGTTAGAATAGTTTTGTGATCCCAGTCTAGGTACAGCTATGCATTTCAGCAAGAAAGGTTTGAAAAGAAAAGAGCTTACCTATGCCACCAGCTTCTGGTACTGTATCAATCACGTCTTCCCTTCAGAATCATCAAAAGATTAATGTTGTCTGGAGGACTACA
>VZTB01002864.1:68145-97604 GCA_013397245.1 Thryothorus ludovicianus | reverse complement strand
CAGCACTGGTCACGGACATGTTAAGTTTTCCAACAGTGAGTTGATTTTTCTGGGCTGAAATTCAGCATTTCATTCATTTATCTGTTATACATGTATGTGCAGTTTCAGTTCTGGACTAAAGAAACATTCCATCAGAATTGACATATTTCATCAGATGACTATATTTTAGACTTTCTTAAAGATGAAAATTGCCATAGAATTAAAAAACAGCATTAAAAATTAATCTCCTGATACCAACCACTAAGCATTTTAATTTAACTTCAAATCACTGTAATTAAGATTTGCTAAGAACTTTGCTTTCATGATAAATATAAGCAAAGCATTTCTTTGGGGATTTTTTAGAACAGTTGTCGGGATAGGGATATACTCAATATTTTTATGAATGATCGTTGATCATTCATTTGATCATTATCAAATATCCACTTCTTTCAACATATAATTGTCTACCTAGGAGTCTTTAATGTTCTTGGAATAATTCTGCAATCACAAAAATGTAGAGTCACAGAAAACTTTAGGTTGAAGGGGATCTCTGGAGGTCATCAAATCCAACTTCAGAGCAGGTGCCACCTGGGAATTCTTTCCAAACCAGTTTCTTTTTCAGCATACAACTCTACAGTTTTCATGAATTGTTCATCTATGTTATGCACACTATTTCATCACAAAACACACACATTATTTTACTAATTTGAAGGCATCACAGGATTAGGATAGTGAAGCACACACCAGAATTTTAGAGACCAAGGAGCAGAATTGTTTTAAGCTTTATAAACCAAATCATCACTATCTTGGGATGGATGAAACACCCAAGTTCAATAAAATTTCCCAAATGAGGCCTCTTTTTCAAAATAGAGCATATTTTCCCCATATTTCCCCCATGTGCTTCAGGTCATTTGTTAGCTTGCTGGCTTCCTGTCCATACCTGCCTCTTGGCTTTTTTATTATGTAAAAAAAGATGAGATCCTATGGCTACTATGCCCCTGTGTGTCTTCAGCACTTTCAATATAAACCTTCAGAGGGAGGATAAACTTGGGCCTTATGTCTTCATGAACACTTGTATTCCTTATTTTGTAGGCTAATAAAGCTGGATATATTTCACATAAGGAAAGTTTGGTGTTTTTTCTTCCATGCACTTTTAATATTGTAAAATATTGGAATAGTCCCAACTAAGGAGAATTAGTTGTGCAGTGTGTTTTCATATATTATGTAACAGGCAGTTTCTAAATATGTGTGTCTTTTGTCAACTAACATATTCAGTCAGCACACCATCTGAAAAAAGGAAATTAAAAATATAAAGTGTCAGCTTCCAGAAGAAATATTGGAACACTTCAATTAGAAGATGTAAAGTGAACTTGGGCCACATCAAGAGAGTGGAATCTACATGTTGTCTTATTTCCCACTGAGTAAAGAGAACATGCACAAAAAAACCCAAAAAAAAAACCCAAAAAAACCTTGAAAAATCGTTTTGTACTATTCTAGAAATTATGTCTGCTGTCTCTTCTGCAGTGTTCTGACAGTTTGGAAAAAAGCTTATTTTCTTTCTTTCTATAATTATTGAAATAACCCTAAGCAGACTGCTGTGCATCGTATCACTGACTTTAGTAATTTGCAGGCACTTACAATGACTAAATACAGTGCCAAACACAGAGAAGACTGGTGCTGAATTATGCAAGAGCAAGCCACATATTTCAGCCTGAATGAGGAAAGTAAGAGCCATGTTGGATATTAAGAAAACATATCAGGTTCAGAGGTCTGCAATTAATCTTGTCAGTGCCTGAATCCAGACGAACCTGTTTGCAAGAACACAACACCTCAGTGCCATTTTCTCTTCTATGAAAACACAGCCAACCATGGACATATGAGATCTGAATCCATAAATATGACTGGACATAGTCAAGTTCTTGACTATTATGCTGAATTCTTAGGAGTATTAAATATTTACATCAGTTCTTTGTAAATTTTGTACAGAAAACAGGCAGGTGGAACAAATTTCTGTTAGCTACCCTACAGTACATGCAGACAATACAGGTATTTCTAAACAATAATTACATTCTGCGGTCAGTTGGAGTAGAGAAATTTGCTCTGCAGTTGATCCCAGTGTCTCTGATTGATAAATAGAAAAGTCAATACACTACCCATAAACACACTTTTAAAATAACATTGTCCTTTTTTATACAGCCAGTGAAATATCATAATGGAATACATTTACTTTTAGAACCTCTTAACACTAAGATACATGTAGTGAAATTGACTGAAAATAAATTAAAATAGATTTGTTTCTTTTATTGACCTTGACAAATGTACAAATGCCATAGATGATGATTATGATGATCCTTATACAAAGAAAAAACTATAACCAATCATGTTGTAAAGGCCACTTCCATTAGAAGGGCTCTCTCTATTGATTACATTGAGCCTTCCTCGAGAGGTACAACAGTAGGTGTTTTTTAAGAAAATTGTTTTTAATGATTAAAGAGACCCCAATTTCCCTTTGATGTTTCACACTAGAAGTATTCTGACTATAAATATAAGAGCTTAGTATAAGTTTCTTAAAGGGAACAAATAGATACATTCCCACATTCTTTAAAACTTTACATTCTAGTATAAAATAAACCATCACAAAAATATGTCTAAATTTTTATCAGATTATAGCATTTCTTCTGAGGCTTTGCCTTCCTTCTGTAATCAAACACAATTTTCAAATCTTGAAATCATTGCCAGAGTTCTACCTTTCATAACACATCAGGATAACTGTGATGGTGTTCTGGACATTACTGGAAGGGGGACTTGTTGTCGTTGTGTCATTTTTCAGTGTCTCAGCACATATAGAGCTGATTAGCTTAAGATTTTCAGCTTTCCACATGAATACATCAGCAATACATTTGAGTTTTAATCCATATATGCATCCAATGAACCAATGTAAGCATCTATGCAGACATTAGAGATCTATGTAAAGTAGAAAAGTAATCCTAAGTTTTTTTAAATTAATCACCAATATGGCAGAATCCAACTTGCCAGTCAACTACAATTTTGTGAAAAGTTAACATTTGTGAAAAGTTAATATTTGTGATTGATCCTGTAATGATCATCACCTCTGAGCACCTGATAAATCATCTGAGCCAAAATCAGCTGTTTTACAGAGGCCTCCTATGAGCTCCATCCTTCTGGATTTCCAACCATGTAGAACAGATTTCTATTTAAATTTCTCCTCCACTTTCAAAAATACTTTAGTGTGAACAAGATCAGAAACTTAAGTTCTCAGGTGCCATTTTCCCCCCTCTGACAGAAATAATCAGTGGAAAAGTGAAAAGATAAGGTAATTAGCACTCTTCTAAACTTTTAGAGACAGTTATGAAAGTGTGATTTACTGCCTGTTCCAATTATTAGAGTGAGTCTCAGTTGCAAGAAGGTGATATTTCTTGTATGTATAAATCTTGGATTAATTCCATAATTTTTGGAAACAATGATAAACTTCATCAGCAATGATCATTTCTATATTAAGATTACAACTGAACCTTGATTCTCCTACTCACTCCCAGTGATTTCTGTGAGAGACAGTTTCAGTTTTCTTGATAAATAGGTCTGGACAGCCAGTCTTGCCCAGTAAAAAAGAAGAAAAGCTAAGGATGTGGGCAAAAACTGATTTTGTTTTATAAATCAAATACTTTCTGTTGCACAAACTGAAATCAGTGCATTCTGGACTGGAAAAGGGGAAGGGAAAGAATGAGATGAGACAATTGAGGGACAACTCAGATCTTTATATGAAGAAGAATGGAGGGTATAGTAAAGATTTTGTTCAGCAAATCCATTCATCTGCCAATCACTCCTACCCGTAGTTGTTCACTCTCAAGTTCAAAAAGGAAAATCTGCATTTATAAGTTATCCAAGTGTTGAACTGATGCCAAAGACCTTGCTTTTGTTTGAGCTCTAAGCTGCCCAAATGTCATTTCAAAAACTCTCTAAGCCTTGAAACCACTTTTATTTTTTGTGAGAAAGGGAAAATTTTAATGGCCCAATTTTGTGCTTCCACAAACATGTTTAATAACTTCTGAGATTTTAACACAGAAAAATATACTTAATGACCTAAGACAGCAATTCAAACACGATTTTCAACTTTAACCTGCTCTTTAATATTTCTTAGTAATTTAGTTGAAACCTTTTTTACCTCATTAATCACTAAATGAATATCTTTTCCTTACAACTTGGAATCTTTCTGACTCAGTCAATGAGGAATCTAAAAGATGCAGCTGCCTTGCAATGGCAATAAACAGAAGTTATGAAGCTCAGAGCTGACTAGTTGTTTTAAAGTACAAGCATTTCCAAATGAGATTGCCTGGTTGCCTCTGGTGATCAAGGAGCTCAAATAGCAGGGATGGGATGACTCTTGATTTAACAAACTGCAGTTCTTTAACCTGTGTGTGAAGCTGACCCTTAGCAGCAGCAAGAGAAAAAGCTAAATATGTGTTTAGTGTAATAATTAAAACCAAAAGTGTTAAGCAAAAAAATTTAATTTCTGAGAACAAAATGGTTCTTTGCCTTGTTTTCACTACAGCAGAGGTAATCTTCAGAGAGGTGGATGTGGAAGTCACCATATGTAAAACAAGTTTTCTAAAAGAATAATTGCAAAATGGATGTAGGCACAATTTAAAAGTGTACTGGCCTTAGAGAGTGAATCTGTCACTCTGTTTTTATGCATTTTTATTGCAGCTGAGTAAACCACAGAAACAAAATCATACAACCAGCTCTTTGAAATCCAATATTTTCATTTGTGTTATAAGATTTTTCAAGTAAAAAAAGTATCTGGTAAAAAAATAAAATCTCTGCAGATAACATTCTTCACTGTTTTGCCACTTACTCGTGTGAATGACTGACTGGTTTAGTCATATATTTGCTGAGAAAAGAGGATAAAGAAGAATCCAGAGCTAAGAGGATATGACTCCTTCATCAGCTTCCAAAGTCCTTGTGGAACTATGTTAGATAAGAATATATAAAATTTGGAGTCAGACATCTCTGTAAGACTTGTATATTCTGCAGAATGTTACATACTGAAACTATCCTGTTCTCTCCCAGAAATAAATTTTTAGCCAAAATGATGATAGGAAAAATGACATATTAAAAAATAATATTAAATGCTATGTAATGATGTTCTCTCCTGACAATTTATCTTCCTATTTCTAACTCTTCATTTAGCAAAACAGGATATATAAAAAAAGAATCCCCTTAAGCATCAAAAATACAGATAAAAATATCTGAATTTCCTAAATAGTGCCTAATTATTATATTTCCTTCTCTTAACAGACTTAGGAGTTCCTGGGCCACTATTTAAAGCTTTACATAAGGAATACAAAGCAGCACTTATACTTTAATATTATGGTAATCACCCTTTAAAAAAATAACTCCTTTCTACCAGGCATTGAACAAACACACATGTGGAGACACTTCCTGACCCAGAAATCATATACTCCATAAAGATGGAGAAAAAAGAGCAATAGTGAATGATTATTGCCATATAGTACCTCTGCTGTGGAATGGGAACAAAAAACATTTGGGTCAGTTCAGATCATAGTACATACACCTCCTAAGACTTACAGTAAAGGACATATACTAAAAACCAGTCCAAGTTACTGCAGCTAGACACCAATACTTCTCTACACAGTCATTCAACCTTCTGTGTCCCACTGGTTTCCTGGGATGCAGGTGGTGTCCCTGTCCTTAATATTCATGCATGAATTCTTTTATTCAATAAATTAGTTCTAATTAATTACTTTAAAGACTATGGAACCTCTAGAAATGCTGGTTCCTTGCAACCTGGATGAGGTAGCCAACATTGCTGTAGATATGAATGATACATCATTCTGGGATTTAAGTAACTCAGAGAGAGTGGAACAGGACAGATTGCTGGGATCTTATTGATTTTTCCTTTCTTTCAAGTGTCTGAATTCCTCATCACTGTGTCATGCAAAGCACCTCCTTGGTAATATCTGATGTGATTATGCAGTCAAGGATCACACTTGTACTACAGCTGGTATTGAACCTTTTAAAGAATATATTTATTTAAAAAATATCTGGAATACACCCCAATCTATACACCTGCCCAATTAATTTAGATTTCAGCAAGTAAGGGTTTTCTGGGATGTTACAGGGATGATTAAACGTCTTAATACAAATACTACACCACTTTCTGTCAAATCACTATGGGCTGTACTTTAAAGAAAATCAGGCAGATGCATGGATGGTCAACAGAGATGGGACAAAACACTTCTACTAGATACCTGCAGTTTACCATGTGCTAGAGTTTATCCATCTGTAGAACAAGCCACCTGCCAGTTTGAGTAATATGACTGAGTTAGCATTGCTAAGTACTCTGTAATAACAACAGTACTGCCAAAAAAAGAGTTGTATACAAGGTATGCACACTGATGGTTTTAGCAGACAAAAAATGCAAATTAAGGCTCATAAGAATGCAATCTTACCCTGCCAAAATATTTATTCATGGCAGGCATTATCTGCACAATTCAGAAACGCGTACACCTCTCCATATCACAAACTGCTGACAAGATGTAGAAAAGGCAATAACACTCTAACGTCTATGCACTTTATTCCTTACTCTGCTGAGGTAGAAGTACATGCATACATTTTCAAAACTAGTTAAGAGAGCTGATTGTCAGCAATTCATTCCCTAACATTTCTGCTGCACATCCTTCATTCACTTAGTCCCAGAGCCATCAGCATTTGGAGGCAAATGTGGAAAAAAATCCCTGCAGCAAGCAATTGAAGCAGACATCACATAGTTATGTGTCCACTGGAGGGCTGATATCTGACTGGAAAGATCAGTTGGCCTGAAATTTTAAATGACCTTGTGACATTAGGCCATTGTCCTTTTTCTATTACAAATTAGGTGTCTATAAAAGGCTTTACAAATCCTCCTAATTCCTTTTTTATGAGATGTTTGAATGCACTTCAAAACATGAAGCATGTGAACTGTTTCTGCTTGTATTATTAAATTCTGTATCTATGTCCATAAAAAAAGCATTTTTATTTCAAATTATTTTGCAGAATCTTTCAGCATTACCAGTGATATTACTGAATATCAGTTGTTATGTAATACCTCAGTAATGTAACCAAGTATTATTTTGGAACAGGTAGCATGGAGTGGCATTAATAACTTCCTTTCAAGGGAAAGCAAGGTCCACAGGCCTGAGCAGCCAAAGCACTGATGCTTTTTTCTGGGACCATCACTTCTTTCAATGTCCTCTTGGGATGGTATGTCCCATAGCATGGCCTAAGATCCTTATGCTGGAGTACAAAAATGTCAAACATTCCTTTAAATTGGTATTTTTGCCACTCACAGCACATGCAAGTATAAATGGACAGAGACTCAGTGATAAACTCACGGCACTTCTATCCATTTCTTTCCAGATTACATTGATACCAAGAAGAACACCTTCTGTCTCCATCTACTCTTTCACAGAATCAGAGAATCACAGAATGGGTAAGGCTGGAAAGGACTACAGTGGTCCAGCCTCCCTGTGCAAGCAGAGTCATGCTCAAGAGCGTTGCTCAGGATTGTGTCTTGATAGTTCGTAAGTTATATTCAGGGAGGGAGACTACACAACCTCTCTGGGCAATCTGTTCCAGTGTTCCATCACCCAAATAGTAAAGTTCTTCCTCATGTTCAGGGAGAATCTCCTGTGCATCTATTTCTGCCTAGTGGCTCCTGTCCTAGTGCTTGGCACCACCAAGAAGAGCCTGGCTTGATCCTCCTGACAGCCCTCTTTTCAACCTCACCTCAAGGCTGAACAAAGCCAACTCTGTCAGCCTTTCCTCAAGAGAATTGCTCCAGCCTCTTAATCATCTTTGCCACCTTTTTTTGGACCTTCTCCAGGAGCTCCATATCTCTCTTGTACCCAGGAGCCCAGAACAGGACACAGCACTTCAGATATCGCCTCACCAGTGCTGAGTAGGATCACCATCCTTGACCTGCTGAAAATTCACCCCAGGACACCACTGGCCTTCTTGGCCACAAGGACATACTGCTGGCTCATGGGCAGCTTGTTGATCACCAGGGCCCCCAGATCGTTCTCTACAGAGCTGCTTTCCAGCAGGTGACCTCTAGGCCATATTGCTTTGTGGGTCTATTTTTCCCCAGATGCAGGATACCGCATTTGTCTTTGTTGAATTTCAAAATGTTCCTCTCTACCCATCTCTCCAACCCATAGAGAGAAGGTTCTGAAGGCTGCACAGCCCTCTGGGGTTTTGGCCACTCCTCAAAGCTTTGTGCTGTCAGCAAATTTCCAGAGGAGACCCTCTTTCCTTAGAGCAATAATTATAGCAGGCAGAATAATACCTGTGAGAGCTGCATGGGTAAAAGTTGAACCCTTCCATAGCAGTTTGCGTAACAGATAATATTGTTGAGGTTTCTCTAGTGACATCAACTCAAATACAGTTCATAGAGTTCATTTCTATCTGCATTCCCATACCTTTTCTAGATACATATGTCCTGTGCAAAGAATGAACACTTTTCAGCTGCCAAAAGCAGGCACAACATGTTCAATAGAAGCTTGAGAAGAATAAAAACAAATAAAAATCCTTGTCCATGCATACAGAAACCTCATTATTTTTCTTATTAACACTGCCTATGCTTACAGAGAGAACTCTTAGCTTTAGCTCTCTACCAGTGGTTTTGTGTCTAACTTTGTTATATATTTTTCATTATCAGATTCAAAGCCCCCAGTCAGGATATCATATTTTAAAACAGTGCTGATGATTTTCCTTCCCGGTTCTCTGAATTCAGTAGTAGAGAGGTAAAGCCTTGATTGCATGGCTATGTTTATTGCAGGGTAGAGGCTTCCAAGGCACAGAAAGGATACAGCCTATTTCTTTTCCTGCCAGTATTGTATCTTTCCTGCCAAACTGTGAGAGCAGGATTACAGAGCTCCTAGATCTCCCCAGTCAGAGGGAAGGCTCTCTACACTTTCATTCTGTAGGTTTCTGTTAGCAGATGCTTGGCTTGTTACATTTTATGCTATGCAGATCAAACCACAACAAATAGGTCTTGAATGGAATTACAAGTTCTGCAGCTCCTCTGGAGGGGTCTTTAGTTTCCAGTAATTTCCATATTTGTTAACTCTATCTCATAATAACAGACTCCTCCAAAAATAAATAGGATTGCCCAATATTGATCTGTTGCTTGCAAAATCTATCTCAGGTCAGATTGGAATAGCAGAATTCTCATTCACCAAAATGAGGGGTCTTAAAATGCAATTGCAATAATACCAGTTTTCTGAAGTAATACTATACTTGCATTAGAGACAGAGCAGGAGTCTGATAAAATAGGATAAAAAACTGGAGTCTCATACAGCATAGGAGCACAGGGTCAAGGGCTGAAAATTTTTATGCCTAAAATTTTATGCATTTGAGATGCTGGGACAAACCATTTGTTTTTGCAACTTAAAGAAATTAATATTTCAGTGATATTCTCCAATATAACTGCCGCATACATGATGAACACAAAAACACCTCAGTGAGCTTTTCATTTTTACTTTAGTAACTTTCTTGTTGAAAAGAATGGAATTTAATTTGCATTGGGAATGGATGCTGAACCTCATGGATTCTAGGATGGCTCTTATGTCTAGTCTGAGATCATGTTTTTATATATTTACAGTGTTTACCTCATTATCTTCCAGAGATGAACAAAACTTGCTTGTACTCTGAAGTTTGTTTAACTCTAGGAATGTGTGTGTGGAAACAGGGAATACAAAGAGCTGAAAATTTGCATAAAGAGAACAGGTCTGGGAGCGAAGGGTGAGAACTAAGACTGCATCCATTAAACAAGATACGCCCACTTGTACAGGGTCTGGGGCCTGTTAGTCTTGCCATGTCCTATCTGAGCCCAAACAGAATTTCCCACAAGGAAATTTTCATCTATGTCCGCTATGGAAGGCTCCAAAATCAGCTATTGCACAAGAGAGGTTTAGGGATCTACAGAAGAAGGATTTATTGTACCTTACAAGCTTTCTAAAACCAGTTGAAGGCATGTTATGCTGAAATATAAGTTTGGGAAAAAATAAATAAACAAACAACAGTAATAATGACAACAAAACCAAAAGCCAATCCTCTTTTTCCCAATTAAAGGTTATAGATTAAAAAAAAATAAAATGGCAATTGCAAATATTTATGACAAATGAAGAGAGGAGACTAAGAAAGATTTCTGATACCTGAGGCATGAATTTTGCTTTTGCCTTAAAGTTGGGAAAATACAGTGGGAGGCAAATATTTAGTACTTAACACACTTTTATGAACAAATAACATCATAGGTAAAAAAAGAAAACACAGTGGGAAACAAAATTTTTGAGCCAAAATAAATTTTATCAGGAGTAGTAGTCTGTCTTCTTCACCAGCACAGAAGGATCTTCTGTGCAATGAACTAGGGAAAACAAGGCAGCAGCTAATAAGTAGCAGCAGTTTAGTTTAATTTGGGAAAATGGGAAGATTTCCACAAATGTCTCTGCAGCATTTGCTTGAGGTGTTCTAAAGCAGACAGTGTCTGTGTGATGAGAAGAATGGAGAGACATAACTGAACCAGGTAGGAAGAGATGCAGGATTTGCTCATATGTCTAAAGACACTGTGGGGGCCAGCACCAAGAATAACATCCAATTTGTATTACAGAAAAGCCAATCACAGCTAAAAGTTAACAGGAAAAGGCTGTCATGTGAAGTCATGGTGGCTTTGGGTATCTGTGTGTTCACCTGGGGCCTTGGTCGGTTGATCTATATACAGGAATCAAACCAAACAAAAACAAACAAACAAACACTCAAAATCAAAACAAACAAACAAAAAAAAAGAGAGAAGAAAAGGAAGGTGGCGGGGGGGAGAAAGACTTTGCACTCATCCAACAAAATTCATCGGATTGTTCATGTAGTTTCTGAAACCTTAGTCCAAGATGAATACCACTCTTCCAAACAACGTCTAGGGGTGTTCTCAGCTAGGATCATTTGGGAATCTCCAACAAAAGCTACAGAGACCCAATATCACAGAGTAATGAGGCCCCAGGAGCTGGCCCTGGACACACAGTCCACCCAATAAGAACTCCTGGATCTTCACTTTCCCTGGATACCTTATACCTAGACACACACACACGCATATACACACAAACATACACACAGCACAATTTGGTAAGTAAAGGGGAAAAGGATATGTTTTGTGTATATGCTAAAAAATGGAATGAGATTCTATGTCATGAATATCAGCTAAGGGGGGGCTTAAGGTAAGGGAAAGGTAGATAATATGAATAAGAGCATCTAAATTAACTTCAGATTCAGGGAGCTGCTATTAAGATTCTTCAAGAAAGCAAAGTATTTAAGATAATGAAAAACATATTGCAAATGTTCTTAGTTTCATTTGTTTACTGCTTTCACAAACTACTTCAAGGAACTCATTAATGGAAACTAATTGGAACAGGTTCTGTGTTCTTGTCCAGTTTCTTTTATAATTGCTGAAGTCACTGATTTGCCATGAAACAGCTCCTATTTAATCTGTCTGATTAAAAAGGGCACTTTCTCTTGCTGTACCCATTCAAGTGGAAATGAATTGTTCACTGTCATGCACCAGGCTATTCACTTCATTTTATAAACCAAAGGATTAGGCAAATTTAGTCAAGGAGTCTTGAGGACTCTTCCCTCCCTCTATTCCATTTCTATCATGAGGTGAAACACTGCACTGATTATGAGACCTCTTTTTAATTTTTTGATTACATGAATTAATTGGACTTCCAGACTGGACCAAATTAATCTTCAGTAAATTATTTTCCTGTAACTATGTTCCTTATTTGAAAGTAATGTGAAAATTCCCTTGTCCTAAAGAAAAGCTCAGTACAGAATTTAAAGAAGTGTTTTATTCATTCCATCTTTCAGAATGAAAATGTGTGGGCCTGGAAAGTTTTGGTGTGATATTGTCTGAAACATTAGGGGGTGAAGGTAGGGAAGGAAGGCGCAGAAGGAAGGTGCAGAAGGCAGGGAGGCAGGAAGGAAGGCAGGAAGGCAGGAAGGAAGGCAGGAAGGCAGGAAGGCAGGAAGGAAGGAACGAAGGGAGGGAAAACTATTTTTTCTTCCCCTAAAGACCAGAAAAAATGTCAGTGGAACAGCAAATCTGTAAACAGTTTCAATCAACTTTATGTGTCATATTTTTTTTTTTGTTTACTTGTATTTTTTTCCCTACTAAAGACCCTCAAAAGGTCTCCATGCTGGTAAATTAATAGATTTGCTTTTCTAGGAAGCAGACATATTCTACTTTTCTAGCACAGAAAAGTTCCCCATCCCAAAAAGGAAGTCATGACTTCTGTATCTAAAAATGAGAGTAGTTGCAGGTCCAAGATATATGGACACTTTTACAGACAGCTAGGAGTACATGCAAAACAATACACTTTTCAGAGATGAGTTTCAGAGATGGGGGCCCTACCACTTAACATGGCAAGTATGAATTACAAAGCTGTTAATGGTTTTTTTGGCAGAATGCCATAGCTCCAGTGTGATTTGATAAATCATCTTCTCCCCTTAAAATAAAAGGCCTCATCTTAATGTTAAAGACTCACTTTACTCCAGAGTGTCAAGTGTATTTAGAATATCACCTCTGCTCTTTCAAGAAGCTTATCAGTATCCTTACATTGAATTCTGGAGACAAGAAGTCTGTAATATTAAAGCTAACTTATTTCTGACCAGGACTAACATTTACATTTTCCAGAAACTTTATTCACTTGAGAAGCCATTTCAGGTGTGCTCCTCCTTTCAAAGTTTATTGTGCAAATACATCTTCCATGACTTTATCAAGTCATAATTTATTTGTAAGGTTAGGTTTTAAAGAGTGGATCTGATACTTGTCCCAAAACACAGCTTTTCCCTCGTACTGGGTTTGCATGGCCAGGCTTTGTTAGTGAGGTGGCTACAGGAGTGGCTTCTGTGAAAAGGTTCCAGAAGCTTCTTCCATGCCCAGCAGAGCCAGTCCCTGGCAGCTCCAAAGACAGATGTGTTGCTAGTCAAGTTTAGCCAATTAGAAATGGTGGCAACATATTTAAGAAGAAGAAAAAGAAAGTTATTACAAAGTTGCAATTGTGGCCAGGGAAGAGTGGGTTGAGAACATGTGAGAGGAGCAACTCTGCAGACACCAAGGTCAGTAGGGAAGGAGGCTGAGGAGGCACTCCAGGTGTTGGAGCTGGGATCCTTCTGCAGCCCTGGTGAAGATCACGGTGAGGCAGATGTGTCCCTGCTGTCCATGGAGGACCAGAGGGATGCAGATATTCACCTGCAGCCTGTGGAGGAGTTCCACACCAGAGTAGGGGGATGCCTGGAGGAGGCTGTGATCCTGTGGGAGACCCATGAAGAGAGGGGCCCACACTAGAGCAGCCTATCCTTGAAGGACTGCACCCTATGGAAGAGTCACCCCTGCTGCAGCAGTCTGGGGAGGATTTCTGCTTCTGCAATGGATTCATGTTGGAGAAGTTAATGGAGAACTATCTCCCATGGAAGGGACCCCATAAGGTGCCAGGGGAAGGACTCATCTTCCTGTGCAGTGAGAGGAACAACAGGTGTTGAACTGGCCCCTATTCCCTGTCTCCCTGTGCCACTGTGGGGGAGATAGAGCTGAGAAGGAGAGAGAGATGAGGGGAAGGCATTTCCAAGGTTCTACTTTATTTCTTATGATCCTACTCTGATTTTGTTAACAATAAATTTAGTTAATATCTCTAATTTGAGCCTGTTTTGCCCATGATGGTGTTTGGTGAGCCTTCTGAACCTTATTTCAAATCACAGACCTTTCGTTATATTTTCTCTCCCCTGCCCAGCTGCAGAGGGGAGGGAGAGAGAGCCTTGGTGAGTAGCTGACATCCAGCCAGGGTTAAACCACTACGGTCTTTTTGGTACCTTGGCCAGGAATCCAGCCTGGATCGACTGCTTGGATTGTAGCTATGCTCACCACTACAACACCAAAGCAGAAGGAGGGAACCTTCAAAGCTTTTAGACCCACACAAAGAAACCATGCCCCAATGCAGTACAAACCAAGCTTTGCAACATTAGCAGACAGCTGTGATGTTGTATAACTTAAAGTGCACTGGTGCTATTGAATTCCTTAGTTACATGAGGAACTTCTAAAAGGGTCCTTCCTGCCCTCTCTTGAGAGTAATAGAGCTGAGTTTTCAATAATAAGCCAGTGGGCTATGGTTTGTTTTGCACTGAATCTCTCTTGCACATTTTATTTGTTCTTAGGGCAAAATTGACTCTTAGACCTTCTGTAATTCCACCAAAATCAATTGGATTGCCTGATGAACAATTCAGAGCTGAATTTAAGCCTCTGAGACACAAGTGATCCCTAACTAATTAACCTACAAACATTATTGTGCATTGACAATTTGCCAAAGTATAGTCTGTACTGAAGACCTAAATCTATCAACATTTATGAAGTTTTCTCTTTGTTGGTAAAAATGGTATTCTCAGGTACAAGCTTTCTCCTAAAATCAGTGCTGAAGTGAACCAGCATACATCACTGAAAAGCAAACCTTTGTGCCATGAAACACCTGATGGCAGGAAGTCAGCTGCCAAAGCAGTTAATAAATTAAAGAGTTGCAACTTTGCTTTCCTTGGTACAGTTAATAATACTCAATAATGGCAAATCTGAGTGAGCTGCTATTCCAAGCACAACACTTAGCAGGAGAGGTTTTGTGTTTACAATACTGCAGCGCCCTGAAGTTTGAACAGTTTTGACCCTCCTAAAGATTTGTTATCATTTCTAAAAGGACTGTTGTGGTTTAACCCCAGCTGGAGACCAAGACTCATGCAGCTGCTCATTCACTCTCCCACCAGTGAAAGAGTGGAAACAATCAGAAAGGTAAATGCTAGAAAACTCATGGGTTGAAATAATGACAGTCTAATAAGAAAAATAAGCTGCACATACAAGCAAAGTAAAACAAGGAATTAATTCGCTGCTTTCCATGGTTGTGCAGTGTTCAGCCATATCCAGGAGACCACAGTCCCACCCCATGTAACTATTACTTGGGAAGACAGATGCTATCACTCTCAACATCTCCACTTCCTCCTTCTCTCCAGTTTATATACTGAGCATGATGTCATATGATCTGGAATATCTCTTTGGTCTTTTTGGGTCATGTGTCCTGGCTGTGTCTCCTCTCAGCTTCTTTACAAGTGTGACAGTAAGGAAAGCAGAAATGGCCTCTGTATAAGCCCTTCCCAGGAATAACAAAAAGATCTCTATATTATCAACCCTAAGTTCAGCTCAAACCCAAAACCTTGCCTCATTACCAGCCACTGAGTGAAGAAAACTAACTCTACCCCAGCCTAAACCAGTATCCTGCCTTATCTCTGCATATGCACACTATTTAGCAGTAAGGCAGTGAAGAGTATTATACATTCCCAGACACATCTGTTAACACTGACCACTCCATTCAATAAAATCAGTGAAACCTCATCAGAAACCTCAACGAGAGAGCATCAGGAGAGCATGTCAAAGGCAATGCTGCTGCAGCAAGCATATTCATAGGCAAAACCTCATTAGGATAAAGGATCACTTTTGTAACCCTTATGAGCTGAAATAAATGTGTATAAGTGTTTAAAAAGTAGAGAAGAAAACCATAACTTTCAAAATTATGAAAGCAGACATGTAGTATGCCACTTAGTATGAGACAAGAGGAGCTTTCTCAGTAAAAATCTTTCCAGTGACTGTTCTTTTCAAATGGTGTGAAAATAATAGCTGTGAAACACTAGGTTCCTTGCAATAATGATAATTCCTCATATGAAGACCTCATTTCTCTTAAATTGCTACATCCTCATTCTCTAACAAAAAAAATTCACTTCTGAGTACTACTCACTCTAACTCTGAGCAATTTCCACCACTTACTTCTCCATTTTGACTCTGCTGTTCAAAACAGAACTATTATGTTTTAATTGAATGAGATGAGGATATCATTTGCATTTGTTAAATATTCTGTAAATGTTCAGTATGAAAGTTACTCATAACCTATGTTTCTGGTATATTTATTTTGTCAAGTTGTCTTTGGGTATGAACAAAGCAAAATGATTTCTCTATATTCAGAATCTCTGATCAAAATTCAAAACTTGCAAACATTTGAGAGGTTGAGTAAATGTCCATTATTTTTCCTTAGCTTTTTTGTTTTTTTCCTCATAAATGACAATTTACTGAAAGTTCTCTTGCTTCTCAGCAGTGATTTTTTTTACAAACAAGCAAAAAAAGCCATTCTGATTTAAATCCTGACTTGATATGTATCTTATGTCATACATCATGTCAAACAAATCTAAAAATATATATTTATTTTATATATTTTTTAAGAAAATATATGGACAATGAGAATAAAGGAACAATGAATGGTTATTCCAGTTCAGTCATAATGTTATTATTCAGAGCTTGTCCAGTTCTGTTTTGCTTATTATTTACTATAAGAGCATAGACAGACAGCAACAAAGTAGTTTCTTTGGTTTTGGTTTTTCAATATGATTTTTAAAACTAGTAGCTTTTTTGGTAAGGCCTGAAGCTTGACAATTTTGGAGCTCAGTTTGCACTACTGAAACTAGTTTGAATTTTGATACTGAAAATAGTAGGTTAAAATTATTTAATCTTCTCTTATCACTATACTGATAATATTTTTTTATAATATTTTTTATAATTCATCTTCATCTATCTTACATGCCTAACCTTGGAGTGGTTTGAGTGTGTAATAATTTATTAGTATGTCCAGCTTTTCTGATGTAATAGTCCCCCTAATGCCAAATATAGCTATTACTAATATTGATACAAATTCTACTGTGAGTAAACATATTTTGCTCCCAGGTTTGAAAAGGGGAACTAAGGAAAAAAAAATTAACAAATTATAATCAGAGTAAGTCTATTAATATAGATGTACAAGAGTATAAAATTCAAATAAAATATTTACCGAGGATAAGCAATGTTTTTGGTACACTACACAATTTACATTTCAGGAAGGAACAATCTTACACACATTCTGGTTTATAATAACAAAACAAACACACCCCCCCATGGAAGAGAACAGAGTCTTCATTAGGAAACTATTTAAAAATATATGTGTGGATATAAATGATGTCTTTGTAACCAAGCTCCAGTAGACTGAAAATGAAAACCAAAATAACAAAATGGTGTTGAACAATATTGCTTTTGAGGGCTGATTTATGTCAGTTTGTGGTGCTAGAGTTATCCCCAGCACAACAGCAACAATACCAGCCTAACAGCAAGGAAGACTTCTGCTTACTTAAATGGCTACTTGCTTAATTTTCTAACACTGCTGCTGCTACCAATTAAACACAAGTGCACATTAACTGCTATATAGATGCCATTAGTTCTTCTTTTCCAGTTGGTAGCTCAAGACAAATAGCCAGGCTGCTCTTGTAAAGATTACTGTGTGAGTGCATGATTTTTGGGCTTCCTGACAATTTGGAGCAAGTGAGAATAAAATTACTTCAGTTGGTGTAAACATATGGTAAACTGATATACATATTTTACCACACACCAAATTTAAAAATAAGGAATCTCACAAAGACTGATATATTTTTGTATGAGCACAGTTGCTTTTTGACCTGAGAAATGTCTTCAATTTAGGGAAAAATAACCCAAAATACATAAAAAAAACTCTGACAAAAATTAACATTTTTGAACTGAAGTTTTCATTTCAAGTACAAAAATAGACATGCTACTTCTATCCTGATTTTTTTCATTTCCCTTGACTTTACACTAATAAAAGTACAGAATAATTGAATGTTTTGGGTTTTAAGGAACCTTTGAAGAACATCTAGTCAAATATGTCTTGCCATAGACAGAGACATCTTCTACCATAGGCTGTACTATTATAATAAAATGAACAGCAAATGAAAAATATCTTAGAATCATCAAGTCTAATATTTCAATGAAATTTCACATACACAGTATGTCTCTAGCTCTAGCCACAAAAACATACACATATTTAAACATGTACTTAAGCACACACATATATTTTACATCTATTTATACATATATATATAGCACATATATTTATAGCATATATATTTATATAAGTTTAGCTTATAAATTTAATGCAATCTGGGTTTCTACATCTAAAAAATGCTACTTTTAGTTCTCGATTTTTTTTTTGTTTGAATGAAGAGAGTACAAAACCTCGAGTTCACTGGTGAACATACATAGCAAGGGTCCAGGCCTTAACAGTTCAGAACATTTTACTTGCCAAATTAATTATTCCTTCTCCAAGCACAAATGCAGGCAGGGTAGAGAACAGATTGAGTGTGCCCTGAGGAGAAGGACTTGGGGATCTTGGCTGATGAGAATCCAAACCTAACCCATCTCAATGTGTATTTGCAGCCGCAAAACCCTGGGCTGTACTCTTGTGCCCCAAGGCTCCACCTGGAGTATTGTGTTCATGTCTGGGGCCCCCAGTGCAACAAATATGTGGACAGGCTGGAGTGAATCCAGAGGAGGCCATGAGGATGTTCAGAGGGTTGGACTGCCTCTGCTATGGAGACAGGCTGAGACAGTCAAGGCTGTTCTGCCTGGAGAAGGCTTCAGAGAGACCTTATAGCACCTTCCAATATCTAAAGGGTCTACAGGAGATCTGGAGAGGAACTTCAGCAAGGGCATGGAGTGATGGGACAAGAACTAATGACTTTAAATGAAAAGGACTAAGCTTAAATTAGATATTAAGGAGAAATTCTGTACTATGACAGGGGTGAGGCACTCACACAGTTTGCCCAGAAAAGTTGTGATTGCCCCATACCTAGAAGTGTCCAAGGGTGGTTGGATGGGGCTTTGAGCAACCTGGTCTATTGGGAGGGGTCTGCCCATAACAGGGAGGTGTAGAATTAGATGATCTTTAAGGACTGTTCCTACTCAAACCAGACCATGGTTCCATAATTCCATTATTTAGTGGTTCTATGATTCTGCTCAATGGGATTGGTCCAAGAAATTTCCTTTTGGAGTCTTTATGAAAGGGGCAGCTAAATGATGATACAATGCAAAGTTTTAGTGTTTTATTTATTTAATCCAGATTTGAACTGCTGGAAGATACTCAGGGCCTAGAGACCATCAAATCGACACATTTTCCAATCCATCTGTATGTAGTCCATGAAACTTTGGTACTTTCAGCATTAAAAGTAGTTTTCCCTTATGAAGATAGAGCTACAGTGAGCTGTTTATTGGAAGGGCTTTTTACTTTTTTCCCCCCAGTGTACACACAAATGCCTAACCATTTGCTACCAATTAAAATAATAAACAAACAGTATAAACTCTATAGAATAGAAAAGAGTATAATTGCCCTTTTTAGTCATATAAATAAGTCGTTGTCTTGCTACAGGGAAGGTATAAACTAGACAGGAAGAGACAAACTAGACTGGAATTCATTTTCACCTCCCAATGTGAAATCTTTTATTGCTGTGTTTCTGTGCTACGATGGTGGAATACAAAGCCTAAGTCTCAACAAAGCAATAACGCTGCATTGATGCGTTCCCAGTATCGAAGCCATAGGCAAGCAACACTACTTACTGTCAGGCCCCAATTCAAGTCTCCTTACAGCCCTCTGGGCATATCCAGACTAAATAGCTTTGAAAGGGGGAACAGCACATTAGCAGTCCCTCTGAGACAATCTGAGTAGAGTTACTGCATAAAACCCGCAATTTAAATTATGTTAATAGAGCTTCAAGCTGCAAAGAAATTGTTTATCAGAACTAGTGCAAGACCCTAGAGTTTATGCATTTTTTACATGATATTTCCATTCCCTCACTGCAGTCCCAGGTCTCTCATCCAAACCTTTATATGTCACCAGGATAAGGGAATCTGTCATTTAGATCATCTGTGGTTTGACCAGCTGTGGGTCTTTAACTCCATTAATGCCGAAGCTTCTCTGTGTCTGCTCCACAGAGTGCATTGAACCACTGCTAGTGCCACAAATGCATTAAAGCCTTTGGTTCCCTCCCAGTATGGGATGGAATGAAATGACATTCTGTGAATGATGACCTCTGGAAGTGTTCAAGGCCAGGCTGGATGGGATTTTGAGACACATGGTCTAGTGCAAGGAGTCCCTACCCTGGCAAAGGGGTTGGAACTAGATGATCTTTAAGATCGCTTCAATCCCAAACTATTCTACAACTCTCAGAGTGTATGTGCGACAGATGCCACAGACCATGGCCATCCTCACTGCTGAGACATGCAAGGTAAAGTGCTTCAGAGGCATTGATGCACCTGCCTAAACTGGTGTCACATAAAGCAGGAATTAAATTTTTATATATTTGGGAATGACTACTTTTTCCTGCATGTTGACAATTAAGAACTTGACCTTGGAGCACAACAGCCTGAAATGAGAATTGCCCAAGTCCAGGTTTCTCACTTTGAACGTGTATGTTTAGCAGCCTTCATGGACCAGAAAAAAACAGTGAAAAAACTCCCAAGAACAGAGTGAAGAGAGAGATAAGATATGTATAAATTATCTGAAGTGACTCCCAAAAGGTTAATTAGTTTGTTTCTGGGACACCTATGTGTCAATCTCGCTGATTATGAGAATGTTCACCAGAGGATGCTTCTGTTGCAAAAAAAACATGGCTTTAAGGAAAGAAAATTAGATTGTCTCCAGTCCCAATTTCATTTAGTGCTCTGATTTTTCAGCTGCTGTAAGGAGGAAGAGCTGCTCAGCAGAGTGCCATCTGAGATAACTGAATGGTATTGCTACAATGGCAAGAGGTTTGCATTCAAAATTTCATCAAGAAAGACACTGCTTCATGGCAGGACCTGATTTTCACTTTACTAACACCAGCTCAAATCAGCAGGAAGCCAATGAAGTCAACAGGCTGTCAAGAACAATGGGGTTAGACCCACATTAAATGTGTGTGAAAATCAGTGGGGAAAGATAATGGCCCAACACATCTGTATGTACTTTTAAATTTGCAATTCGTGAAAATACTAAGCATGAGAAAAATCAAAGGTAATCACGTAATATAAATGGGTCCATTTAGTTCTGACATTAAAAGGTGGGTGTCATCTTCCTAGCTTTTAGGTCTCTAATCATTTCATTCTATTTTTCCATTATTCATAGCCTTTCACAGTTTATTGAATCGCTCAAGACTACTCACCCTTTCTTTTTCATCTTTTCATTTTAGTTCTAAAATTTGTGTGTGCGTACAAGCTTAGGAAGAAATGTAAAAGAGCTACTTAGCATTTGAAGGAGTGCTGCAAACAGTTATTTCAAGTCTTTTGTTCTAAAATAAAATAAAAAGCCAAGGGAGGAGACTTTTCAAATTTGTATCAGAAGAGTTTTTATCACTAAAGTTTAAGGGAAAGATTTTTTTCCCCTGGCATAGGCCATCATCAATCTGTGGTGCTACTGTAATTTACACCACCTGAGGACTAGAAGTGACATAAAGTGAGCAACTAAAAAGAAAGAGTCTACACGTGACTAACATCTGTCACATCGCTTAATATACTGTTACTCAAGGAATGAAGTGACAAGAATTGGTGCAGTGCCAGAAAAAACAGAGCAGGAGAAAAGCTTCAACTTCATAACATGCTACACGCTTTCAATACTCCTACAGTTACCTTAGAAATTCAGTGAATAGAAATACAGGACTACATGTTAATATTAGTGGAAAATGATTGGGCACTTTAATCATATCTTTAATGACAAGTTGTTGCAGGCTGTTTTGAAGAATGACTTTTGCTATCTCATGCACCCCAGCTCAAGGATTTCTTATAAGATCTTTGTCATGGATAACTTGTATTTTCTTCTATTGACTTACTGAGTAATGAGACTGTAAAACCAAACACTGAATACCATGAGAACATGGGGATAGTGCACACAATGGTATGCAGTCGCACAGATGAAAATCACTGTCTCTTTAGAAAAAGTGCCTTGGGGTTGAAGCTGTGGGCAGAAGCCAGTCTCAGGGTCTATATACCAGTAAAGAGCATTTTTCTGGATGCCTTGTGAATTGCCTTGAAAAGGAGGCCTTAACTTTATGGATATTACAAGAAAAAGAATTATAGGATTATACCAAGATACTGCAGAAGAAATCGCATAACCCCAGGAGGCCAAAGGCAGAAGTGACTCTGTTGGTTAGTTAAGGTATACCTAAGTTCAAAATGTGCAGCATCATGATTAGCCTCCATACATTAAACTGTTAGCAGAATATCACTAATTATAAATGTAATGCTATGTGGGATGATTTTTTATAAAACAATAGATGAATTTTCAGAGTATGTCTACTTTAAGTTCTAATAGAAACAAGAAGACTGAAGCATAGAATATGTGATTAAGATTTATAGTATTTTTATTAATAAAAGAATCCTGGGAAATTAAGAGAATGTGTCAGCAAAGGGGGAATATAAAAGCTTTGCAAGTGGATAACCCAAAAGCAGGTGATATTCTTCCATATTTTTAACTCTACACAGGCAGAAAGAGAAAGAAAAATCTCTGTGTGTGTCTGTGTGTGCTATTTACTCCTACAAGAGCACTCAGACTCCTTCTGTACTGCAGCAGTGTCAACTTATCAATAAACAATAATGAAAATAAGAATGTCTATAAATGTTCCTCGGGGACAACACCTTGTTGACTGAAAGTATCCATCTTTTATACACCATCATGCAAAATTTTCTTCAGGCATCACATGAAAAATAATAAAAAGGAAACTTAGTTAACATTAACATGACAACTCCCAGAAGATATGCAATTTACAATTTTCCCTTAAATAATTTCGTTTTCAAGAAAAACCTGAAATATATTTGCCCATAGTTGAGTGAAGCCAGGGAGCATTATTAATTATAGGGTCAAGTCAAACACAAATATTTTTTCCTTTTCAAAATGCTGCAAAAAATATTTAAATTATTTAGAAGTCACCTTTGAGGTAGATGATATCCATGTTTGTGTGGTCATATGCCTTGAAAAAAGAACCATATAACCATGCACTTTATTACTCCAAAGATCATGACACCCTGATCATGCTTATAGTATTTAGACTAAGAGGTGGTTAGTACCAGATTTTTGGAAGAGTGAGCAAAGTGAGGACCTTCCTGCCTTTGGACCATGTAGACATGACTGAGTAATCATTTGGTTATCCAAACAATGTTGTACAATGCTCACCCTTTCTTCCAGCTACCATGATGGGGAGAACTGAAAGCAGATGTATTAGAGATTTGTTGAAAGCAAATCAATAGAGAAAGAGAAATAAGCCAGTACATAAGAGTCAGTTTTTTCTGTCTGACACACATCTTGTTGAGCATCATTTATCAAATTTAGAGCAAGTTACTATCCTATTATGACACCAGTTATTTCAAGAAAAAAAATCTTTCCAGTCCTTCAGAGGCAGGCTGGGTCCCCAAAAAAGTGCTAATATGTGCTTTTCCACATCACCCATTTACACATGTTGTATTCATGGCTTCACAAATCCCAGACTTACCCAAAATCATGGAGAGACACACTCTCCAACAAAATACAGGCATATACTACATGTGACAATTTCCTTCTAAACACCCCATGGTTGTGCAATGCTATTTTGATATACTGCTTCTGTAACAGAATATGGGTGCCCTTCTCCAGACTGTTCAACAGATGGCAAGGAAGAGTCATATATACGTCCTCAGCAGCTAACCCCATATGGAACTTGAAAAAAGAATACAGAAAGATCCAGCAACATGACAGAATCTATTACTGGCTTTTAATCCTGATAGTGATGCAGAGCTGAGCCATGAGCACAGCTGTATGTGCCTTTGGGAGAACACTTTGACCAGCTCCAGTTCAGAAACAGATAATTAGAAGTAAATCAATAGAACCTGCCGTTCTTCTTCACTCTGTCCTCTTTCAGAAAACTAATCAGCAGCACTGTGCTGGATATTGAGAGCTATATTCTGGCTGTAGCAATTCACATCAGCCTGAAAAATAGAGGAAATCAGAAGTAGAAAAAAAGAGAATTTTTCCTTTCTACAGAAAAGTGAGGGTAAAAAGTCACTTGCAAAGAAAGTGTTCATGCTGTTTCCAGGATTTGAAAACTATGATGTGACAACCTGCATCTGTAATTTCTGTGTAGGAAGAGACAGAAGATTTTATTTTGCATATTAAAACTATTGTAGTGTTTTTGATAATAGTGTTTATATAATAATACACCGAGTCCTAAAGATAATTTGTGGTGCACAGTATAAGACCACTGTCATAAAAAACTTAAACATATTATTCTTTTGCATCCTTTGTTTCATGATTAAGAATAAAAAAGATATTAAGGGACCAGGTGTTTGTGTGAGGCTCTGCAAATACATATTTGACAATGTTGTGCTGAATTATGGAAGCCAGACTTGAATGCCAAGACCCTGCCTTAACCATAGCACAGTCCTTATCTTCCTGGTCTAGTGATCCTACGAAGGTCTCCATTGCTCTGAGCTAGACATTTTTATCATCTGAGAGAAAGAAGCTTTAGCAGATTTGCTAAATTTTCAAAGTTACACACTGAACAGTATCTGGATCTCTCAAGTGCACTCCCAGTCCTCCTGGAAAATCTAGCAAAGAAAGAGAATGTCACTTTTGTGAAAAAAATGTCACAGTTGAGACAAAATTATTTTTTTTAAAAGGAAGGAAATTGCTTTGCAAATATAAAGGAAATTCAATGTCTTGACGATCCCAAGAACAAGTTTTTGTATCCCGGAATACATTCATGGCAGCTCTGCTGAGGTGAATGCATTTCCACTCGAGGACCTCGAAGGGTCTTGCCTTCTGCTCACCTGAAATCTGATTGCTGATCTTCTGCACTGGTATCTGGAGGCATTTTGACTAAGACAGAAGGTTTCTTGGAAGGCAGATTGGTGGGTGAGCTGGCAGGAATAGAGGCATGTTTGTTGTTAGCCCTGCTCCTCTTGGAATCGATACTCCTGAGGAACATTTCACTTCAAGAAATTGGCATTTTTCCAATAGAAAGAATTAAGTCAAAATACTTGCGCCCACTTTTGCTGCATCTTCATCCATGTCACACTTTGCCCTGTTGGGTAAATTTGACTGCTGGGATTATTGAAGATCAGCAGCTTTTCTCTCCACGCAAGATGTTGAACCTGTGTGTGCCTCACTCTTATCATTGAACTAGAGAATCATGGAATTGTTTGGGTTGGAAAGGACCTTAAATCTCATCTAGTTCTAACCCCCTGCCATGGGAAAGGACACCTTTGACTAGATCAGGTTTCTCCAGCCCCATCCATCTTGGCTTTGAACACTCCCAAGAAAGGGGCAGCTGCCCCTTTTCTAGGCAACCTATGATAGTAAAAGATTTCTTCCTAGTATCTAATCAAAATCTACCCTCTGGTAGTTTAAGGCTTTTCCCTCTTGTCCTGTCAGTATATGCCCCTGCAAAAAGACCCTCTCCAGCATTCCTGTAGCCCTCCTTTAGGTATCGTCCTGTAGGTCCCTGTTGGGTACTATCCTTGGGCAGTATCAGTAGGATGGTACAAAATAAAAATTTTCTTGTGCTCCTCTGTTGCCAGATTTTTTTTACACTACCCTGCCAGAATATATGCTGTAGAAAAAGAACAGAAGTCACATTTTGACCCTTTACAATGTTTATGGACTTCTTTTAAGACAACAGAGTTTGGGGTTGATTTTTGTTTACAGTCTCTAACATAATACACTATTGCTTAGATGTAATAAAAAGTGAGTGTGTTATTTATAAATACTGTGCAGATTTAATTACTGTTACTTGCAAAAATATATGCCACTTGTTGCCACGATTATTAGGTACAATAGCAGACATCAAGCACTCTGCTATTTTAATGAGAAGCGGTCTCTTCATTCAGGTCCTCTTTTTCCTCCAAAATGCAATTAGAAAACAGTGATTAGTTGAGCCAATTCCAAATTGCATTCAAATGAAAGCAATTTGGCTAGTTTGTAGGTCCAATAGGTGACACTTTCTGAAGTCCCTAAAAGAATTAATTGCATTTTTCTACCCACACATGTTCTAGAAAGGAGAGAGATAAAAGTTCTCTTTCGTGTAAAGGCTTTGTTTTTGACAGTGGAAAATCTTTTTTCCATAAAAGCATATCATTAGGAACAGCCTGCAGGACTGTCTGAGAAATTTGTGTCTGCATAGAGCTTTTCCTTCCTTGGGGAAAATATTGTCCCCTAACACACATAATGTTCCTGTACCTCTGAAACCCTCCAGCTACCGACATTTTAACTAACTTCCCACAAAAAAAAAATTTAAATGGTGAATTCTACTTTATGTCCAAATCCTGAAAGGAAACATTCAGATATGTTCTAATAGCTTCTAGCAACTGATAAATCAGTGATGTGATTTTCTTCTCTACTTTGAAAAAGCACTTGGTCAGAAATCTCAGCTTCACAATAAATATAGAATATCACTGCAGTTTAATTTTCAAATGAGTTCAGACCCAGAAACTGTGGCAGCATAATGACAATTCTGATGGCAGGATTAGTGATTTCAGCTCATACCCAGAGCAATCAGAAAGATTTCTATTTATGCCTTAATTATTTCCACATTATTCTTTCTCAGGTACCCTAGAGTTAAAGGTCAGAGAAATAAACCTGCAAAGTTTAAAGCAACCAAGAATGAAAGGACTTTAAAATGTTAAGATCGGTCATTCCTCAGAATCTCTCACAGACTATTTCCACAAATCTAACTGGATTGATAAAAATACTATTGTTTTATATGCATTATATATATATATATAGTAAGAGTGGTTTAATGTTTTTTCTTTGAGGCTTGTCCAAATTAAGGTTGCCTTCAGCCTGCTTAAACTTCTACCTTAAGCATTAATGAGATGTCATTTTCTTTAATTTCTGCCCTAAATTGCCATAAAGTGCTCTATTAAACAGCTGCCCAAACCTGCCTCAGTTTTATGTTGAGCGAAATAATAATGGATTTACACCCAGCATACAGACACAAGCAATGGTTATGCTACACAGGTGCTAAAACCCTATCATGAGAGAAAGTTATTAGCTGTGCAGACTGACCACCAGCTGTCTCAAAACAGATACAATAAGACTCAAGAATAAATGCAAGGTTTTACTTGTGATTAAGGACATTTTATGGGTTTGCCTTGAAATTTATCCTAGGATTTGCCTGTGACTCTGCTTGCATGACAACTAAGTCAATAAAGGTTCACTGAAGTGAAAAATTGGTCAGTTTTCTCATGTCTTCCCCCTCCATAGAGCTGCAGAAGTAGCTGATCTGCATTCAGTCCCCAGTAAGGATGAAAACTCATTGAACATAGATGAAAACTACAGCTTAAAAATGTTATTTTTGGTGGTGCTCTAACCGGATTGTTCCTATGTGGTAATTAGGGTTGCTGCTAGAATTGCAATAAGCACAAAAAGTCTAGAAGTACTGGTTTTCCTCAACACATCCACTCTTCTCTCACTCTTTTGGACACCCACTCTTAGTCACGTCTCAGGCTTTGAAATTTGCACAGATGTATGGAATAAAAACCCATCAAATGTTCAGAGATTTGTCTTTTGTCTTTATAGTCCTCATCACTCATTAATGACACTCACAGACATGGCTTTGACTGTTTTCATTTTTTCTCCTCCTCTCCCCCTGTTTCACGTTGCACAAAGAGCTGTGAAACAAAGACTCATCAAAGTCATCATTACACTACATTTAACTGCACAGAACTGCCTTTCTCATCTATCAGATTTTTTAAACATTCCAAGTCCTTCTGTGACTGGATTCCCCCTCATTATTTTGGCTTCTTTGACACCCTTTGCTGACTATTTCTGCAATTGCCCTCCTCTTCTGTTTCCCTTTCTCAATTTTTTTCTGGGTCAAACACCATTATGCATAATCCTTAATTTGTTTGAATTCTAACAAAATAGCACTTTTAGCTATTGTTAACAAAATTAAAATTTTAAATGAGTTATTGTTCACACTGATTTCCATCTGTATAACTTATTAGGCTTTTTTTTTTTTTTTTCATTTTCAGTGAGCAAAAAAAATCGTTGCTGGTCAACTATTTATCTATATTTTTATTGAAGTGTAGATATAAAACAACCAGACAATTTATTTGCATCAGATTGACTGCAGAAATACCCTTAAAAAGTCTTTTGTAATAGATCATAGGTTTTATAGGCAAAAAAACCAGTAAGTTATCAGTGAAAAAAGGGGGAAAATAAATATAAAAATTGTGGGTACAGTTACCCACAACCCCTTATTACCTACTAGAGAGAAAAGGTACTAAAATCATTCCTCTCTCCCATGAGATGGTGACTCATTGTCTTTTAACAAGCTGCCTTTTAGACCTTCACCATCTTTTGATGTCCTGCAAATGGGGATGTTTTCCCGACTCTGCCTTCTTTACTCCCTGCTTCTGCATATTTATACATCTCAACAAAATCCAAAATACTGGCCTGAGTCTTGTCCAGTCCAGGCCGACCAGTCAGAGCCCTCAGCCTCTCCCCTGGTGTCAGGTGCTGCAGTGCTCTTTACTGGGCCTTCTCTGTAATTTCTGTGTCTCCTGTCCTGGGGAGTCCTGCACTGGGTGCAGCATCCCAGATGTGTCTTTTGAGACCAATTGGAGAAAGATTTCCTCCCCCAACATGTGGCCAAAGCTCTGCCCAATGCAGCCCAACAGACTTTGCTGTGACTGTACATTCCACCCTCAAGGTTAGCTTGGGGTCCTCCTGGACCACCAGGTCCTTCTCTACCCAGATGCTTTCCAGATGGTTGGCATCTAGGTTATCCTGGGATTATTCCTTCCCCAGAGACAGGAACTGGCATTTCTTTTTCTTGCACTTCATGCAGTGTTAGAAAATCATGAGCAGCATTTTGGCAGTGATAGACTCTGACATAATCTTTTGGGTAAAAGACATCGGAGTTAATTCTCCTGACATGGAGAAAGAAAAAGGAAAAAAAAAAAGCCCAATAACTCCAACAGAAACTATAATATAACACACAGTTATTATATGTAGTCATTTATTATTATATTATATTAAATATTTAACACACAGATTTAATTTAGAGTAAAATAGGAGTGTGTCTGGTCACTTCTAGTCTGCCATAAAATAGGTGCCACATTGTTCTCTTCACAAGACAAGTGAGATGTATTTCTGAAAGGTTTACAAAAAAGGATTCTGAACATTAAGAATTTTTCCAAAGCATCTGCTGATGTACTGTTTTCAGTTGTATAAGGATGAGATGTACCACTTGAATGAGAACAGCCACAATAAAAAATGCAAACACCTCTGACCTTAACCAAGGGTAAAGATAAAATGTCCTTGTCCTAGAATCTGCTATCAGCCTCCCAAAGATCCTTTCACAGTATTGTTTTAACTTGAGGCTCTGAGTTTCACCAGTGATTTTCATCTGAAGCCCATAGCACAGGTCACCTACGGTAACACGCTGATGCTTCCTTGTAAAACAGAAAAGGTTACAAACCTTACTGCCAGAATAACAATCTGAGCTGGGGAAAA
>VZTB01002864.1:43442-68140 GCA_013397245.1 Thryothorus ludovicianus | reverse complement strand
AAAAAAAAAAAAAAAGCCCTGCTACTGATTTTGATCAATTTTGCTGCACTGCTTTGTATTCCACAGGCCGCCAAAATGTGTAGGATTAATATCATCTGCATACTTAGCCGGAGTCCCAGGGGTTTTTCCCTTTATCTGTACATATGACAGAAATCCCAGCCTGCTATCATAGTGGGAAACTACAGCACCCTTTCAACAACACCTAACATGGTGCAGTTTGAGTGAGATTGTTCTTTACAACTGTAGATGAATACAGAGAGTTGTCATAGTAAAGTTATTCCTAAAAGAAAGATGTTTTGTATGTGGTTCCAATTGGCTTTTCAATAATTAAACGAGCTAACCAATTTCATTTTCTCATATGCAGACTTTAAAAACATGCATGCTTTTAAAATGTTTGTAAATTTTTCAGGCTCATCTCTTTTCTTGTTGATTTTTTTGTTCATTTGTAGTGGTTTTTGTTGCATTGCCTAATAAAGCTTAATAGCTATTTTCAAATTAAACTAAATTAATACACCAGCTGTACCCAGTTTTGAACACACAAAGCCCCCAACGGTTTATAATAAATTAATATATATGGTTATAGTACATCTTACCATGAAACTCTCATTTGCATGTTGGATGCCAGATTCTATTAGTTTTGCTTCATAGTCCTTAGATTAAGTTTATCTCAAGACATCACTCTCCCTACCGATAAGTACAATTAAGTACATATTAATTTGCCCTAAGTGGATTTTCCTATTCTGGTTTATAACCCACGGATGCATGTTTACTAAAGAAGTGTTCTAAATTCCTATATTTTTTTATTGACCCACAAAACTTGTAATCTCTCTCCTCTGTGAGTTTTCATTATCCAGCTGTGACTTACGCTATTTTTTCAGGTCAGTTAATACAGGCACTATTGCTTTAAAATGGCATTGATTTGGTTGTCACTACAATTAAGCATGTACATAATCAGCATCTCAGCAGCAGCCTCTCTTCTTCATTTGTCTTTCACTAAAAAGAAACTCTGGAAGCACAGATTCCCTCAACCATTTATTGAGCTTTAAGTTCTAGCACAGACCAGACACTAAGGCATCACGACTTTCAGTGCAGATAACTCCCAAGATTAGGGTGAAAAAGTCAGATCCTTTGTAGTTGTTTGTATTTCAGTTCTGGGTTCCATTTCCAACATAAATATTTGGAATTTGGTATGCTGTAAAATATCCTATTTGGCTTTCAGCTTCAGGTCTGGAATGGTGCAGTGTCCTGCAGATCCTGTCCCAGACCTGCCTGACTCTATGTGCTAAAGGTGTATGTGCTAAAGCTCTATAAATTCACACACATATAAATATAAACTAAATCTTCAAGGTAACCAGAAGCCTAGAAACGATTGTTTTGATGGAAGAGTGCTAATAGAAATACTACCCAATAAATACAATGTATTAATGCTATACCCATGTGCGCTGGCTGGAGTCCATGCAGAATACTAGCAGAAAAGTGTCACATTCCCTAAATAATTTTTAAACCAAATACAGTGGGAGTTTTTGTTGTAACATTTTACCCTTAAAAAATTTAAATGCTTCAATTCCTGTACAGATAGAAGTTAAGATATTCTTATATCCACCAACTGTCATTAAAAGTTTTGTGAAAGCCAGAAGAGAAAGAAGCAGTTAAACAAATTAAATATAATTAGTATTGATTTTTCTTCCTTCCTTCTGATATTATTTTAACTGATGATATTATTATTTTTGTAGTATTAGTTTTCATTGACAGTGGTTTTACCATCGAGTCATTATTGGGAGAATTATGCAAAATACAGTCACAACACTGTTGTTTTTTTGATGGAAATTAAAAAAAATAATGTAATCAAAACTTGACCATATGGATCTGCTCATGATGTAACTGTAATTAGGATATATTAGAAAATTCATGAAAAGCAAAGCCGAATTCAATTAAGCAGCTTAATATCTGTTCCAAATATTGCATCATATCTTTAATTATTTATTAATTTATAGCATTGGGCTCAGGAGCTTTCTCATCTACAGAAAGATTCAAGTAAGTCTTCCAAAAAGAACAGGCATGTCTGTAGGATTTCCTGGAGACTTCGAGAGAAGCTACGCCTTTTTTGGGAGTCAGAAAGCCACAGGATAGTAAATATGCAATTTCACAGAGGAAAATGCAAAAATGTTGAACAGGAACATTGTAACATTGTTACTCTAAAATTAGGAGGTCTGTTTGCTCTCAGTTGTGTTGTAAAGTAGCTGCAGGGTAGCAAAGCCATCCAGTAGACATTTCTCTGAAGGAGACAGCTGTAACTCAGGAGGTATATTTTGATGGAGTGAGATATTCAGCTGGACACCAATATTTTATGAATCATACAGACATCATTATGAATTTTAGAGGATGACAGAGGATGTATAAATGGATGCCCTTTCTGAGCCCCATCATCAGGTGACTTCAGTATTTCTTTCTGTTTTGGACCAGCTGTTTTTTTCTACAGAGCTATTACCTGTACAAATTGATCTTTTAAATATCAAAAGAGAAAACTAGTCATAGGTATAAATTTCCCATTTTTGACATGAGAAAAGAGAAAAAAAAACAGTGTTTATTAAAATCATATAAGCATTGGTGTATATGAATTGTACAGGACAAAAATAAAGAGTTGTGGATGGCAGGTTTGACAATAGAATCTAGTAACCTCTTAGCATGTGTTCTTTGCCATTATCATGATTCAAGGGAAATGTTGCAATGCATATAATTATTATTAGTACAAAAGTGAAAGGTTCTCTGTAAAATACTGATTGTGATAAAGCTAGTATAATTGGCCTTGTTCTAGCTCTTTGTACGGTTTTTTTACCCTAAACCACTAAATTTCATATGATTAATAATGATTCTTTCAACACTAGAAATGTGACTTTTTTAACACTTCCACTGATTCTCTAAGGAACAAAAACACTTCACATTCGATGTGCCTAAATACAACAGTTTGAATTTTTAACAACCAGCATTTGCAGGGAAATGAAATGCAATCTAAAGACCAGGACTTTTTCAGAGGAGTTATTTGCAGAATAATAAGGCTTACTGGGAACTGCAATGTGCTCTGGGAAAACCTGCAAGTAGTAGAGAAATCCACTGACTGGAATATTCATTACTTGCTTAGCTCTAGTCACTACATCTCTAGTTCTGCCACACAAGGGAAGCACTGTTTAGAGTCCAATAACGTTAGACAAATTCACGAGCCTTTGGTTCTAGTCACATTTCATAGAAAAGCACAGGATTTAAGTTCATGTTTGAGACACCCTTCACATTTAGGGTTTCCAGCTTTGTAACTTCTGTGACAAAAAGGACTGTAATTAGAACATCACCTTCCACAATCTGACTGTTCCAAACAGATGGAAAAGGGTTAGTATTTTCCTGGTCCTATGGAATTTTATTAGTTCCTATCCTATCTCTCTGTTTTTGTTTTTTTTTTATGAAACTGAGTATTGCAAGATTAGTTTTCCAAATTATTTCTATCAGACTGCTGCTCCAGAACTCATCTTCTCTGATGAAATCACCTTCCAATTTCTTTTTTTGCTTTTCTTTTTTCATTTTTTCACATGAATCATTTGTATCCATTTGTTCCTCTCCTGGTGCTCTGCTTTAGGTTAAGCAGCATCTTTCTTGCTGTCCTTAACTTCATGCATTTATCCTCTGCCAATGCAGGGCTGAGCACATTCAAATCCAAAGGTTTCCATCTAATAAAATATTCAAATCTGCATTGAAGTTGGATGTCTGTGCAAAAAAGTTGTCTAAGTTAGACTTTAAGCATGTAAGACTTCATATAGATAAAATAAAGTCTGGATTTTTAGAGCAAAATATCTGACACTCATGCCTTTTCAACATCTGTTTAATCCACTCTGCAAACTACAGTTAACACCCACACAGATACATGGAGGAATAATTTACAAGAATGATATTTTATTTTGTGGATATTTTTTTCTGATGTCATGCATTTGGGCTAAATTTTCCAATCAGGTTATGTGACTAAAGGATTATGTCCATGATCAAAAAGGGGCACAAAAGAATGGTGACGGGCACACGGTGATTCTAAATAACTCCAAGAGAGACATGGACCCCTGACCTGGTGCCTCCTTGAGGCATCCTAGGGGAGCCTTAGCCCCATGGGCTGGGAGTGACACTGTCCCCAGGGGACAGTGGAAAACCACCTTAGGGACTGTCAGTGTGGATTGTGGGATGAAGTGGAACAAAACTTGAGGTTTGCACCAGACTTATTGGGATGTAAGATGGGATGTTGTGAAAGTGTTAAAGGTTAATAACTCAAATAATCCATTTGCAAAACCAGCAAGTGTTTTGCTGAGGCCAGGCTTGCAGCCTCCAAGTGAAAGGCAGGAAGAGAATTTTTGGGTATGGCAGAATTTCTGAATGGCATAAGAACAGCCTAGGTGCAGATGGGTGTATGCACACACCACTGGAGACTGATCAGGACAAACCAACCTTTTTTTATCAAGAAGCTGCAGTTTGAGCCAGGCAAGGAAAAGGCTGACCAAAAGCAGGTCCTGCAAGATGAGATAATGCTTTTTATCATGACAATGCCCTCCCTCCCGATAAGGCTTAGGTATAAATCTCCCTGACCCCTCGAGGAGGTTTTCAGTGCCCTTTCACTCTAATTGCTCCAAGGGATTTTTAAAGATCCTAGGGGGATCTAGGTGGTAAAAGATGACTAATAGAGTAACTACAGGATAAACCAATGTGGGAAGACAATGATAAGGAGACACATTAGTCTGGAAAGAGTGCATGTTCAGGGCATTACTCAGAGAGCAGTAACTCTCATGAGTTACCCAAAGAAGTTGTGGCTATAGAAGTGTTCAAGGCCGGGTTGAATGAAGCTCTGAGCAAGCTGATCTCCTGGGTGTCACCCCTGACCACAGCAGGGACTTGGAATTAGCGGATCTTTAAGATGCCTTCCAACACAAGTCTGCCCATGATTTCTATGTTTTCTATGAATAGAGCTACAGCAGCCTCACCTCTGTCAGGCTCCTGCATTAGGAAACTCATCTTCCACAAGTATTTGCTTCACTACCAACAAATATGCAAAATAATAAAAAAAATATAAATATTTCTCTAATATGAGATGCTACAAAGTCATTTAGGCATACACCAGGTTTCTATGCATCAATCATAAGTGCAATGTGCACATGGAAGCTACTTTGCTAATGCAGTTTTGCAGTGACAAAAGTTGTCCCATACTGTATCAAATCGGGAGAAATACGGGGAAAACATTACTAATGGTGCCATCTTGTGTTTGAGATCTGGAAATGTTGCATAACTTCTCATGATAATCGATTTGTAACCAACTTTATGAAGTAAGAGTGTACAAGACATTGGAGCCTGAACTTAAGTTGGTAGACAAGATATCAGGTTTTGGACTTTTATTCTGCAAAACACATTATGCTTAAATATATAGGGTTTATGTTAAATGTATATTTTGGGTGATCAATCAAATAGTAGTAAAAGAGTACTGGCAGTGATTTTCTCAGTCTCCCAATAAATAAATATTTACACCTTTCCCTTTTATTTTTATTTAGTTTTATTTGAAACTTTCCAAGTCTAAAGTCTGTAGGGAAATAAAAACCCGAAAAAAAACTAAGAAAACCAAACCAATAAGAAACCCCAGACTAAACCCCACAAAAACTATAAATGTTGCAAGGGATTAAAAAACAATAAAAAGAAGAAGCCAACAAATTGAAAAAAATTCTTAGAAATACCTAGAGGAGCCTGCAAATTACCCAAAGGTCTCTTATTTCCTCATAATTTAAATTATACAAAAAGGTGAGAAAAATGCAACCTTTTGCAAAAAGAAATGAAGTTCACAAGTCAGCATGACAGCCATCTGACTGCAAACACTCAGAGGATCACAAAAAGTGCTTGCTTTTAGTAAAGCTGATTTCTTTGGATGCCAGGCTTACAAGATAAAAAATGGGCAAAGAAATATGAAAACATCTTGACATCCAGATGAGCCCCATCACATATGCAAAAGCCAACTACTGGGAAAAGAAAAAACCACACAAATCATCTTTCCTTAAGACCTTAAAAATAAATAGTTGCTTGTTAAAATTTATAATTACCAGAAACTTGTTGCATACAGTTTACTGACAGATTCAGGGAAAGAAAGCACAGCTTATCTAGCTTATTTTTGATGTTAGCCGTTGATGTTTGAATTGCAAATCACTGGATGCAAAATGTTTTATAATCACTGCTGGGCTACAGTGTATGTGAAAGGAGACTTTCAGCGTGCAGTGAGCAGAGTTTGCTCTCCCTGGTCTGACCATACAGATTCTGCTGGAGAGTTCAACAGCATCTGTCAAGGCAATATTCCCATTTTGCATGGAGTAAAATGTGATCACTCACAAACCGCGGGCTTTAATTTAGCTCTTTTCTAGTGTTGCTAGATATTCTTGCTACAGCCTTGCCACAACTTTCTATTTAAACACACATTATGAAACTCAATCCATCTTTCTATTAATATTAATAAGAATGTGATTGCAACAAGTATGGATTAATCTACACAAGTTGTTTTCATCCTTGATCAGCTGCTTCTCTATCACTCCCACAAATGCTGCTGGGTATTTTTCTATGATTCTCTCAGGACACGGGGAAAATCTGTCTGCAAGTGATTAACCTGATACTTTCCCTTTTTTTAAACCTGTCATAACACCTAGAGATTATTTCATCATGGCAGTGAGTAGAAAAAGTATTAGTTTTACGTTAACACTTGCTGCAAATGCTACTTATTATTCCCAAATCCCTCTTCTCTCTCCACCAGTTTGACCTACACACAAGGGCCCAACTTCTGAAATTCCTTTAGTCCTTTAATCTATCTATAGAGGGACTGTCTTTGGACAGTGTTATTGCCTACAATGTTGTTAACACTCTCAAAAGAGCAAATTAAGAAGGAACATTTTGATACAGGGTTCAATTTGGGATTTTTTCTTTTGATATGATATTTTTTTTAAGGATCTGCCAAGGTCCACCAGAGATCTGAACATTCTGCAACTTTCATGGATAATCTTGGATATTTGGTCTACTCCCAACTCTACTCTTTTAACAGTTTCTGTTCTTATTTATCTGCTGTTTGAATTTATTTAGATAAGTTTACCCTCTCTGGTTCCTAGTAGGGAATCTGATTGTATTTATAACCTATTTCTAGACTGGCACACAAAACAAAGTGGTCATATTTCTGTGAAAATAAGTTATGTTCTGATTTTGGAGCCATGATTCACTTTTTTTTCCAGGCTATAAATGAAAAATACATTTGGAGATAGAGTAGATTTTATGAGTTATAGTTTAAACCAAGGTTTATTATTAATATTTTGTACGACACTATTTGTGTGGGGAAAATGAAGCTCATAGTACTTTCAATAAATTATAAATAAGATCTTTCAGGTGTTTTTTTCTTAAGAAAATATTTTTTAAAAAAGGTAAAAGAAGAACAGACTGTGTCAAGATCAGTTCATTGCTATAACATGATGAAATTTGTTAACTAACTGCTAACATTTATGAAATATTGAGTGACTGTTAACCTGAATATCAAATGAAATAGCTATGAACAGTAAAGCAAAGTATTTAAAAAAATCTAACATGGGGGAAAAAAAACCAAAAAATCCAACCAAAAATCCCCAAAACCCAACAAATAGAAAATCCTGAAACCAGGAATTCCAACACAACGCTTCCCTTCTTCAGAGTAAAAGAACTGCTATGGTGCTGAGTAGATGATGAAGTAACAAATCCAGGCTCAGTGACCTCTGTTAAAAATTGTGACTGTGAGGAATTAATTTAGATTTAGAGATCAAAAGATCTGCAAGTTCATGTCTACTTAATGTTTCAAGACCTTTCTTATTTCAGGATCAAGGACATCTTTACAAAAGATGAATTATTGGAAGCCTTTAGCCCTTCAGTAGCTCCCCAGCATCTCTAAGACAGAGTAGAGGTTATATAAATACATTTAATAATCAGGTGTTGCTGCCTGTTGAAACAAATTTCAACATAGATGTAAATCTTTTGTAAATATAGCAACAAACTACCTAGAAGGTTTGGCATTTTAAAGATGTTTTCAAATTTCAGTGGAGAAGAAATAATTTAAAAATCCATATTTGAATGTGGGTATTTGTGGTAAAAAGTATTCCACAATAGCTTCAAGACAGGCGCATCAAAACATTTTCTGGAAAGAACGATGGGTATCTATGGGCTTGTGATATAGCCAAGGAATGAGAAAGTTTAGGAGACACTATGCACTAACCTTCCTCTATACTTCACTGCAGACCCAAAATCCCACGTTTTCCATTCCAACTTTTTCAAGCTGGAACTCCAAATGAAATTAATTCAGTAGCTTTGGGAAATTTCCATCCACAGAGGACAGTGGATGCATAGTGAGAGGACTGAAGTGGAGACAATGGAGTTATATACAGGAGCAATTATGTATCTTGTTTCTCAAAGTCTTCTGCATTTAAGGAATATATTTCTGCAACCCTCTTTGCCACTAAGCTATTGGAGGATGCAGGCTCTCAACGTGGTGAGATGTGTTAAAGTCACAGTCTTATGACTCATGGCTACATCACATCAGAAGGATCTAAATATTTTATGAAGCATGAAATGAGCAGTGAACTGTGCAGCACTTAACACTTGCTTACAATTCTAGCAATTACAAGCTAAAGCACAGCAAATCTTTGAAAGGGGAAAGAGGGAGAGAAAAAGGAAACACTCTCAGTGTTTCCACAGTAAAGCCCCAGTACCTAACACCTAATTTTGCAAAGAATGTGAATTCTGACTCCGTCCCTAGAGGAGCAAACCTGGAGGGTGATATTAAGAGCTTGAAAGGTGGCAGAAGAACCTCATATCAAAAAACAGTGCAAAACAAAGGAAATTTACTGGTCTCAGACAGGTTTTGTGCTATCAGTTTGCAATTCCCCTAGGTCTTGGGGTGATGTATAGCAGGGTTGCAACGTGCTCAACGGGGCCCTTTGGCCAACAGATCTGGGCCATAGGCACAAGCTTCGTGTGGCTGTCTTTAAACCCAGTCATTATGGGGCCTGAGACAGGACCAGAGGCGGTGATCAATATGATAAATTTGGTCAAACTGCACTTCATAAGTGATTTTTTTATCTTAGACTACTCAAGAATCACACTGAAAAGTGATTTTGGATATGATTTTCCCCTCTGACATGTCTGATGGGTCCTTTTGTTTCAGTAAGTAAATAAAGCCTCTCTGTGTCTGATACTGTTAATACAGTCCCAAGTTCACTTTTTCCTTAATGTACTTCAGCCAAGTATTTCACTAATCTCTGCAGCTCTGTAGCAAATTAGGAACCTATCATCCATCTGAATCTCAATTACCAGTTCTGTTGCAATTAGCTAAAAAATTTTTTACCCAAGATCAAGCCAAATGACTCCAGGCAGTACCACCTGCTGAAATTCGGGTCCAGTAAGGACTTTTCCTCAAAAGATTGTAGATTTTGTCTGCAGAATTTGANATAGTGAAATTAAAATCAAAGATTAAAATTGAAATTTAATTATACAAATTAGGACACTGAAATTAATGTAGTGAAACCACCAGATATAAAAATATCCAACTTCTAAATTGGATATGACTGAAGTTAGACCATTGATTTTGGTTATCTCGAAACCAAAATATAATTTTTTTCCTTATAGCTGATTAGATTCTCTGTTACTGTAAGTTCTCTCCTTGTTCACCTCTGAGAGGAGTCAGGCTCTCCCTCTGTACATACTCCCAGCAGGAAGCTGTAGACAGCAAGATGGTTCCATTGCTCCTTCTCTTCTCCAGCCTGAGCAACCCAGATCCCAGCCTCTCCTCCTGCATTCCACCCAGCCTGGGGGCCTTCTGCTGGCCTTTGCTGGGCTCTCCCCAAGGCATTAATGCCTACCTTAATCTATAGGGCCCAAAAGCACAGGAAGCACTGGAGATGAAGTCTGAGAATGGTGAGTGGGAGGAACCATAAGCATAAATGTCCATGGAAAAATCACAAAACTAGCAAAAAAAAAAACAACCTTTCAAAAAGAGAAGGAAGTTTGAGGTTTTAGATCTTTTGCAGTTTTTTTTACAAATTTCTTCCATAAGGATGCAAAACATTATATTTCTGTCCAGCAACATAAAAACAAAAATTAATAAATTACTAGATAGATTAATTTAAAAGAGAAATTACAATTAGATATTAAATCCCACACTGTCATCACAGCTGAAAAAAGAGAATGAATACTCAAGAGGAGCCACTGTAAATACAGCAGGGTTTCAATTCCCAACTCCCACTGCTACTGTTGGCAAAACAAATCTTTCCTGGATCTGCTTACCTGCAGGGCAGAGTCCACTTGGCTGCAGAAACCCCATTGTAACAAATATTTCTGTTGTGAGTAAAGTGCATGTCAGACTCCCTCCTCACCTGACGTGTTGGAGCTGCAGTATGACAAACTAGCCCATCCCTCAGAATATTTTTAAATTTCTGCCTTGTGTTTGCTTTACAGTTGTGTGCAGACCTGCACTGTGTACAACCAGTGATGAGGATACAAATTATTCCCTGAGTATGCATATAGTTAATTCTTTCTTTTCTGTTGTATTTTGTATTTTAATTCAAACAAAACAGATGTGGACCAGTTAGGTCTGTAGCAGGTTAAAAGGCTGCACTCTCCTGTTTAAAAATGATACTGCGCAATGTTTGTAAAATCAATCTATTCTTGAATGCTTCCTTTCTTTATGCAACTAAATTTGCATATCCTGCAGCTGAAAGAGGCATAATTAGATATTTGTGATTAATTTAAGCGGGAACAGCTATAAAAATCTTAGGTATTTACATAGTTCTCATAAATTAGAGTCACAAACTGTAATTTGTTAAATTCAAATTCTGCTAAAAGCTTACATTTACATAGATGTTCAGATGTTAAAGTGTTGACATGCATTTTAAAATCAACGCTGCTGGCACATTCATTATTCATGTCAATAAGCTGGAAGGTTTATTTGGGAAGTTATTTGGACAATTAAATATGATGGTCAGTAAGAAACTACAGTTGTAAACACTCTAAATCAATGAAAACATGCATCTTCTGTATGAAGAGCTAAAGATGTTTCTTCAGAAGATCTGCATGTATGATCATTGCCAAAAATGGAGCTACACTGATTGATGCTGTATAATATATTAAGCTAATCTCATGGTCCTGTGGCATAATGATTATTTGCAAGAAAAAGACATCAGAAAATGAGCTGCAGACTGTCAGGAGCAGTCAGTCCTTAGTTCTTGGTGAAAGTTTGCAAATCATAGAATTGTAGAGTGATTTGTGTTGGAAGGGATCTTCTTAAAGCCCATCTATGCTGTAGACAGGCACCTTTTCCACTAGATGAAGTTGTTTAAAGCCCCATCCAGTCTGGTCCTCATCCAGAAATGGGGCAGCCACAGCTTTTCTGGACAACATATTCCAGTGCCTCACCTGCCACATAGTAGAGAATTGCTCTTTATTATCTAATCTAAACCTTCCCCCTGTCAGTTTAAAACCACTACCCCTTATCACTGCAAATAAGACACCAAATGTGTTCACTTCAAGAACAAATTATAAAAAAAAACTAAAAAGTGTCTCATTTTAGGATCTGGGTCAGTGCATCTGAAATCAAAATAAAAAGTCATGGGGTAAGGTGTGGGAGAGCTTTTTTCTATAATGTTGCAACTGTTGATGTTACTAATGCAAATAGTGAAGTGTTTAATGGGCCGAAGGAGACATCAATGCCAGGTCATGCATCAACTGACACACGTCAGCCTAGATCTACAGAGGCACAGCAAGTTTCAAGCCTTCTAAGAATCTGTCATCTATGCACTCAAAAAAGTTATGTTTTGCTTCTTAGCATTGAAGACACTATCTTTTCATATTTTAGAATATTAATATTAAGAGTGTTCTGGAGAGAACAATGATTTTATTTTTGTTTTTAAATAACTCCTTGTGTAGATCAATATGACTAACACATGACTAAAGGGATATGCATGTAAACATTTGAGTCTATACAGAAGTAAGAGACTATAGAATTTCCTTCTAAAATGTCAACATGATTCTATAAGTAAAGCTCTGTATGCCAGCTGCGGCAAAACAGGGAAATTTAAAAATTCCCAGTCAATGATTAGGGATAGTGTCAGGTAGGTTGTTTTTATGACCATCTTCAGAAATCTCTATGAAAAACTTGGTTTCTATCACAGCTATTTATTTACAGAGATCTGATGAGGAAGCATCCACTCTCTTGACTCAGTAGAGGATTTGTACTGATTTGCCCACATTCATCTCATTTGGCCTGAAGTGCTGGCGTAAGAAATAGTGCTGTCCTTAATGCAGCAAAAGGCAAAGACAGACAAATCCAGTCTCAGGTAGGATCCTAGAGAGGCTGAAGTTTCCTCTGAAGATATCTGGCTCTTTTTTTATCTCTCACTTAATGAGAATAATCTTTTTTTCCAAACAGCCTTTAAGTTGGTGAGATGAATCATTTTGCTTCAAAGTTAAACAAGAAGTCTAAACATTTGAAAAACTGCTTGTGTGTATCTCCTTATACTATAACCTTTTACCCACAGAGCCAGTGTACAAATTTACATTTTTAATTTTGGATTACCCAAATTAAGCTCGATGATATTCTGCTAACATTGCACCCAAGTCCATGCCTATATCCAGAGCTGATCTTCCAGTAGAAGAACCTTCTCTCTCGATCTCCTTTCTGCCCTACTGCCCTGCCAGATTCTTTGCAACACCTAGAAGCTTCACCAGAGCATATTTTAGGTTAAGTCAGATCCTTAGTGAATGCAGAATGAGTTTTTGCCTGCCCCTATGCCCCAAAAGTACTGAAGCAGCTGTTTGCATACAAGAATCCCACCAACACTGACTTGAATCTGACACCTTTAGCATTAGAACACAGGTATATATTAAGGCAATGCCCTGGGAGAGCTCTGTAACAGTAAATTCAGTAAATTTTTAATGACTCCAGTGGTATGGAGAATATTTTCTGTCCATGCAAAGCCAAAGTGCAGTGTGGTGCTTTGCACTGTGGTGCTGATCATGGACTTAGTCTAGAGACGTGGTAGCAGCTAAGCTGCTGGTTGTAAGTGATGAAAGTCATATCAATGGGAGCAAAACCTCAACAAAATGAAAAAAATTGCAGCAGATATAGTTTTTTAAGTAATAATTGCTTATTGTTTTATTTGGTTTATGAAGTCTTAATCTCTGACTTTTTTGTTTGAGATTGAGCCCCACAATGTGGTCTACTGTAAGCTCCTTAGAGAACAGAAAATTATGTTATGGGTGTCTAATTTCCATGCACAGCTTGCCACAGTGACTAGCTCTCCTTAGAAGAGAATCAGAGTCATTTGTTACTGCAAAGCATGCTGCTGATAATATGATTTGAGGTGATACACGTTCGTATTTTCACTGCTGCCAATAAAATGTAACTCCCACAGGTTTAACTGCTTAAATCTCCACAGTGACCTGCTTTATAAAATGCTAAGTATCTAGGAGTTTCCACAGAAGTCAGAGGAAGGAGTACTCAGCAGTTTTGAAATAGATTTTGAAACCAGAATGATCATATTATCTAATATTTTTTAACCTGTTCATCCCGTAAAACATATTTATACGTCTTGATCATCTTTTAGAGACTCTTATAGACAGATGTATCTTAAATTAGCTTTGTCTCTGAGCTTTAGTATTATATACTGTTACAATATTCACAGGACACTTTAAAATTTACCCTTTTGTTTTATATTTTATCTTGTTATTTAAATACAATAGTAAAAAACAGCTTGGCAGAGATTAAATACTGGTTTCATACATGTTAGGAGGTTTGGAAATGCTTTTTTTGGAAGGAAAAGGACAAATAACACACAATATGTCATGATTTTGATTCAGTCTAATAAACTTACAGTGGATCCGTCACAATGAGTGAGATAGTCAGCACTCAATGAGATGTAAACAGTGCATTGTTCTGCTTTGTTTAATTCAATTTTATTTTATTTTTACATGTAGTACTATCACTGCACTTAATTTGCACATCATACTTGCAAATCTATACCAAGACTCAAACCAAATGACTCCAGCCAGGGCTTGCTCTGTTCCTAACCAGAAACCTCCAGTAATGATTCTGTTTTCCCTCTTGTGATGCCATAAGTACCAGCTACAATAACTGCATCCTGCTTCAGTATTTTCAACCTTCTAAATTAAATGTTATTGTTTGTTAAACAATAAGGGAAAACAACTTTAATGCTGACATCCCACACCTTATAGCCATTCCTCTTACAGCATCCAGGCTCTATGGAAGATTATAGCTACAATTTTTTTCATCTCCAGACTCCAGTTCTGCACAGTTGTTCCTACTTATGGGAACATTAGAAAATCTCTCCTTAATTGGTCATATTCTATCTTTGAAAGGTCATACCCATGATTCTTACTCACTTCAGAGCATTTCTTTTAAAGGGCAGTCCTGGGTGCAGATTTATAATCATGTTTCTATAGCATTGCTTGGTGGAAAACAAGAAAAAATGTAAGCAAATCTTATATGGTAGTCAGCTGTCGTAAGATTTTCAATCCATAAGACCCCTAACTTGAGTTGCATCAATTGTTTTTCAGAAAATGATCAAAATTCCTAATGTTTCTGTGAAGCTTTGGACATTTATGTCTAGGCACGTGCATTCGCTTCTATAAAATTGATATTGCACCAGAGACAACTTATCGGCCAATCAATATGTTCTTTTAATAATATTTGAAAATACCTAAGGGCATTTATTCATCCTTTGAAGTAAGCAATTTAGGTCTCAGCAGGTAATTTGCATATTTCATTGGTTTAACTAAGCAAGGATTAGCAAATTAAAATGTAATTAGTTTTTTCTTCCCCTAATTTGTAAAAATTATATATTCTGTGTGAGTGACAGATAGGTGGTAAAGCTTTTAATGTAAAGTGTATTCTTAAAATTTCTCTGATTTTGTAAGGAGTTTGGTGAAAAAGTAGTCAACTGAGCCACCTGAAATGAAGGTATGTGTATTAAGGTTCTTAAAACATCAAAAATTGCATTACAAGGTGATCCAGGAAGGCCTCCTTATCATATTTGGTCTTTGGTCCGTTCTGAAACGTTGATTGTTAATTACAGTTAACAAAACAGGTGTTTGCCTGGCATCATTTTGAGAGCACTGAGGGGAACATTTGTTTCCTTGGCAGAATGAAAAGATAGGTGGAAAATCAGTCTGGGCTCAATCGCTTGATCCAAGATGCATCTGGGCTAAATGGAGGATGCATTGATTTTAGAGGATTGAGGCTGTGTGTCTGCTGAAAGGAGCAAGGGTCTATCTAAAGAAACAATCCGGAGTATTAATTTCAGCATGGAGAGAAGTACAAGGATAATGTTGATGGAACTTTTTTTGCTTTGCTGCCATCATGTCCTGCTTGGAAGGGATGCTGCTTTAATTCAACTCAACCTCTGCAAGTAACACAGATGATAGACAAACAGCAAAAACATTTCAATGTTTTTCACTGGCCAGTAGCCACAAAGGACATCCTGAGAGCTGTCCATCTGCCATAGTACAGGAGTGTGAGGACACCAGGCAGTCTCTGTATGTGCACACTGTGGTCCTGTCAGTCTCTGAAGGCAGGCAGGTATTCCTATCTGTTCTACACTGAAAAAGCAATCGTCTTTTTTTTAAATATATTATTTTTTTATTACCTAAACTCCTAAACTAGATTTGCTTGCCCACCTTTGAACCTCAGTGTCAATGTAGAATAAATAGCTTAGTCTCATACTTAGGTTTCATTTGATCAAAGTAGGGCACTATGAAAATGCTTTGCTTGCAGCTAGAAGGAAGATTCAGATTTACACAGACTGGAAGCATGAGACATATCTCCTAAAATAGCTTTTCACTTGCTAAGGGTTCCACTGAGGCTTGAAGGATGACAGAGTGCCATTATAAATAAGTTGTTGTCTGCTCAGCTTTGGATGACAAATTCAGGTGCTACAGCATTTTGCCTTTTGCAATACATCATTTTCCTAAAGCATGTGGTGGTTTAGGCAAAGCCCTGCTCAGGTGCTGAAAATTCACAGAGGGACAATTAGCAGAAGTAGGACAATTGTATCTGACAGTTCTATAATAATATGAACCCTGTTGAGCTGCCCGAAATAACAGTGGTAAGTAACCCAGAGCCACAGTATATTTGGTGTTTTGTCTATAATTTAAAGGATAATTTACATCTCCTGCTGTGTGATAGCACAATTAATTATATTTTCCCACAAGTGCCTATTTTTAGTGTTGAAAAGGGGTGAGGAATTTGTGATTGAAGAAGGAGAAAAGACTTCTTCAAGGAGAGCACCAGAGACATGGTGCCATCTTACATGGCTAATGTACACCATGTGCAAGAAATGGCTGTAGCCACTTTCCAATCAGTCACCAGTTATCACTTAGATGGGCATCAGACACCTCTGTATTTCATAATTGATTTCTATAATTTTTTAAAAATGAACATTTTTATTGCTCATTTTTAATTGCAACCATTAGCTGGAATAAATTAATACATTAAATTACACAAATAAAATTTTAAAAACCCCTACACACTCAATCTCTGTTACAGAGCAGAATGAGTTAAACAACATGAATAGTATGCTTGAATTGTTGAAGATTGCACAATAAGAGTAAGTGAGAAAATGTTGTGAGAAAGAACTGCAGAAACTGAGAAAGATACATAAAGCAGAAACTGTGTGCCCCTCCCAAAGAACAGAACAGCCTGCTGTAATAAGTAACTTCGCAAAAGAAAAAATATTCATTATGGCCTGTCACATATAGACAGAACAATTGGAAATTGTTATGCAGAAGCTAAAACAGTATAAATATCTGCCTTTTGTCGATAAACATCCCTGCAGCATCACAATGCTTGGTCCATCTTTCAACCACCGATAATTCTCCTCACCAGTTCTCCAAGGAGTTTTATCACGTGATCTTGGAAAAGCCACCTACACAATATGCAGAGACTGCCTGAATTTCTAAAATATTTTCCACCCTGAAATAAAGCACACAAACAATTCTTTCTTTTCCTTTCCCTTATGGTCTCTAATCTTGCATACAAGAGATTGAAATAATGTATGCAAGGACCAAAATCCTAGGAAACTATAAGAATGCTTTATTAATTGGATTAAAAGGGTCCTGATAAAGTAATAATAGACTAAGAAACGTTAGCATGGACAGGAGTCTTGTGGTCCTTCCTGTGAGTACAGGAAACACAGTAAAAATAAGAGACTTCAATTATCCTCAGTACCTATGCATATGTCACATCACAGCCTGAAGATGAAATTCTTGGGTATTATAAGTGTCTTACTATTGTTTCAGATAGTTAATCATATTTAAAGGGAAGAAAAGCAGCACTTGACTTAATGCAGGATAGAAGAAAAGAGCTGATTTAAAATTTTATTATTAAAGAACATGTGTGTTACATTACAGACAAGATGTTTAGAGTTGACAATCCTCATAAGTGAATGAAGAACTAAAACGTACTCAAGAGCTCTGAACTTCAAAAAGGTTGGCTAGAAGATAGGCTTGTTCAAAGGAACTAAGAGCTAAAATACTTAAACATTTGCAGGTGGTGTAGAAATTAAGGACATCGTTACAGGCACTCTAAACAGGTGGATGTCAGTCAGAAAGTTTTAAGGCAATCAAAAAACAGTGCAGAAAAAACAGGAAAAAAAAAGAAAAAAAAAAAAGGCAATAAGATGGGAGAGGAAAACAAAGGAAATTATTCAAAATATAGCAGTCCTTAAGAAAGCTATACTCACATTCACCAAGGACACAAATATGGGCAGGAAAAATGTATAAGACAGAGCAAACCATCTCTGAAAAAGAACTTGCTAACAGCATGACAATATTAGCTTATTTGGTTGTGGGAGATTTGTTTTATAAACTCACCTGCTAGCCATATAGGATTTGTATGCTATTAAGATATTAAGGAATCATAGATGTTTGAAAGTACCATTCTGAGCAGAGCTAATGGATACCTATAAAATGCAAACAATATTTTGTAAGAGGAACAAGAATTCCAGTGGCAGTCATGTTACAATCCACCTGCAGTTCTCTGAAGGTAACAAGAAGCTTGTTGCTAGAAATAAGGTGAGACTCTTGCCTAACTTCTTGGGTGGCTGAAGGCTTTTGATAAATCTCCAATTATTGATAACTACAGAACCTAAGCTTCTGTAGGACAGGAAGAAATTTAGTTTGCAAATTAATCTAAGTACATGAAAATATGGAAAGGAAAGTTTAGGAATATATTATCAGTTTTGAGAATATAGGGAAGATTACCACTAAAGTCCCACAGGGAGCAGAAACTGCTGGAATGTTAGGGATTTGTTCTCGTAACTTATACCGATTGACATCTTCATAAATTTCCTAGGGAATTAGTTAATAACAAAGTAATAAAGCTTGTTTATCAAACTAAGCCATTTAGAGTAATAAAACTGAAAACACTGACTGAGAAGAACCACAGAAAATCTCACAATACTGAGAGTGCCATTTATCTGACCAAACTTAGGGCATCTGCAGTGCAGGGAGATATTTGATGCATTTTTAAAGTTTATGGAAGGAAATTGGTACTTTAATGTAGTAACATCTAATTGTAATGAAGTCATGGAAGAAACCATCACCATCAAAATGTTTGTCTCTATTGATTATAAAGGGAGGCAAAGAGCTCAGGTGTCACCAGTTGAATCTCATCTTGAAAGATTTGAACATTAGAATGGCAGATTAAACTTTATATAACTGTTTACAGAGAGGGGTATGGAATAAACAACTCTAACTTTGCAAATGAAATACAGAGTATCAACTAGCCTTTACCATTTGGGAAACAGATCTTAAAATTACTGTCCATAGTTATATGAAATGTAATTACAAAGCCAAAGAGCAGTCAACACCAAATCAAACATCAGCATAAGCAAAAGATAGAGAACATGGCAGAAATCATGATGCCTCTCTGTAACCTGATGAATATCATCTTTCTCTGTGCTCCTTTCTTTCTAGGAATATATATTACAAAAAGAAAATAATCAGAGAAGGTTACTGAGATGATCAAAGTTACAGAATGAAACCAGAAGCCTCTGGTCTGAAAAAAAGGAAGAGTGGAGGTGAATGTGATAGTATATGAAATAAAAGTAACACAAAAGTGAAAAAACAGTGACCATTCACTTTTATTTTCTTTTTTTTTTTTCCCCTATGTGGTACATAAAATTAAATTACTAGAATGGAAAATGTAGCAGAAACATACTGAAAAGCTTTTCCACACAGCTGGAGTTAAGGTTGGGGGTCTGGAGTAAGGTTGCTGCAGAAAATTGTGGACTTTAAGCATTTCTATCAATTCAAAGAGCAATTTGGAACAGTCGGGAAAAAAAAAAATACACAAGGACTGTTAAAAGCAAAAAATTCCTTTCTTCTTCTTCTTCTTGCTCCAGAATTCTGTATGATACAGAATTCAAGTGACTGGCAGGATTTAGTGGAGAAAGTGTAGTTGTGTGATTGCCCTGTTATTATGTTTAATCACTTCTTTTAGGCCTCTGCTGTAGACAGTACTCTATAAATAAATGAACTATGGTCTGATGCAGTAAACCTGTTCTACATTCTAACCTAAAATTTTTCGTCTATTTCTGTTATATTCTTAAAAAGAGGCATCAGTCCCTTAAACCTATGAACAGATACTTGCTCTTTATAATTGTTTTTCCATAAACTCAGCTACGATAAGGAAATTATTCACTCTTAAAGGTTAATTTTGTCAATAATATGAGTGATGTATGTAATCAAAGGTGAAAAACAAGATGTTGCTAAAACGTTGTCTTTATAAATTTTAACAGATGAAAAAAAATGTGTGAATTATGTATTCCCAGATTCAAACTTTTTATTCAAACTGCTCTAGAAATATTTTGACATGCCTACACTACTGATATATTTTAAATAGCAGGACTCAGATCATAAGATAAACTTCATTTATTTGCCCTGAAATCCAAAGGTTCTGAAAGAATACAACACTTGGCAAGATCAGGCCAAGATATTACCACAAACATGGGTTGTCATTTATTTTGAGAGTGATTTGAAGAAGAATTCTGCTCTAATGTCAGCACTCAATGAATTCCATAGATCCCATAAAATTTGCTGGAGATGTATTCACACAGGTAAATATCATATTGTTTCTAGGAGTGTGTTTGTGTACACTTCACAGCAGTGACTAAGTCCATGATCAGACTTTTCCATTTCCTAGAACATTTCTTTACTGACCAGACAAGGGATCACATACTAAGCTGTGTTTAGACTTGTTGGCAGGGGGGATTGGATGGAGATATATCCCTGTCTCTCCTGCTGACAGAGATAGTTTTATTCACAGAAATTCGTATGGAGCCCCCAGACACTGTATGTACTTAAAAATGACCCTTGTCCCATGTAGGGCAGCAGACAACACAACACTCTTGCCATGGAGGAGACAATCCTAATGGGCTGAATTATCATCTCAGTAGGCAAAAAACGTTCAACAGATATGCAGAAGAAAAAGGGAGCAGATAAAAGGAGAGAAATCTGTATTCTGTTTTTTCAACACTCTGCTTCCCCCAGAGCAACAGCAAATGTCTCTTTCTTTTAATTTTTCCGTTTGAGTTTGATCATGATCCGTGCAGATGGTGTTTCATGCTTCAGGTGTTTAAACCAACTAATTTTTAAGAGTCCCCCACAGGGCATGCATCTCTTAGCACTCTGAGCAGCTTTTCACACTTCTGCTCTCTATAGGCTTTGCAAAACATTGGTTTACACTTGAAGACACTTCTGCTAAGTGGCCTGGAAGCAGGAATTCTGCCCTGTCATTTTAGCAAATTTAGGCTTAAGCTAAAAATTAAGAAGTCTTGAGAAAGTTAATTTTTCTAATTTTAGAAACCCATCAAATATTTTGTCTCTGGTTAAGAAGAACAGCATGGACAACTCATAACTGAGCTGTATATGTTAAAAGCATTTTCATCAAACTGAATTTATGGAAGCAACTATCTTAGTGAAAGTGAGGGAAAATAGCACTCTCAGGACACAATCAGAAGGAACTAAGACTCCTACACTGACTTAAAACAAAGTTTTAATAAATTTTCTAGACATATGGAAGAATCTAAATAGATTTCACTGATTGTCTTGACTAAAAAAAATACATTGTATCAGTAATAATGATATAAATAGAATCCAGAGGAAGATTTGGGTTTGGAAAATGGCTTATATGTGACTGGGGACATCTGGCAGTGACTTAAACAGCAACTCTGAGGTTGAGAGCCATTTTGAAAAGTTCTTGAGTTTGCTGGGCATTTTGTATAGATATGGATCAATTATGTCACAGGAATGAAGGAAAAATCAAAGCTATAGGTGAGAAAGAGAAGGTGAAATGCAGATTCAGTTCCTTTTCAATCTCAAATTTCTCTGTGCTTCTACTTGGGAAATTCACTTACTCCTGAGTAAGTATTTCTGCTTTGGGTTGCAGCTTTAGACATGTAAAGTTTGATTTTCAGGCTTGTGGACTCTGCTGTTGCCATTGATTTCATGACTCTGCTCTATTATCGATCCAAATCTCAGTATTCCTCACAACTTTTTACACCTTCTGAAGGATTGCTGAAGAGCCCATTAATTCCCAGCTAAATTGTATTTAGTTACCTAGCATCATAAGAAAAGATAATGTGCAGGACAGCCAATCCAGTCCTGAGTAGGAACAAGTATATAAAAACCTACTTGAAATTTTATGTCACCCCTACCCTTAAAATTCTCCAATGAAGAAAATTCCTCAATGTTATGATACTGGTTATTTACTAGCTTAATGTATTCTTTTATCATTCAAATTCTTGTTAAAAAAACAATAGTTTTTTTTTCCTCTTTTTCTCCTTTGAAACATGGAAAACAATAAATTGATGTCTATAATAGAAATCTTACTCCACTTTCTGAGGAAAAAAAGAAATTAAATTCACACCAGTGCTTACCTTTAGCTCATGTTTTCTGATTTGCTGATCATTGGTGTTTTTTTCTGCCTTCTCTACAACTCAACTACACGTGTGATACGGTGTATATTCCCAATCTTTCACAAAACACCCAAGCATCAACTAAAGCAGAATAATTATTTTAGACTTTCTTGACTGTCCTTAATTTTATTCTTAAGTATATTTCAGTTTATTTATAAAGATGTCCCATAAATAAATGCAGAACAATTAACTTTGACTTCTTGACATTTCTGCTTATATATCCATAACTACAATTCACCATTTTCCAAAGATATAGCATTTAATTAATCTATCTTAATATTTTAGCTTGGATGAGGAATTTTGAAGTGGATTTTCAGGCATTTTTTATTATTATATTTTTTTGTTTTTTTTTTATCACCAGAGAGTAGAGACTGAATCATTTTAAGACGAAAATCACATAGAAGAATTTCCCAGGAGCATATGAGTGCTTTAGCTACTACTTTGTTTTAAGGTCACAGAAAGAAACAATGTAGCCATAATCTTAATTTATTCGCTCCAGGAAACCTTTTATGGTGACTTTACATGCACAGCATTTTTTCCTCCATCAAAATAATTTATTCTGGGTACAAGTCTTTAACATAAATTTGGGTATTTTGTACTTTCACTTTTTTGGGTGCATATATGTATCAGCATCCTTTACAGACTGAACTAAGCCTACATCAAAGCTCTTCTGGGGATCCAGGTGAAAGTGACTTAGATTTAGAATAGAAGATGAGGGCAGAATAGGGAATTGAACACAAGTACCCCAAATCATAAGCCACTAACTCATCCTTCCCTCTCTGACATTAACAAAGGAGTCTTTCTGGAGGTTTTGTTATAATTATTTGCTTGGGTTTTTTTCCTCTCCTAATGCTATAAGTTGAATTCAGGTGGGCATATTTCTTATGATGGTCTACTATTACAGGGAATATACTCCTATGGAAATACATTTTTTCCTATTAACTTTATTGCATGATGTCACAGTACTGTGGAAACCCTCCCCTCCTTGTTTTTCATATATTAGTAAATTTGTTGGATTTACAGTCTCAGGAAACAAAAATCCAGCACCCACAAGTGTTATTTAAAATAATATTTTAATTAAGACTCTTCTGTATGCATTCTGTAGTTGTACTGGACCCATTTTTTATTGCTCAAGTACCATTAGCCTATCATATCAGTAATCTGATTTTACAACAAAATATAAGCTGAAGGTAAAGAAACACTAAGTGTTATTTGTCAAGAAGAGTGATCTTTATTAGCTCTGACCTTTTTCTAAGCCAACACAATCAAAAGGTGAGTGTCATTTTTATACTTTCAAAGATTAGTTTTGCTTACAGTAAGCAAAAGTCGTGCATCTAAGGGGGCTTAAAATTCTCATTGGAAATAATTGAATCTCATTACCAAGCATGAACTATGAACCTCTTATGATTTGCCCCAATCAACTATTAAAAGCGTGTTCCTATTCAAAATGTTACCTTTCCAACCTCTGCTGCTACACAGTATTGTACTAGCAAATTGACCTTTTATGAAGACTTAAAACACCATGTAATTAACTTTTCCTGTGTACAGAGTTAAGACTTGATGAAACTGGGAGGTTAAATGCCAATACATCCTTTGCAAGCACATTTTATAGTGCACTGCTTGGTTTTCAGATGTTAATGATACACTTTGTGTACCCATTTTCCTTAAAAAATAAAAAATTGAAAATTTGTACTGCATTGCACAATGCAGTCCAATTTCACTCTTTGAGTTACCCCAGTCAACAAGTAATAGCTCTGAAATGCAAAGCAATAAGCTGTGTTGGCAGTTATTTTATGTTCCTGATCCAAAAATCCATTGAAGCAGATGGAAATGGGTTGTACTCATGGTTGCATGGCTTGCACAAATCTAGTTCTCCACAGTTTCACTTTAGCATCCGGGGCAGCTCTATGTAAGGCTTCTAGATGGTCATCAATGTTTTTGCAGGACCAGTGGTTGATAGGCACACCTCTGAACCAGAGTGATTACTCTAGAAATGGGCTTGCCTAGACCGCAGTTTTGTCACTGCTGTAAAAGCCTTTTTAAAGGATTGCATGAGTATGGTTTCCTCCATATCTCAGTGATAAGCATAACTCAGAGAAGAGATTCTCGCATTTCTGACTTTATTTTTTTTTTTTTTCTATATGCAGTTCAAGTTCTTTCACTGACTGTTGGAATTTTAGGATACAAATGATTATTTATTTATTTGAGATCCCTGGATTCACCAAGAAAGAACCTGTAGTATAGCAGACACAGTAAGAAATGCTTCCTCTTGTATATCACAGAAATGAAATGTATTTCTTGATTGAATTAGTCCCAGAAATATTCACTTCTAAATTGCTGCTACTATTGTGTCTTAGTGTCATATCAAATTAATACATTCTTAATACTCAGGCTCTTGTGTGCCTACGTTGACAATGCACTTTGTATAGCAGATAATTGATTATAATTAAGACAATAAAGAAAGATCACATTTCTAGGGCAATTCCACGTTTTTTCCCAAGGCCATTGGCTGTTGCATTTAAAATAATTCTGAAATCCATACACAACTATATGAGCATAGGAATTTACGAAAGCTATACACCTATCTTATCAGTTTGTTCACCTCATGCATTTTATGATATATACCAGCAATTTTTATTCATATCTCAA
>VZTB01002864.1:23182-43429 GCA_013397245.1 Thryothorus ludovicianus | reverse complement strand
TCAAACCTCAATAAAAAAAAAAAAAAAAAAGCAGTGCTGAGTTTGTCAGACCACAGTCAAGATCAGTTTTTCATATGCATCAGGAGAGCAATTGAAGGTATATATATCACTCAGGAGCAGTGAGTTGTTTTAGGGAAATATTTAAATTCAGCAAGGAAGCAACAGGCTATAGGGAAGAAAGTAAAGAGTAGACAATAATCTGTTGAGGCTCTTTGACTGCAAAGATTAAAATTACTTTCCAGGAAAAGAAAAAAGACAAAAAATGAAAACACATTTCTGAAACAGCTAAAAAGGAAAACTTAAATTGCATGGAAATTGTGCTTCAAGCATTGCTTAGCCCATGGTGCCACAACATATGAAAAGACCAATCGCTTCAAATCTCTCCTTTCATGTTTCAGGGGAAATGCCTTTTATTATAAACAGTAGTGGAGAAGTGTTTCTGGAAGGCTGTACAATACCAGGGCTCACATATGTCTCCATCAAATGAATCGTGTCCCAGCAGAAAATTACAAAGTATTAGGGAAAGAATTTTGCAAATTATAGCTAATGCATTGCTCATGGAAATCCAGAAGGTGCTTGAGTGTCTTGAGAAGTGGGTCTTTGAAACCTCCTGAAGTTCAACAAGGCCAAGTGCAATTCCTGCGCCTGGGTCAGAGCAATCCCAGGCACAAGCGCATGCTGGGTGGAGAATGGATTGAGAGCAGCCCTGGGGAGAAGGACTTGAGGATGCTTGTGGACAAGAAGCTCCACATGACCCAACAATGTGCACTTGCAACCTAGAAAACCAACTGTTTCCTGGGCTGCATCCAAAGCAGCATGGCCAGCAGGGCAAGGGAGTGGAACCTGCCCTTGTGCTCCACTCTTGGAATACCCACATGAACTAGTGCATTCTGTTCTGGGTTAATTTCTCTGGAGCAATTCCAGAGGGGCCCATGAAGATGCTCAAGGGCTGGAGGATCTCTGGTGTGGAGACAGGCTGAGAGAGCTGGGGTGGTTCCATCCGGAGAAGGGCAATCTGCTAATTGTCACAATAAAATGACAGTGTCTAGAAGGGGAAGTCAGGCAAAAATGAAAGCAATGTTCTTGGACCAAAGACGAATGATGCATCGGTAGATGCCGTGTGAAGGAAGTTTCTCAATAGCAGCAGAAAGAGGATTCTGAATTTCTGGAAATTTGGGAATTAGTTCTGTTTTGTTGTAATTTGTTTAAAGCGAGAAAAGTGCTTGCAATAATGACAAATTTAAATATATTTTTAAGTGCAAAGGAAACAAAAATTCCTTGAAGAACTTCTATCTACTGCACTCTCAGAAGAGATGGATTAAAATTATGTAGCATTCCAGCAGTTGAGAAAGGTGTATAAACAGAAAATATGTATAATCATATGCTTCATATGCAAAGGCACAATATTGTAAATATCTTAAGCTCTGACTCTAAAGCAGACTCAGACCCAAGTCAGATGTAACAAAGGTGCAGTCAGGGAAGGTCCCAACAGGGACAGGCCCTTTTTTATTCCTATCTACCTACTTGAAGATTTGAACTCTTAGCATAGTTATCCCATAAATTCCTCCAGTTCTTTACCCTTAAACAAGCTTTATTTTCAGAACCATTATGCTTTAGGACCATATTGCATCAACAGAAGCAAAGGAGCAGTCTTGTTTCTGAAGGAAAACTGCTCTCAGATATTGTAAAATTGCTATAGACTATTGTGCCTTATTGTCATTATTAATCTAATTGAGATCTTTCAAATATTTTTTAGAATGTCACTAATTCTTGATTTAAATATGAACTATAAATGACTAATAAATCTGTTGTAAGATAACTTAAAAAACAAACTTGAGATGAGTATCCCAGAAGAGAAACAGAAAAAGCCAGCCAGAGAAAAATTATACCAAACACTATCTCCGACTGAACAATTTTCATCTTTACATGTTAAAATGCACTACAAATTAAGTTAAATTTTATTATTACCACTTTCCTTTCAGATTGGTAAATTTAGTCAGGAAAAGAATATGTAACTCAAGAGAGATCCAGTTTGAAATGTAAGAGAAATAGCCTATATCTCCCTGAATACCTGCCTCCTTGTCTGCAATTAACCAATCATTTAATAAAAAAGATTAAGAATAATGGATATATAGCAATCAGCATATCACAACAAGAATTCAAAACATGTCCAAAGTGTCCACCTTTGACTAGGACTCTATATTTTACCCACACCTGAAGTGCTACCTGAAAGATAACAGCATGAAGGCCAGTATATACAAAAAAATCCTGGTTCTATGCATTTAGGTGGCCTCTTCTACTTTTAACTCTCTTTTGTAGAGTGCAAATTGTTCATTTTCTGGTTACAAAGGCAGCTCTCCTTCTGGAAAGTCATGAAATGCTGCAATCTTTAAAGATCTCTCAAAAACCATTCAACAAGACCTGAGATAAGAGGGTTTTTTTTGGCAGAAATATAGTTTTAACACAAAATTTACAATTAAGAATCAACATATAAATTGATCTTGTTGATGTCAGCATAGGTCTGCCCGTGAGTACAAGAGGCACCCTGGAAGAGTTGCATTAACAATAATTGTCGCTTTTCCTAGATCTTAGATGAAGTCTCTTTGCTTCAGCTGGTACTCTTTCTTTCTTCCTTTTCTTTCTTCCTTTCTTTCTTTCTTTCTTTTTTTCTTTCTTTCTTTTCTTCCTTCCTTCCTTTCTTCCTTTCTTCCTTTCTTTCTTTCTTTCTTTTTTTCTTTCTTTCTTTTCTTCCTTCCTTCCTTTCTTCCTTTCTTCCTTTCTTCCCTTCTTCTTTGCTTTTCTTTTCCTTCTTCCTTCTCACCTATTTTTCATGCCTTTTGTCATACCATTTTTTCATCTCTCACTCCTCTCACTGTTATTATTTGTAAATAACACAAGACATTGCTGCAGATTCTGATCTTGGTACGATCTTAGAATTGTTCACTGTGTGAGCATGAAAGTTCCTTAGTCATGTTAGCTCCATGAGCATCCCTTGAGTTATTGATCTTCTCATTGTTTTATCTAAATAACCCAGGTATTTTTGGCAGAAGCAATGAAAAATTATCAAAATACTCAAACTGGCTGATGACAACAAAGAGAACATCTGGAGCTCACGTTGCATCAGCTGAACATCCAGCTACTTTCTTCATCAGACTAAAACTGACCTTCGCTTGTTCCTCTGTAAACACTAAGGAGCTCCTGAAATGCCCTGAGGTGTACAGTTGGGTATGATTTTGAGAAAGGCATTTTCTAAATAGTCTAACTAGGAACTAAGACACTTATAAAGGATTCAGGAATTATCTCTGGTTATCAAATTGATCTTGTGAGCAAATCTTTGATTAGAAAGTCTTATTACTGTGGGAAATATTAATTTCTGAAAGCAACTTAGGTTTCAGAAACAAATATTACAAAAAATAATAGTCTATAAAAGTCACATTATTCATGAATTAACAGTAAGCTCTTTTTAATTTCATTATTTCTCTCCTTTGAGCCAAATACAAACAAGTTCAGCAGTTTGCTCTCTCATGATGTCAGCATCTGACACCAAAAATAAATTTGAATTAGTTATTCTAACCAACAGTGTGTTACTGCTGATCCTTATCAGCAGTTCCTATAGGTCACCCAAAATAAGAAGATTTTTGAAGGTCTTTTAAATTCAGTTTTATTCTGGCACTTAACTTCTGGGTAGATATTCCCACCTAAGAAATACAGTAATTTAAAAATAGGGTGTATGGAGGAAAAATGTATGAAGCATTCTTTTCATATATAAAACACCCTACCTTTTCATATACTCTAGCTAGTATTAATTAACATTTGTGGAGCACATGTCTGCTATCAAGAAGGGAGCATTAAATGACAACAGAACACTGGTATGGTCTTAAAGAACTTGGGACATCCACACTTATATGCAGATGTTTGTTTTTATAAAGCAAGATAATCACTTAAAGGATATCTAAATTAATTAAATGTACCGTTCTTGGGGAAAACTAACCACAAGGAAAACCATATGGATAATTATAAATGAGATTCAAATACTAATTATAGTAATAGCAGCTCACTTAAAACTCACAATCAATTTTATTGAGTCCGTGTGAAGAGACACAGTCTGCAGTTTAAGACGATGCTAGTATTGTCAGCAAAGCTACCATAAGAAGTTCACAACCCCTGTCCAACCCTCACTGTTCACTGCTTCTAATTTGCTCATCTCAATGAGGCAGTAAACCACAAACCCACAAAGAGCTGTGCCAGCACAACAGAGACTGAGACAAACCACAGCAGAGAAAGACAGGACTGTAGAGATAACCTCAGCTGCCTTTGTATGCCATGCAAGCCTCTCATGAAACTACATCCTAAAAGTATATCTACAACCCACAAACTTTCTCACTTTTTACTTCACTGCTGCACTTGGTGAACCAGAGAGCATCAGCTGGTGATTGTATGTAGGCTAAACTTAGTTGTTCTCACTCATTTCATTACCCCAGATAACCAGCGGATACCCACAGAAAGATTCAGAAAGATTGATCAGCACAAATGTTCAGAGAGAGGTGCCTGCTGACTGCAGGTGCAGGGTCTGTTTGCTTGTATACAGACATCTGTAACAAAATTAAGAGTCTTGCCCTCCCATTCAGACAGGAGATGATAGAGACACTTTCATACCCTGAATTAGAAGTTTAAGTAAGACCAGGTAAAAAATATTCAAATATTTAATTTACCTTTTTTTTTTCAAATGAAATTCATCTTTAGACATAAAATTACCAAAAGAGAAACAGACAATACCAAGTTAACGATATAAAAAAATTTTGGAGTTGTATTGATACATTAAATGGGTCTGAATAGCTGACAAATAATGTCATATGTCTGCTACTGAAATTATATTAATGACTTTATATCTTTTACACAAGCAAGGATCAAAGCTTAAAAATATTTTTTCTTAAAAAAAAGAAAAAGAAGTAAAAGAAGAAAGAAAAAAATGTAAAGCAATGAATTCCAGTTCAGTCTGGAAAACACCCAACTGCCAGCACTGTTTGACTGCAGAGACACCTGCTGTGGCCTCTACACGTTGATAACTTACATACCATACTCTGACATATCGCACAAGTATGATGTCCCAAAATAAACTATACAAAGCCTCAAGATACAACATCTGGAGCAAATACAGCAAGTCTGTAATTTCATTCAAGCAGTTTTATAGATCCTGTCCTATTCCTACTCATGCAAGCAGGATAAGGATGTCATTGGCCACCTGATTTCACACTGCTTTGCATTATTACTTCTTAAAAGTTTCATATGGTACAACTGAATGGCACTCAGTCTAGTGTGAAATGGAGGAGAAAAACAAATATTAATACATCATCCTACAGAGTATATTTTACCAGGATTATCCATCTTTTATCATCTCAAAACGAGAGTTATAATCCTGTGAAATCTACAGAAAAAGAATTATTTTATATGAAAGTAACTTTTAACTTTACAGGCAATTTTAAAATTAAAGATATACTGGGATGTGTAAATTCCTCATTTACAGAAGCAATGTTTGATCATGAACCTTGAGTTTTACATTCTGCTGACATTTAGCATTAGCCAGGTGAGAAAGCACATCTTTACATTTTTAAAATGTTTCCTGTCATGACCAGTGCAGACATAAACACCTCTTAAAATAACCAACCAACCAATAACTTGTTTAAAAGGACCAAAGTCTCCAGTCAGTTAATTCTCTTGCTTTGGACCTCTTGTACTGACATGATGTGACAAACCTGGGTGGGATGTTTCAGAGAACAAATTGATCAGATTACTATGCAGTGGTTCATCTCATTTATTATTAGATAGTTTGAAGAATAAACAAATCACCAAACTCTGTGTCATCCTCAGTTCACATACCAAGAGAACCACAATTATTGGTTCATATTTATGCTTCCTTCACATTATAGGAAAAGTCTAGGGGTTTAGGGAAGATCAGAGATTCATGCAGAAACCCTGTCTGAATGAAATAAATAATTTGATAAACATCAAGGAAAAGCTATTATAGAAAAAATATGAGCTTATGTTGACGTTAAAATTCCTCATAACATCAACTTCATGGCATAAATATACTCAATTGAAAAGTATTTTGGAAATCCTTTCCTTCCTAGTTCTAGTAAAGTCAGTGTTAGCAGAGATAAGAACCATTACTTATCACAAAATGAAAAGTATATTCTTGAATAATTTGGTTCTTCCATCCCTCTGATCAGTTCATCTCTCTAAATACAACATGGTTTCACTGTAGAACTAGTTCCCAGTTTGTAAAGATTTCAAGGTTTTCAGAAGAGAAAACTTTAAAACCCTTGCAAATAATAACTGAAAACAATCTTTTAATAATATGAGTTTATTTTATGTACTCCAAAGCTTTCTAGGAATTTAGAATAACAGCATTTGAAATCATGGCAATAAATATTGAAATGAAAGATACAGCAAAAAAAAATGTTTGCCATAGGTAGGGTAAAAAAATAATTTCACAAGCCACCAATTCAAGATTTTTATCCAAAAGTGACAATACTAAACCTGCACTATGAATCTACTTCTGAATAAAGTTACATGAAAAGGAATCAAGAGAAAATCCAAAGGAACATGCTTAACATACATAGACAGAAGAAGGAACTATTTCCTCTGAGTTTCTGAAACAGCCTTTATTATATGATAACATCTTCATTTTAAATAACTACCTTCTTCTTTTCCAGATTAAAATAACTGATTTTTAGTAAGTCTTTAATCATTCGTTCATCTCAGAAGCTTCTGGCGTAAGCACAGGAAGAGGCATATGTTTTCTGAAAATAGTAAATGTGTTAATATGGAAATAGGTAAATATGATTTTTGAAAATAGTTAATAGATGGACTGATCTTAGATTGAAATTCCATTTACTGTCTCCCTATATTTTTACCTTCATTTAAATACCACCATATAATCTGGTTATTCAATAGCCTTTTGTAAACAATTGCATACATTGAAGCCTTTATCCTACAGATACTCTATTTCTTGTAAGAGGGACACTGAGAGAGCTTTTCATGAAAAGACAAGCTCTGCTTGCAGGAACAGAGGACAAAATTGACAAAATTATTTCATATGTGAAACATTTTTAGTAGAGAATCTGCTTTCTGATTCAATCTTCAAAAAAAAAAAGGATGGTATTTTTTTCCCCTTTTCCTGGAGAACCTTGTAAATTTTTCATTTCTGACTAAAACTGCCATTTTTTTTCTTTTTTATTATTATTTTATGGTTCCACATCTTAATTTTCTAACCATATGTTCATCTGCTCAAATCAGCAGATGTTTCTTCTTTTGAGGTCAGCCTGCAAATATCTCAGCAGGGTCAAAAGGCTAAACTTTTGTCAGTCAGATTACTAGGTTATTTTTATTATCATTTCTTAGCTATGGTTAATCTCACCAGAAATACAACTGTGCCCTTAGAATTTGAAATTCTCTTAGTTTTTAGCACCAGTGTGTCAGAATTCATCTTTGGAACATGATGCTGTTTATTATCTCAGCTATTTTAAAAACAAAATACCCAGCAGCGTTTCTGAACAGGTGACTGGCTAAAGTCAAGCTCAGCAATCTCCTTGGGGGTGTTCTTTTTTGCATCATTTCTGACCTTGCATACTAGGCCCGTCACATCTTTTTTTATCCATATCAATACACTAAAGTATGTATTTAACATTTCACCCCGCTTTGCCTCCACTCTGTGTTGTTCCCTTTGAGATAACAATCTGTATGTAACTACAGTAGCTGGTGAAAGAAGTTCACTGAATTATTTAGCTTTGTTTGCTTTGTCTGAGTGCTGGAGAGAATACTGATGTACACAGCTTTCCTACTCCTAGTTCTGATTTGTGAGTCATACATCTTCCTGTGCATATTTTACAGCTGGTGACTATGACCTCAGGGATTTTTAAGTAATATTGTTTTCCCAAGAGCTATTCTTTTTGGGCAAACCACAAATGAGTCTAAGAAACAATAGTTCATATACTTACATGAAATAAAAAGGATCATAGGATCACCGAAGAGTTTGGGACACAGGGGACCTTAAAGATCACCTTGTTCCAACCCTCCTGCCATGGGCAGGGACACCTTCCACTCGACCAGGTTGCTCAAAGTCTCATCCAACCTGGCCTTGAACACTTCCAGGGATGGGGCAGCCACAGCTTCTCTGGGCAATTTATTTTTGTATAAGACCTTCAAAGTTCTTTACTTTTGTCTTGAGATGCTGATATGCAAGAAACATGTTACCCCAAATTCACCAAGGCTTTGTATTTTGTTTCATTGCATTTTGAATACATATGTACCAATAGTCCTGTGCCGCAAATTCTCAACTGGAGAATGCCATATTTACTTCTATTTCTAAAAATGCTCATCCTAGAGACTGCGAAAGATGTGCTACTGACAATGTCATTGTGTCTATATTTCTCTGGAAGACTGGATTTTCCAGCTGCAATAAAAGATGTTGCATCCCTTCCATCACCTCTATCATAATCTGTCAGGTAGACTTCAGTCTAAGTGATATCGTTCTTTCAGGGCCCTTCTAATCTCTTTTAAGGTTCTACCTGCAGCTGTTTTCTTTAAAATATGCATGACAGACGGCAAGTGGAACCTAAAAAAAATAGCCTATATTTCAATCTATGTCATGGTTCTGAAATAAATTTGGCATATAAAAATAAACATTATTCTAATATATCCAGGATCTAGCCTGAAATACATTTGTATTATATACTGATTTCATGTTAGCCTATCCTGGTCATTCTGGAATATATCAGACATATTTGCACAGAAAACAAGCTTGGACTCCAGTGATCATTATTCTCTCTTCTAACACTCTCTTTCTAGGGGATTTTTAATTTATTATTATTATTATTATTGTTATTATTACTGCTATTTCAAGCTCTGTTATTGAGACAAACACAATTGAAGCTGCTGTTATTTGGTCACTGAAAACCCAACAGATGGTAAATAACTGTGTTAAACCAATGATACTAACTTAAGGCATTCACTTGTCAGCAAAATCTTGGCAAAGGCTCTATTTTAGAATCAGAGCATGTCCTTCAAAACTTGATGGACATCTAACATTTTTCATTGGTTGGAAGTTGAAGCATCACTCTCTCACTGGGAAAAACAATTGAGTATGCCAACAGATAAGTTCATATCTTTCCTAAACTTCTAGCAATTCTAAATTTAAAGAAAAAACTTCTACTGTGTGCTATTTTTTTTAATTGGCTGTTGTGGTAGAAGAAGCTGAGAAGAGTTAAGATGAAGAAAACCTTCTGAAAATCTTCAGAAAAAGGCACATTTTTCCCTGCACCTCTAGACATCTAACAAAATAGAGTTCTGATCAATAATTAAGGATTTAGAAAGAGATTTGGCAGAACTAATAAACAGCATTCATGTGAAAGGTGTTGCATAAGGTACTGTTCTTTCTTTCTGGAATCATTAATGAACACATTCTTTCCTCCTCATTCATGAGATGTACATCAATAATCAACTCACTCATGAAAAGAAAACTGCCAGGCCCGATATACAGTTAAATACACAATATTTCCTCTATCACAAAAGGTTGCACTTTGCTAGGGAGAAAAACCATCAGCAAGCTCAGAAATGACAAATACAATTGAGTTTATTCACAGTGAGATGAACAGTTTACTGTTGGCAGTTTCAGATTATTGAACTGAAGAAAATGGACATGGTTCCTTTCAAAACTAAGAAATGTTCTTTGACAGGTGATTAATATGACAATCAAAACAAGAACATTTCAAAAAACAAAACACAAATATTGAGATTGGATAGGTCAAAACTTTTATGCTACTTCTGACCCTGTAGGTCAAGGGTTAGACATTGTTGTACACTGGGATTTAGGTGGGTAACAAAGATCTAAAGTGAGTAACAAAAAATAGTGGGGGAAGGAAGGTTTAGGCAGCGTGAGATTAATTCCTTTGACAGGTGTGTTTTCTGTACCTTCAGCTTCAGGTCAACTACTTTTTCTGCAATTACCACTCCATAATATGAGGAATTTGCAGACCATGGGTGGCAGAAATAAATTTTGATAAAACACATACTTGACTTTATAATCAGAAGCAATTAAGAAGATAACTACTTTATTACATGAGGGTTTACACATATTTAATATGCCAATGGTAAATAAACTCAATTTAGAAATCATAATCTATTTTCGGCTTTCTTCTGAGTCTCTAGAAATATTATAATGTACACTTCTTTAAGGGTAGAAATGTAAGTTTTAAAGGGAAATAAGGGATATCTAGTTATCAGTCTTTATTGACTTGACCACAATGTATTGCATGCTAAATAAAATGGATGTTTCTAGCATTTTTTTTTAATTGGATGCAGATTTGCCATCTCAAAAGAATGATGCTGGCTGATGTATCATGTTGGATAGCATGACTTTTTCCCTAATAACTGCCATTATATGATATCCACCAGTACCTACACCTGATAACATAACTAACTTTTTTTTTACTCATTTTTGTTATTATCCAGGTCTTCATCTCTTGACAATCACTCACCCTAACACAACCTGATCCAACTGCTCAACGTCTGAGTCACCACTGTTCACCTCTGCTGGGCTCTGAGACTTAAACACTTAAACATAAGATTAAAGACTCACCCATTTCTCTAATTCTATATTGCAAGACGAATAACAAATAATAAACCTGAAGGCAACTACTCATACAAAAAATTATAGAACTATGGATACAACTCAGACCTTATGTGAGGGCAAAAATGTGATAACAATGTATTCTTTTTCCTATGAAGAATTTTAGGGTGTGAATGAATGGATATCTACCAGTACCTGGAGTGGGGATAAATCCTTGAATATTTATTCATTTAGGTGTCAGAAAAGAGGATCTCATGAATGAGGAGGAAAGTCAGTGATCGTTAATAATTCCAGAAAGAAAGAACAGGATTTTAGACAAGAAAACCAAAACAGAAAACCCACGTCAGACATGGTGTGGAAAAATCTGTGTTCCATGAGCTTATTGAATGCGCTTTGCCAGGTAGCTTTTACTGTACTGGGTGATCAGTATCAACAACTCATAGCTTATATGCAGATGGTCAGGTGGAAATAAATTGTTTTTTATAGTCTTCTACTGCAAGCTCAAAGGACTGAACTGGGATGTGGACTCTAACATTGAAATTTCTGAAAGAGTTCCTATTTCTGCTATAGTGTGAGAGAAGGGTTATATAGACATGAGATAAGTAGTGTCCTTTTTTGTGGTGTTGTTGTTATTTTGTTACTATTGTACCTACCCTAACAATACTTCAAGGATCCAGGACAAATCAAAACTCAGCTTTATACTCATCTACTTATGCAAAATAAAACCTAAGTTTACAAAACATTGCAGCCAGAAACAAAGAATCTCAGATTTTAAGGGAATGAAAGAAATGTAAAAAAATATATGTGACACGATTGGGAAATGAACACAGTTCTACCAGTCCTGCACAAAGATGAGATAAACCCTGTATCCATTACATCAGCTGAAACTGCGTTGCTAGACTAAAATGGTTTCATTCTATTATTTTTATAGTATTTTATATTATTTTCTATTCTATTATTTATTTTATTTTCCTAGAATCATGGAATGGTTTGGTTTGGAAGTGACCCTAAAGATCATGTAGTTCCAACTCCTCTTGCCATGGGTGACAAACCATCCACTAGACCAGGTTACCCGAAGACCCATCCAGCCTGCTCCTGAACACCTCCTGAGACGGGGAGTCCACAGCTTCTCTGGGCAGCCTGTGCCAGTGATTCAACACCCTCACAGCAAAGAATTTCTACCAAATATCTAACCTAAATATAGCCCCCTCCAGTTTAATGCCATTCCCCCTTGTCCTATCACTACATATCCTTGTGAACAATGCCTCTCCTGCTCTCCTGTAGCCCTGTTCAGGTACTGAAAGGTACTCTAAGGTCACCCAGGAGCCTTCTCTCCTCCAGACTGAACAACCACAGCTGTCTCAGCCTGTCTTAATAAGAGAGATGTTCCATCCCTGTGATGAACTTAATGGCCTCCTCTGGAGTCCACTCTTTAGGAAATAGTTGTTCAGGAAATCTTAGCTTAATCTCCATTTCATTCCAAAAAAGGAAAGTGGTTGCTATTTTGATTATCTCTCCTAGAAATTCAAGTAAAGCTTTTGATTTCTCTGTCAAGACAGCCAAAAGAGCCTTGTGAGTGTGTTTGCTTCTTCCTAAATGTCATAGCACATCTGGATGGGCCAGATTCCCAGGTGGCACTGGCAACCTAATTTTTCCTGAAATCGATGAAACTGTTTTCATACATCCCAACTAGGAATTTAAAAATCACTCATTCTAAAAGTATAGTTTAGAGAACAACATTAGCTGTAGCAGATAGAGTATATGTCTTAAATATTCTTTGAGATTGAGAGCGTATATTTGCTGATCATATTAAAAGAAATAATTATTATGTTTTAGCCTCATCATGCAACTCATTTAATCAGCAACAGGTAAAAGTCCGTATTGGATATGAGTCTAACCTATGAAAGATGTTTTTAAAAGCTTTTCATTGTGACCCAATATATTTCAAGAAAACCTCGTGTGACTTGTAAAGTCATTACTTCAATCTATGCAAAAAGCTCAGAGTACCGGAGTTTTTAATGGTTTTTAGGCAAATTTTGCTTTGGGGGGTTCATTTGAAATTGTTTATCATTAAAAGAAAGGAACAAAGCCAGATAGAAAAATGATGACAAATGCTTTAAATGGCAGGAAAGTTGACTTGGAGACTTGATGTCCCTTGCACAAAGCCCAAGCTAAATGGTTTCAAATCATTCACCGTGATCAGGAGAGAGAGCCTGGAGTCAAGTAGGGAAAGCAGGAATTATATGGTGAGAAAAGTGTCCCAAAAGCACTTGAAAATGATGTAAATTAATGCTGAAAGTGTCTGTAATAACCCAAGCCAACATGTCCTTCCACTCAGCTTCTCGGAAAAGAGAGGAAGTTTTTGCATCACCAGGCTTTTTCAAATGTCACATTTAATAATAATGAAAAGGTGTAAAATTTACTGAAAATGCATAAATTGCATCTCAGCTGTGTAGAGGAATATGGACTCGTTATGAATTTCATCCTGCTAGGACCATATCAGTGTAAATTGTTCAAAATGCTGAAATTAACCGCAATTTTGTGGCTCGATCTTTAAAGCCTCTGAATGCTTCAGAAGAAATCCTGAATGGTTTTAATCAGCACTAACTCTGAAGTATATGTATATATAGGAGGGAGAAAAAGCATTATCTTCCCCCCGGTCACAAAACAGTTCCAGGCAGAGATACCTGAATAACTTCTGAACTAGCTCAGCCAGAAGAAGCAATAGGATATCTATTTGATAGCTGACCCAGTGAAATTAAAATCTGTAAAAATGCTTGGGGACATGGGATCATTTGGTTTAGCTAAACTGCCTCTGGTGTCCCAGCTAGAAAGAAAGAAAAAATTATATTTGGACCAACAATAATTTTCAATGTTTCAATTATCTCAATTATCTTATTCAGAGTCCCAAGTGTACATTCTCTATCAAACTGTACATTGTGTACTTTAAGCTGTGTCAACCCTTTTTCTGGTTCAAGTGTATTGCCTGTGTCTAGTTCTTACAGCATATTATGTACAAACAGCTCCAAATTGAAAGATTTTTTTTTTTCACAAGTATTTTTCTAATAAATAAAACCTGGGAAAAAATATAGAATTATATATTTAAAAACCCAAATAGGTTTTCTGACCATAACCTCAGTAGAAAAACAGGTTTGGATGTGTCTATGGTTTTTAGTCTGACATGACACATAGGGCAATGTGAACGCCTATCTCTGCAATCTAAGTGGAAAATCTAATATCAAAGCATTACCTTTTATCATAAATGTGCATTGCTCATAAGAAGATAATAAGAATGTTCTAAAAGTAAGAATGAGTATTTCTAATTTTTTTATAAGACACCATAAATCAATATTGTTAAAACCTTCACTGTCTTTATAAATATTTTTTTTTCAAATTATATAATGCAAATCCATGTTTTTAAATTATTTTAGTTTTCTTGTTTTCCTGTAACAGCCTGGAGTTGAGCCTGCCATTGAGGAGGTTCTCTGGGGAAAGCTACTGCTGTACAAAAACTGGCAAACCCAGAAAGGACCAAGGAGTATTGAGGACAGTGGTGTGGGAGCAGCTAAAACACAAAACTCCTAGACAGCACTTATTGATGGCTGGTGAGGTCAGTAAGATCAGCAACCAGTGAGGCTGGTACAAAACTGATTTTTAACAGATCTCAAAATGTCGAAAATAAGGTGCTCCACTCATAAAAAACAGATTAACACACTTATAAGTTAGTCTTTTCTGAGTCTGTGTAAGAAACTAAGAGACAGTGAAATTGAAGCAGGGTAAAGTCACAGAATAAAAGTGTTTTTAAAAAAAAAATTTAGTGGCAACCACAAGTAACAGAACAAAATAAATCATGCTGCTGTCCATGAAGCCCTGAAGGAAGGGGTTTAGGTTCCTCATAAAGATTTCTGCAGATTGTGAAGTAAAGTATATTCATATATGCTTAGTTCAATACAGCTCCATATATTAATATTCTACTAATACAGTAAATTATAATTTCCATTTTACAACAAGAGAGCAGAAACAATGAAGTTAAGCACCCAAAATTCACACTAATAACCATATACAGACTGCTGGTCTCTTAATGACGAGACCGATGCCTTAATCACTTTTCGTCCCTCATTTCCATTTCTCCATATGTCACATTTTATTACCATAACGATTCCTTGACTTATGCGTATCATCATTTAACAATGCATCATTCGAAATACTTGCCTCACAAAAGCTGACAAACATTTCATAAATCATTAAATACTTTTATTGAAAATCACTTCAAACATGACTATTATTATTAGCTGTATTATTAATAATTAGTAATGGCCATTAGACCAGACATTTGTAGTGCTCATGATTCTTTTCACTAAAAAGCATCTGTCTTTTAGAGAACAACTGCTAGTAGTTAATTTTCAGGTGGGCTTAATGATGTACGTTTATGCTGAGGTTATAATGGAACATAAAGTGCAGTTCTCCAAGATGCTAAATTGCTAAATCTTAAAATGCTATGCTTGAAATTTGTATTTCCAAGAGAAATTTAAGACAGTAAAAAATATGTGCCTAATAATTGATAAGCATATAAATGTGGGGAGGGTTTTTTTTTTCTGGACACTGACAGGGATGAATTGTCCTTCAAAATCAAATCAGAATTGTGTAGCAAAGGAAACTTGAGCATTAGATTAATTCTAAGAGGTGTCCTTAGAGATTTTTCTCCTGAAACATGGGCATAGAGCACTGGACAGTAGCATAATTATCCAGACAGATTAGAATGTAATTGTCCTATGGAACAGAGCTTGTTTTTTTAATACAATTTCCTCTGTCCAAATAAGTTCTAATTTTACATTACAGCAAGCAAACTTCTCCTTTAGACACCATCAATAAAACTTCCAGCTGACCTTTTCACGCCTTCTATAAAGAAGCTAAATGTTACTCACTTTTCACATTCAATAAAAACTAATACTGTGTTCTAGTTCAATGCATATATGTGTCAAAATGGAGTAAAGTCCCTCTGCACTATGTGTTAATCTTTGCCCTAAAGTTGGTTTCTGAACTTTTGTGTTGCTAAATGTGTCACTTTGGTTTATTCATGTACTGCATGTGGTGTGTGACAAAGAAATCTGAAGTTCATCTGGAGGTCTTCAGTTGTTTGGGCCTTCAGATCTATTGTCACAGGTCTTCCATTTTTAAAAACTAACCAAAAACTACCAGAGGTTGTTCAGTATCTTGCTTAATGCCAGACAGAATGGCATTGAGTTTCCAGAAAATTTGATGTTTATTCTGGCCAAAACTTTGATGGGTATAAAGTGATACAGCAGCGCTGTCTTCAGTAAAGCTATATTCCCCAGCTAAGAATAGCTGGACTTCTATGATGCATCTCTGAATAATGATTCTGGTCAATAGTTTCAGTGACTGGAGTCAAGTTATAAAGTTTGAAACTTCCTCAGTTAATCTCACCCAACTGATTTCCTTCAGATGAAACTCTCTATTCGCTTCCCCAGATCTTAGTAACTAATACCTTAGATGTGATCATTTTCTAAGAGGCATAATGCTCATGGATGTGAGAATATTGCTGAGGGGCTTAGGGATTTTTTCTTCTTTAATGTCCAAGCAGTCAACCATAGTAATATATGGCTGAAAGCACAAAGATTTAAAAGCAAAATCACAGAGTCACAGAGTCATGGAAAGGTTTGTGCTGCAAAGGACCCTTAAAGATCATTGAGTTCAACCCCTGTGATGTGGTCTAGGACCTTCTACCAGACCAGGTTATTCAAAGCTGCATCCTACCTGGTCTTGAACACCTCCAGGGATGGGGCATCCACAGCTTCTCTGAGCAACCTGTGCAAGTGTCACACAATCCTTACCATAAAAAAATAATTTCTTCATCATATCTACCCACTTTCATTTAAAAACTGTTGCTATCCTTACAAATTTTGGGAAAAAGTCTCTCCCCATCTCTTTTACAAGCCCCCTTAGATACTGAAAGACATCATAGGGACTCCCTGGAGCCCCACAGGGACATGATAAACAAAGCATCTAGAGCCAGGATTCCTCTCATATAGACCATTAGACTGCAGATACCTACTTTTCTGTTAGTTGCCTTAGATTTTGTTTATACTAGTGAAAAATAGATTTCTTTAAATCTACCTATTTTGTATGTGCATTTTTGGCAGGGAGAAATCATACTCTAGAGGTGCTTATATTTCTCAGGGACTATAAGACAAACCATTATAACTAGCTCCTACCCTAGAAGTTCTTCTTTTTAATCCCTTAGTCATAAAAGGTAGGTTTCAGAAAAGTTAGGGACTGTGGAAAAGTCCTTTTTATCTGGAGCTGTAAGGATCCTTCTCCTGCTCTATAGCAGGAAGTCTTTAAGAGCTGTTTGCTCTAAGCTAGCTATAAATAATACCTTCGATGATTTTTGTGCAATTAAAATAATGTTCAAAACTGTTGTCCATTAAAATCACTTATATAAGATCTCATAACTAATATTTCAGATTCTTAGAACTCTAACACTGTAGAGATATTCTAACTAATATATTCTCCTAAAATACCATATTGGTGTCTCTTCTGAAGCATTTGGAAATTGTTCCAAATGTTTGATACATGACATGTCATAAAATATGTGAAGACACTGTAAAAATTTCTTAGAAGTATAAACCAGTAGTGAATGTGTCAAGTGTTTCAAGACTTTTGCATTTCCCAAGAGATTGCATTTCTCTTAATTTGTCTTAGTGATCTTAAGTTCTCTGAGATCCCTAAAGCCTTGAAAGTGTCCCAAAGTCCAGTATGAAACAACACAAATCCTGTAAAATTGTGAGTTTGAAACCTATGTGAATATTTATGAAATAAAGAGATCACCAAACATTTTTGAACATCCTGCTATCAAGGTGAATTAAGAAGAGATTCTCTAATACTGGCTTTTACTTGGGATAAAATTTAACTATGCTGATTTTTGGTCTTTAGATGGAGTTGTAAAGGGTATTCTGCTGCAATATCCTCTGTGCAAATTCATTTTCATCTCATCAAGACCACTCCTGGCATCTGATCCCCGTCTTCTCCCAGGAAGCCCAATTGTAACAGCATGAGCCACCTGCTCATGATGCACTGGATAAAGCCCAAGTGGAGAAAGCAAGTGAGAAAGTTTATGTCCATTTATGGAGAATCTCAGTGAAACTTGCCATGAGATCAATAAGGAGAAGAATAAAAAGTTCCTTATATGTTCCCAGGTTACCCAGAGAAGCTAGGGGTGCCTCATCCTTGAAGTGCTCAAAGCCAGGTTGAATGGGGCTCTGTGTAACTGGATCAAAAGGAAGGCATCCCTGCTCTTGGCAGGGCATTTGAAACTTGATGATTTTTAAGGTACTTTCCAATATCTACTTTTCTATGATTCTATTATTTATGATACATGTGTGGATGAAAGATTCGGTTTTCAAATATATTCAGAGTTCTTCCAAAAGCCCTAGATTTAGGAATTTTTTTGCAGCTTGATAAACAAAGTGCTAAACAAATCTTGTTACTCAACTTGAGTATTCAGATAAATTAATAGATACACATACAATGGGAGATTTCATTTTTTTCTCATTTATTTTTTTTCTATTTTGGTTTTGTTTCTCTGGTTTTCTGTTCACAGAAGTCTAAAGACTGATAACTTAAGAAATAGCAACTGTGGTTACACTGCAATTGTGTTTTCATCAACATCTACATTAGGTAGTAAAGTAGCAGAAAAATGTAAGAGGAATCTTTTCATTTTTCAAGGAGATTTCAGTCAGACTCTTGTAAATATCAGTAAAACTATCATGTAAGACTAAAATTTATTTCTATGATTTTAGCAGCAATTGCATTAGAGAAACAAAATTCTGTCACCACAAGTTATATCGTTTTATATAAATAAATAATAGCAGTTTCTCCCTAACCAAGTCAGCTTTTGCAACAGAAGTCATCAACTTAACCTGAGAAGTCTCAATGCAAAATTTCATCCAGTCCTCTGGAAAGGACAATATCAAGTTAAAATATAAATGAACAGATCTGGATGGGATTTCCAGCAAGCCCATCTAGTCATGATGGTGAAGCCTTTGTAGCTCCAAACTTCATTCTTTTCCTTTCTTCCCTTTCTCACCTTTATTTAAAATGCTGAGATTTAAAGTGTTGAGTCACTAAATATCTCATTTCCCATCCTCTTTGTCTCCTCTAGTTTAAATAAATATAACTCTGAAACAATGTTCTATAAAAATACATCATTCTCTATTTTTCTGTGGAATTAGACATAGTGGTTGCAATGGACTTATGTCAAATTTTCAGGGTCAGCTCCTTGTTATATCACAAGGATATGGGCTCTGTGGGAATAGAATGTTTCAATGCCTCTATTTTTTTCTGAGTACTTGTTTAACTTCTTCAGTCACAGAGGGAAAAAAACCTGCTGTAACTTCAGCTTTATCCACAAAGCATGAATTTAAATAACGGATCAATGTTCCTTGATTCCAAAAAAGTAATTATAAGCAACGATTTCCAGAGAGCACAAAATAAAAAAAATTAAAAATTAAAAAAAACCCAAACTCTCTGTGTAGAAAAAACTTTAATAGTATTAAAATTGCTTTAAGGTTATTGAACAATCATATAAGTGTGAAGCATGTCATAGAATCATAGAATCATCTGTGTTGGAAAAGACACCTAATATCATTGAGCCCTGCTGTCAACCCAGCAATAAAGTTCATCACTAAATCTTGTCCCCAAGTGCCACATCCACATGCCTTTTGAACAGTTTCAGGGATGAGACCCTGATGGAGTGATTAATCCTGCTTAACCATAGAGATCTGAAAGGTGTGTGCCTGTTCCTAAGAGGGTCACCAGATGTTCTTTTTATAATCAGTAGAGAAAAGTAGGTTCATTCAATGTGTGATCAGAGCAGCTTTTTCAGATGTACTATAGGATGGCTCTAGGATAACATCATAGGAATGTTGTCTTTCTCAACTGATTAAAAGACATGGAGATGTTAGCATTTGGTGAACTTAAATCTGTAAAGGTTCAGGAAAAGGGAAGCTCTTCCATTGCTCTTCAAAACCACAATCTCAAAAGAATAGCTTTAGAATCCTAACATGGATTTACTTTAATTCAGAAAAGAAATGCAGTCCATTCCACAGGAGTCATTGATACAACACTGACATATTTTATCACAAATGTTGCATACACTGATGGGAAGTACTCTGTGCACACACAATTTTGTTTCAAGTACTGGCCTGCATGGTCATCCAATGAACCTGCATGAACCATTTTTATCTCGTATATTTAGTTTTCTTCATCTAGCATTGATTAGATCATTTTGTAGATGCAGGATGCTGTCTTCAGTCCTTTACATTGAGCCTCATAAAAGTAAAAACAAAGTATGAAGCCCATGGATTATAAGTGCAAGCACTTGGTCACTTACTCTCACAGCAGTTACAAATGCATAGCTGAATATGAACAAAAGATTGCAAATGTTTTGCATATTTTCCCACATGTTTCTATCATAACTAGGTTAATATTTTCCTGACACCAGCAAAATTTTGGTCATGTTCTGGGAGCAAATGAGAAACAAAGCAAAGCCAGGTGAACATCTGGTTGTGAATATCATCTAGAGTTTCTTGGAAATCTTC
>VZTB01002864.1:0-20803 GCA_013397245.1 Thryothorus ludovicianus | reverse complement strand
TGTAACAACTACCTTTAAATAAATAAATTTGATATTAAATGTTATACCTTATACAGGTACAATTTCTAAAAGATCCTGGACAGACTTTATTGGACTCTGGCAAATCTGAAGTGCCAGTTCTTCACTCCAGAAGTATTGCAACAAATTCAAATATCTCAAATAAATATCTCACCCTATTTGAATTTGATCTCTTACCTAAAGACAGCCATTCCTAGACTCCCACAAGGGAAAGGGATCCAATTCTGTGGAACCTACAGGAGGTGCCATGTACTGCAGCACCTATTACTGAGACCCTGTTTTGTAAACACAGGAATACTTACAAATCAAAGTCATTCATCTTTCAACATTTCATCCAAAATATGGAAAATGGCAATACTGAGCATTGCCAGTATTTTCACCTAGCCTCTTTGGCTGCAATCTGCCTGGAGCATGCAGATGATATCTGGTACTTCAGTAAATGGCAGGGACAAAAATGGGAGAGGAAATAATGAGTGGAGCACAGCTGAAGGTCAGCCTGTATACACTTTTCCCTGTCATTGGCCGCTGGAGGAGACTGTTCAGATGCTTCCATGAAAAAATACAGGAAAAGCAGATGGCACAGACCTCAGGGCAGAGACCTTGCCTTATATTATAACAGATAATTGCACAAACTCACATGAAATGCATACAACCAGTAAACATTTCTTAAGACCTCTGCCATTTCTGATGATTATCCCTGTCCTTAGAGAGTACTGAGCTTTCACTGCTAAAAATGTTCAAAGCCTCCTTGAATGGATCTGACCCTCCCCTTTATTAGACAGTTTTATACCACTATTATTCAGTTCAGCATTGTGCTTCCAGAGATTTCAATTATTTTTTTTTTGAGACCTTTCTTACTCAAGAGATTATAAAACAGGACTACAAGCATGGAATTGTAATGCTGGATGAATGAGACCTGTTTTGATATTTTGGTCCAAATGACCCTTCCTTGGCATCATTCCAGGGAATGAACTGCCTCTTAATGTTTGTTAAATGCCACTGACAGAGAACTCTGTCTGTAGCTTTATATAACAGAGTGTCAGAATGATTTAATATTTCAAAACTGTCTGGAAGTCATACTGCGGCTTTCTCAAATAGATTTTTGACAAAGTAATTCAAAGTTATGCGCTAAAACTATGTGATGCTACTTGCTCTGGAGTCTGCCATTGTTGACTGGTTCTACCACATGCTCGCAGAGGAGGACACTTACCAGACCTTATCAGCTACACAATTTTCTGCACAACAATAAGATTTTAAGAACAAACAAAACTGGAGATTATGAAGTATTAAAAGAGACAGGGCAGATGGAAGGCATTATTTAACCTTGAGGATAACAGCAAAAGCAAAGATTTAGATGTCAGATAAGAGGCTAGCAAAGATGATCTGGATTTATAAAAGATATCTATGACAGACTGGAACTCAGTATGAAAAGCCAGAATTGTATTCACTTGTTCATTTGGCCAAATAAGAGTCCATTTGCTGTAGTCTATTAATGTTAACATTACTGAAATGGGAACTCTGATACACATCTCTGCTTTTAACAATGCAGATAGTTCATCTTCTATATCTTTCCCTCAGAGTTATCAGAAACATTTCTCTGGCATCAGATTCTTCTTATTTACTACTATAATTATGTTTGCAAACAGTGAATCAATAAGAAATCATTGTTCTTTTTGAAAAGCATTTAATCAAGACAAGATATGAGACATTCACCACAAATGAGTTTGGTCCTACTACAATAAATTTTATCTTGCTACACAGGCTATAATCTTGCTCATTATTTCACATTCATAGAGACAATGTGAACAATTTTTTATTAATTTTTGTGGTAAAGACCCCAACAGACAATGAGCTCTATGAACATTTGTACAGACTGAAGAGACTTAGATGATAAGAAAAACAATCTATGAACATGAAGACACATGTGCAACAGATGAAAACATACCATTAACTCTATATCAAAAGATGTAGAAGTGGAAGGCTGTCTTTAAGTATTTTTTCCTCCCTTTTGTTGTCAGATCACATTTTTTTTCTATCCCACTTGCAAATAGAGAAATGTGGGAAAATATGAATTCAAAGTAGCTCAAAAGTATCTTGGGATACATGAATTTAGGGAAAAAACCTTCTAAACAGTAAATTTTTGCCTTGATCTAAGACTGAAACCCTCACAAAATTATTAGATACAAATAATAAAATGCTATCACACTTGCTACAGATATATAGGGCCTATAATCCTTTACAAGGTTAGCTTGTAAGCTAGAGTAGCTTAAACTGTTTTAACAGATCTGTCTCTTCATACAGAAGACAATGTTATGTGATGACATAAAAGTTTCATTACAGCAAATTTGAAATGGCCCAGTGAATTACACTGGACAGACCAAAATTCTTCCAGTAAAAAGTTTTATAATGCCATCTTGCAATTTGCTTAAGCTTCACATTTTATATAAAATCTGGTTTATAATATTTTTATTGAGTCATTAAAAAAGGTATTGGTAAAATAATTTGTATTTATATGTCTATAAAATCCAGCCTAGCTTGATATCCTGCATCTAACTAAACTCTATGAGAAAACAAAAAAAAAGTAACTTTTTTTTTTAACTCTGTAGAAAACATTTAAACCATTTACACCAGATTTTAGTCTATCTTTCTGGTGTAAATACAGAAGTCGACAGAAAGATGCTGGTGAGGAATTGGAAACAGAAAAGGATCAGTCCTTTCTAATATAAATCAAAATGTCACTACTGTTTTAAGGTTCAATATTTCATCATCTGCCAAATTTCTAAATAAATGCTGCATAGCCCTTGATGTGGCTGAAAAGCTGAAATTCCCAGCTCAGAAAGTGTATTTCTCACCCTGACAATTCTCAAGAGATTGAACCTTAAAATTATCAGTAGAACAGGGCTGAATACCGCATTACTGCAACTTTTAGCAATATAATTGCCAAGTTCTACTTTCAATAGACCTCATAAGAGAAAAGAAAAAGGGAGCAAGGGAAAGAAGTGGGTAAAAAAGACTAAGAAAAAAATCCCATAATCAACACCACTCCCGTATTGAAAGGTCAGGAGATTTGTTTTGAAAATCTGAATTATTTCTTTGCACATAGAAGTGTAATGCATTTTAACAGGGGAGGTATAGTCAGAAAAGGAGGCAGAAATTGTGTGGGTTTGTAGGACTAGCATTATTTTTGATGTTTTTTTTTTACTGTTCAGGCATTGAATTATTAAAGGGATACATTATGGAGAGAGAATAAGTCTTCTGAGGAGCAGTTGAGGGAACTGGGTTTGTTTAGCCTGGAGAAAAGGAGGCTGAGGGGAGACCTTATCTCCCTCTACAATGACCTGAAAGGAGCCTGTAGCCAGGTGGGGATTGGTCTCTTCTCCCAGGTAATGAGTGACAGGACAAGAGGGAACAGCCTCAAATTGCAGCAGGGGAGGTTTAGATTGCATATTAGGAAAAATGTCATGGAAAGGGTTAAACACCAGAAGCCCAAGGGAGAGGTTGTCACCAACCCTGGAGTATTTCAAAAGATGTTGCTGTGGCATTTGGGGACATGGTGTAGTGGTGGGCTTGGCAGAGTTGGGTTAAGGGTTGGTGATGATCTAAAAGGACTTTTCCAATACTATTCTATGATTCAATATTTATACATCATAATACAAGACTGAGTTGAGAATAAGGAGGTGGAAAATATTTACAATTTTTTAATGCTCTTTTGACACATTTTTTTTCCTAGCTAGAATTTTACATTTAGTTATAGATTTCTATTCAACTGACTTTTAGGGTGGGATGCTCTCTACAATCATTTATTTCCATGCTGAGTTTGTCTCAGTCTTTGGGGTATATTTTGAGTTTCTTTTTCTATGATCATGGGAGGAAAAGTGTGGTTTGTGGAGGTCCAGAAATTCTCTTGGTCTGAAGGCGGAGCTGCTGCATTCTGATTACGAATGATTGAAACTACTTTGGAACAAAACAATTTTTTCTCTTGAAAACACATCAGGTGTGTATATTTGCATGCATGCATATGGAAAAGATTTGTAAGAGTAAACTCTGCCACCTACACTGAAGTTTCTGGGTCCACTCTGACCAGGCAGTTAGCCAGCAGTCACAAGAGATCAATTCTTTCGACAAAATTAGAGAAGAAACAGCTGCTCAGTAGTGCTGAGAATCCAGGAGAGTATCTGCTTTGTTTAGAGTGCAGCATATCTGTGATATTACCAGTACCAGAAGACACTATATTTGCAAATTCAGATGACTGTTGCAAATACCACACTATGGAAGGATTCCAAGTCCCAGTTGGTTATGTGCTTATGAATTCAACAGCACAAGCGACTTAGCAAAATAAAAACAGGATTTGAAAAAGGGAAAATGTGATCACAAACTCAAGCTAAAACAGTTTATTGCTGATCAGAAGTACATTAATTCAAATGAAAATATATTATATTACAGGCACTAAACAAAGACTATCAATATCCTGGAAGTCTTTCTGCATTAAAAAACTAAACGGCAAAAAGCATGTATGAATGAAGAATGAACCTTGTTTGTAGCTAGCTCTTAAATTAATAAATCAACTGTCACATAATTGTGACTTTTATCTGAATGACAGCTCCAATTAATTTGGTATTGGTTCCCAGTACAGAGGTGAGGTCAAGGTATCTTTTGGCTACATTCCTAAATTTAAACACCAGACAATCTCATCCGTCTGGTTAAAAGTAATCAATACTAGCAATTTATCATAATTTGCTTAGCAGTGCACACTTGTGCTGTTTAATAAAGTGTCTTGTCTGATTTGTCTGCTCACAGTTGCATGAAAAGCATTCACTGAGCATGCCCAGTACATTTTTCTTCTCCACACAGCATCACTACAGTGTCTATTGCCCATTGATTCATGTTCCAAGTGAGTTGCAAGATGACTTATGCAGATTGGCAAGGAGTAGAAATGAGACACTGCTGCTCTAAAGATCTCATGATAAATGAATCATTCTTGGCAGCAGGTTCTCTGATGAAATAAAAACCATAACACAACAACAATCAACAACGAAAAACAAACAACAAAAAAGCCAATAAAATAAACTAACAAACAAAACCCCAACCCCCTCAAAGTACAGGAGCTTGATCAACTACTTCCTTATATTAAATATAAATCCATCTTCAGTGAGATTTAATGATAGAGTAGCCTAGTTATCTCAAGTCAAATTTATGACCTGTGACCTTTTACAGTCAAAGGGCAAGTGCATCATTTCTTGTAGGACATATTCAGTTAATTGTATATAAATTATATATAGTATATAAATTAAGCAGAAAAGCAGTTGGCTTAGGTCTTTAATGAAACGGCCAAAGAGCATGATATCCAGCACAGGAATTTAACTACCTGTGTCCCAGCTCAGAGTCAGAGTTGGGTGAGGCACAGTATGACCTATTTCACCTCATTTCTCCTGCAGTTCCCTGAAAGTAGGTCTATATCAAGGACACCTTGGAGACAACGGGATATTGTCAGTTTGAAGTCTTGCTGGAGGATGATAATTATCTTGTAAGTCTTTTGGGTCTGGGCTTCTTTAGCATGGAAACTGAGGCACGGGGAAAAGGAGATGGGTGGACAATCTGGTATTGCCCTGATATGAAGTTTGGACACAGGCAGGATGCACTGCTAGAGCTGGGAACATGTAAGATGAGGCTCTGTTAAAGATGTAACAAGGAAAGAAGGTTTCTTGGGTGTAGCAGCTGTCTCCTAACTAATTGAACAGCCATTAGCTCCCAAGAGAATTGTTGTTATCCTCTAGTATGAAAGACAAGCTTGTCTGACCTTTTGTTGTTAGTCTGTTAAATATAATTTGTTTGAAGTATTTTTTCATTCAAGTGTCAGTAAGCTTGAATTCTAAAGGAGTAGCCTACAATCACTCAACCAAAACCTGAATAACAGAGGTTTTGTAGGGGAGCAGAATCTATTTGTTTAGGGTACTCATTCTTCAGGACTTTGTGATGTCTTCAGGTTTGTGATATGTCTTGGCTCGAAGTTTGCCCATGCACTGAGAGTTGTGCTACGCATCCAGGAGCTGAAAGCAGCTGCAGTGGTGGTGGATGGGATATACAAAAACATCTAGTAGTGTGAATTGGTTTCTCCAATACAGAGATGCTAGCATTGTTAGTAATGAAACTACAAAATAGCCTAAAAATGGGACTGTACTTCCATGTACGGCCTCTCTGCTGTAACTGTAACTGAAATTGCAACTGCAGGCCTAAGTACACTGTGGAAGAGGGCCAGGAGAATCAGAGAGCAAAACTTTTAACAGGAACACATGAAAATCCAGTTTTTCCAGTAATTTTATCTAAAATTTTTCATTTTTCCTATTTGGCACTTCACATTTCTCTAAGCTGCTTTTCTGGTGGGGTGACTTTTCTTAACTCTCTTATAGATTTCAGAGGAAGAGAAAGTTTAATTTTCTTTTTATGGTTCTATCTTTTTGAAAAAACAGCAGTGAGAAAGAGGTAAAACTTCAATAGATACCACTCAAGTTTATGCATTCCTTCTGTGAAGGCATTATTCCAAGTTTCCCAGTGTTCTCTTGCTTTAGAGAAGGATGATTGTCTGTGGCACTGTGCCATCAATGTTTTCAATCTGAAACTCATCCAAGGTCAATACAGTTCTATTCTGGAAAAAAATATAAGCAATATTTAACTTCTAAAGTTAATTTACACAAACTACTAATACTATAACTTAGGGTGGATAGTATGGAAAGCATTTGCAAGCATCTGAGGAGACACAGCTTCATTAAAGAAAGGTAATATAGTATGCCATCATGATGAAATTTTGCTTTCAATAAACTATGTGTTATTTTATTACCTTCTCTAATGCTACACTGAAGTCAAAACAAAACATCAGCTATACTCCTGGCTGGGAACTAGAAAATCATCAGCAGGACATCACACTTAAATCTTCTTTTCATTCCTTTTGTTTGCCACTTAGATCTGAAACTATTTTAAATCATTCCACTTCTTTTTCCTACATCTAAAGATTTATTTTAATCAAAAATCTTCAAGAAGTATTATTCTAGGTTTTCATACCTGTTTCAAACTTTATAAAATATATTTCTGATTCCAATATTTTGGGCAAATTCATGGTTTAAGTGCCTGAACAGGCCTTGTAGTAACCCATTGTTTTCCATCATGAATATGTGATATCTGAAGTGCAAGGGTAATGTGAGGGTATTAAGCCATAGTGATTCCTTAGAAACACTCTGGGAATACAAACTGGGTGAATTCCATGTAAAAATATGAAAGTTCACTATGTCTAGAGGGGCTGGAGAGCAGAAAAATCCCCCAAATAAAGCACATATTTTTTATTTGTATTAGAGCTTAAAAAACTCTGAGGTTGAGCAGTGAAAAAAAAGCTCAGAATTTTCCATGAACCAATGAAAAAAATATGTAGAACAGACTGATATAAAGATTATTTTACAGATTAGGCTTTTATTTCATTATTAGATTAGCTGAGAAAAACTGAGCTCTATGAAAAGCAGATAGCATCCACAAATTCAGAGGAACAGACACTTGCATAAGGCAATATTAGAGATTGCTTGTTGGATTGTGATCACAGCCACTGAAGACTTCAGAGCAGTAAAGAAATTAAGGCAGGGAATTGCAGGCAAGGAGATTATTATTTTTGTCCAGATTTGTATCTAATTTCTGATAGCTTTAAAGGAAAGAAAAAAACTTTGTAAAATCTTTTTGCTCTTTCCATTTCAGTCATCCAGAGCTGAAGTGTAAAACCAAAGCTTCAGAGAATTGGAGATTCAATAAAACTATTCAGACTCTGGGTATTTCTGGACATGAGACATTTGTGGGCTGGGTGACAGCGTCCCAGATCATGAAGAGACAGCATCCCAAGAGTCCACCCAAAACAGGCTGCAGATCAGCCAGGGATGGTTCCTGGAACCAGCTGAGGTCTGGAGAATATAAAAGCTACACAGTGGACTGAGATCCAAACACAGCAGTTTGGTCAGCCTCCATCCAGGAGGGTCTAGTCTAGGGTAGACCTTCTAGGGCAAAAGTCTTCATAATTTAGTGCATTTTCTACCCTATTGACTAAAACATGCACTAAAACATGCACTGACTTCTGTTGTTGTGCATCTTGAATGACAGCCAACCCTCTCATTTCTGCTAGTGATGCTAACTCCCAACAACACACAGCCAAGCAGTTTGTACCAATAAACATGCAGTGATGGGCAAAGTTTTTCAGGCTGTACTAGCAGTTTCTGTAAACAGCTTTTTTCAGTCCTTTCTATTCTCTGTCTCTTAACTTAGACTAGAAATAGCAAATAGGTTCACCATGTAAATAAAAAAAAGCTGGATATATCATTTTAGTTTGAAACCCACATCTACAGTTGAAAATGAAGATACAATATGGAATTGTAGACTTTTTAAATCTGCACAAAAATGAACATGTAAAGCGATTTTCCTTTGTAGTTGATTTTCTCTTTATAGATACAGGACCTCTGTGAAGCCAAGTGAGAGTTTTTCCATTTCACTGGGCTTTAGATTATATCCATAATACACAGAGGGAGCATATGCCCTTTATAAGAGAGGGATAAAAGCAACATTCACGGAGCAAGATGACAGGGTATGACTGCAGGAATCTGTTCAAGAAAGGGCATGATGCATGCTTTTCACTACCACTTCATCATTCTTATAATCAGAACTGCAGATGATATGGAAAATATGCTTTCACTGAGGACATAAACATAAAATTAGAAGACAATAGCTTTACAGTAAAATTTCAAAGGGCCTATACTATACCAAAGAAGAGATATATATTCATTATTTCTCCTTGTAGATATGGTTCTTCCTCTTGGTTTGAGCACTGTATCAAAAGATTCAGAAGATGGTAAGACCTTTTGTATCTAGAGATAAATGAAAACCTTGTTGCATACTAAAGTTACTCATTCTTAAAAAATAACACCCCAATAATGGAAAATCAGTTATTTAAAATCTGCATAACAAGAGAAATGTTTTGTCACTGCAAAAATAATTTTTTTCTTTCCAGGCAATTATTTTTGTTTACAACAAAACTACAAGAAAACCTGTATCCTTGTGGTAAAAGGTCTCCATAGCACAACAAGAGAAACTTTTCTCCTTAGGTGAATTGAAGTTAAAACTGCTTGTTTAAAGGTAGTAAACTGACTAAAAGTCATGGGCTTTATCTTTGCATTGTCAGTGAAAAAAAGAAAAGTTATCTGGAATTTTGTTCTGATTATTTCATTATTATTATTTGCCTCTTTTAGCTCTGTTAATAAAGTTTCCTTTGTATGTTTTCAAGTGTGAATCTGCTTTACTTTCTTTCCTTAATCTACTTAATCCTCTCACAACAAAAATAAACCCCCAACATTAATTGGTGCATTTGCCGGGAAAGACCAAATTAATCCCACGACGTTGCTACCGATCAGGAGAACATGAAAGGCAGGGGACTTCAGTAACGAAGCTCACCAAAGATTTGTATTCATCTGTGTTCTTGTCCAAACCAGTGATAAACTTTGGTCATATTATTATTCGTGGATATTTTTCTCAGTATCTCTTGAAGCCCTGAGAAATAAATTACACCATGCAGGTTTCTGAGAATTTCAGTACTTTGGAAATGAAAATCATATTGAAGGAATGTATCATAAAAATACAGGAAGATATTTGGAACCAAGTGCAAAAGATTACTAGTATCTTGGGGAGACATAAGGAACATTACTTCAAAAGCCACATTACCAGTATATTGAAAAGCTCTACCTATGCAATACAGATTCAAAGAGAGTAAAATAAATTTTCATTTTTATTCTGATTATTCCTCAAGTTCATCTACTGAATATTTTCCCCATTCACTACAACTCTGTGAACTGTGCCCTTGAGCCAGTGCTTCATGAAGCACACAGTGAACTCCCTCATCCTATAGCTGGACAACTTGTCCAGAGGATGCTGTGAGGAATGTCCAAATGTCACCAAAATCCAGAAAAACTACAACCACTGTCACTTTCTGTCAAGTGGAATTCCTTCTCCTCAGAAGGGAACATGAACATGAATCTGGTCTTTCTGCTGTATAAAGATCTCTCCCTTTTGGCACCAAGGATGAAATTCCCTTAGAATGTGTGTTTGCATACATAATCTTTACAATAATTAAATACCATTTATAGAGCGTTGTCAGTAACATGCCTTCAAGATATCTATTTGCAAATATATAGAGGAAATTATATGTGTTGACTTTAAATAGCTTCTGCATCTGGTAACTTTGTGTGTTTTCCATCTTAATTTTTTTCCATTGAAAGATCCTAACATTCCTTGTTAAATTTATTGAATGCACTAACTGTTTATTTAACTAAGAAGTTCCTACACTAAGAGTTAGATCCAAGATTCATTCTTTCTTTTTCCCCTCTTCTTTAGTACTTGCTCTCTAGCACTAGACCTAGTGCTGATCTCAAGTATCCTGTTCTCAAGTATCCTGTTTGAAGTCCAGGTCTTTTTGCTTTGTACTCTTAGGCAAGTACATAATCTAATATGTACATCTGTGTCCTCACATACATAATTGTTTGCAGGCAAAAATGTCAGATTTTCTGACTTTGTGCCATTTTTATTTTCTCTTTTAGTTACAGTCTTTCATTGCAAAATAAACACTGTCATAACAAAAAAACAACACTTTGCATCGACTGCTTTGCTGAATGCTCTCGGTTAGATGTAAGCCTCACACTTGAAAGTGACTCTTTGGCAACAGCTAAAACCTGCCAAAAGCCAAACAGATAATAATAAGTGAGAATTTTAGGGAGAAATTATAGCGTTTTCATGAGGAACTGGGACTCATGTAAAGCAGTGTGTTTGAACTATTTCAGGATCAGTACTGAACTGTGAAATTCTCAGATATTTGCCAAAAAAGAGAATGTAAAATTGAAAGAAAATAAAACCCCAAGCCATCCTAAAGAAATACTAAGGCATATTCGTAAAGAGTAGAAATGGAAACAATTGCACTATTTCAGATTTCTTCCTTGCCTACAAGATATTATCTGGAAGTTCTCTTAAAACTCAGTAAGGTAAAAGTCTGAAACGAGCCCTGGAAAAAAAGTGCTCCTATAGAGTCATGAAATCATAGAACTGCTGAAGTTGAAAAAGACATTTAGGACAACTGTTCCAATTGCCAACATATAACTACCACCATGACCACCATTAAACAATGTCCCCAAGTGCTATATCCACACAATTTTTAACACTTCAGGGGATGGTGACTCCATCACTGCCCTGGGCAGTCTGTTCTAATGCTTTATAACAAAAAGTTTTTCTTAATTATGTCCAAACTAAACCTTCCCTGGCAGAGTTTGAGGCCATTTCCTGTCATCCTACCACTTGTTACCTGGGAGAACAGACCAATCCCCACCTGGCTACATCCTCCTTTCAGGCAGTTGAAGAGAGTGAAGAGGTGCCCTCTGAGCCTCCTTCTCTCCTGACTAAACACCCCCAGCTCCCTCAAGCTGCTCCTCATCAGACTTGTGCTCTAGACCCTGCCCCAGCTCCCCTTCTCTGGAAATGCTCCAGCCCCTCAATGTCTTGCAATGAGGGCTCCAGAACTAAACACAGAACTCAAGGTACCAAGTACATGCAGGCAATCATTGCTGTGGTCCTACTGGCCGCATTATTGCTGATACAGACCAGAATGCCATGGGTATTTTTGTATACCCGGGCACATGCTGGCTTAGGTCTTTACTGTTGACCAGCATCCCCAAGTCCTTTTCTCTTGGGCAGCTTTCCAGCCACTCTGCCCCCAGCCTTTAGTACTGCCTGGGGTCATTTAGACCCAATAGCAAGACCTGCCACTCCACCTTGTTGATCCTCATACAGTTGGCTTTTGTCCATCGTTCCTTGTCTAACTCTTAGTGCAGTGTAGCTCATAATGATCAATTTCTGAACTCAGCATGAAAAAAATGATAATAGCTACAGGAAATGGACAAACGAATCAACTATTTGTTACTGTGCAATGTATTTCAGCTTTCCATGTGACTTGTGCAGTTGCACTGTCTGTTCAGTGTCAGTCTCCTCTCTAGAATTACTCAGTTGGCTCAGTTTGAACAAACTGGTCTAGCATTGGGTGTCCCTGCCCATGACAGGGGCTTTAGAACTAGATGATCTTTAAGATTCCTTCCAACTCAAACCACTCAATGAATCTCTGAAAGTGCAGAGTTTGTACATTTTTAGTCTGGGGGAAAAGTGCAGCTGAGAAGAAAGATATAAAGATATAAGATCATCTTCCTCTATTTTTATTCCTCTCTAAATGCCTGCAATGATGAAAAAGTTGAAAAAGGAACTCAAGGTTTAGATTTTTTTGTCTCCTATTAAACCAGTCAATATAGCTATATAAGCTGACTTATTAACATATACATTTCTCACAGCCTTTTGTAGCATTTGCTATGCCACTGCATAAGGGGCATCAGAGGTACTCAGCAACTGGCAACAGAAAAGAGAAAAAAGGTACTGGGAAAGCTGGAGATATTGTAGTCATGATAGTAAAATCAACTAAGCTGTGACATAATTCTATCTGAAATCATCTTTTGTTAGTTCTGCTACTTGTGTACTTTTTGAAATTCTGACTAGTGTTGGCATGACATTTTCATATAATCATATAAATCCTTACATTCAAAAGTAGGAAAAATCCAAAGAAACAAAGAAACAAAACTCTGTAGTTAAGACGAAAGAGGGGAAATCAAGGGGCTTGAATTCTTATTTAGATTCTATCCTTAGATTCTATGTACCATCTTTCGAAGACACTGAACAACTTTGATAAGGAAACAGCACTGTATTAGCATACCACATCATTCTCCACTGAGGTATTTAGGAAATTGCTAGGAATCCAAGCAAATGCTGTAATATTGCATTTTCAAAGCACTGGTGGCATGTTGTGACATTTACTGCAGGCTTTTTCAGAGCAAAGCTGCAAGTAATTCATATGTTGATATTTTTAAAGAAGTTTTGTGTTGTGCAGACTGCTCTTCAGGAAACAATTCATCCTGTGGCTGTATGAATTCTGCTCTGCTGGCTACGCACTGAGATGGGAGGGGACCTACAGTGCTTGCTGCAGCACAGACCCATTTTTGCTTCACAATGATGTTGCTGTACTAATGATTTGTATACGAAATTTAGGGAATATATGAGAGAAATGTTTTAGTCAATGTGAAGGAAGCTGCTGGAAAATGTTAATCCTGATAAGCTTCTGAGGTTGCTCTTAGGGAATCAGAAAATATATTTGTGAGACAGTATCTTGAATGTTTAAGGCTACAAGCATGAATACTGTCCAAAATAACTAATTGTCCAGGGAAGTGAAACAAATTTGCCATGACAGGCTAAAAGATAATAACTTGTTTACAGAAATTTGGAAGTTTACATTGAATGATTTGCCAGATGAATAAGAAATAAATCAGACAGGAATTATCATGGTATGATGGATGCCTCCTGTAGGGCATAAGCACCATCATCTGGAAAAGTGCTGTCTTTAGGGTTTATGAGAATTTGGGCAAAAACATCTACAGATAGGTTTTATGCCACAGTCAGCATGATTAGCAGCACATAGAAAGTTTTAGAACTGGAAGGCTTTTAATTTTGTCCCCAGACACTGACGTGGTAGCAAATCCCTGGATAAAGGTATCCGTGAGTGACACCAATTTTTATTAATTTTCATAACTTCTCCTGAGGTGTTAAGTTCTAGTAACTTTTGTAGATAACTTCTGATCTGCTTTTCTGTCAACCCGTTAGATATCACTGAAATTTTATGCCATGTGTTGTGATTCTGATTGTCAGAAAGACTAAGGTCTGATAACTGATCACTGTGACTATTTGGAAAAAAAAAAAAAAAAAAAGGATGGTCAGATAAACCATTGTCTATAAACTCTTTAAGTATCTGGCCAGTAGGACTCTACCACAAAACCTGAATTGTTTTGGGTATGTTTATAAGATGTTGCAGGAATTTCTGATTTTTAAACAAGTAAAAAAATACATAACAGTTTATTTTCTGAGACCTGACTCAAGGAGAGACAAGCAAGAGGAAATATTCCTTCCAAATGTTCAGAATGACTCTCCTTCTGCTACTGATTTTCAGCCCTGTGACAGTCTTATGGTGTGACAACATTGGCACTTCTGCAGTAAATTTCTGGTTCTTATTATACATAATCATAGAATCACAGAATTGTTTAGGTTGGAAAAGTCTTCTGAGATCATCAAGTCCAGCTGCTAACACAACATTATCAAACCCCTCCTTTAAACCATGTTCCCAAGTGCCATATCTCATGTCTTTTAACCATCTCCAGGGATGATAAGTCCATCAGTTCCTGAGGTTGCCTTTTCCAGTGCTTGGTAACACTTTCCATGAAGACTTGCAACCTGGGGCTGTTTCTTTGTCGTAGGAATACAGAGGCAAAGGATCTTGAATAATTACGGGGACCTAGTTGGAGATATTGGAAATATCTACAACACTTTCAAGGATCAAAGCTGGATATTTCTCCTGCCTAATAAACCAACAATTTACAGTTAAGAGAAGATTCAGAGTCTTCCAGATTAGCATCCAAAATTTAACTCAGTGAGTTGCTCTGATAAATAATACCCCTCTTCACCAGTAGGGTGTAGAGGTGTAGTTCAGGGAGGTAAACCAACTGAATTACTTGGCTAAGTCGGTCACACAGGGTTAGATGAATAAGCCTTTAACCATCAATGGCAGACAACAGTCATTGCAGTATTGGATAAAAGCAGGCAGCTGCTCAAGCCTCCCAACAAAAGCCAAGTCTTGAAGGTATCCAGCAATAGTGATACCACAGCTAACTTGTACCCTGGAGAAAAGATACACCTACTGGAGGTGATGAATAAACTGGCTATAGATTATTTAAAGAAATGTCAGTTATTGTTTTGAAACAATTGTACCATCTACTTTGCAGTGCAGAAGCAAATTAAAGGCCAGAAATCAAAGGCCGTGAAACCACTATAGAAATGCTTAAAGTGATTTTTGTGCAAAGGTTTACAGTGTAGATGAGACGTTGTTGAAACCACAATGAGCAAGTGAGCATCCAAGGAAGGTGTCTGTAAGGAAGAGAGAAAAATCTGTGGGATTCTTTTCAGTCTGTGAACACTCATGAAGTTAACTAAACTTCTAAAGCTAGAATGTTCTAATAATCATATATCTTAAGGTCAGCATCATGATGACAGGCAGAATCACATATTCTTACAATACATCTTGAGTCCATGATAAATTACTGCCTCAGGTCAGTGTACATACTGAAGATGTTATAGGAAAATAGAGTATGGAAAAACAATTTAGTATTTTGTGTATAATACATCCATACCTTTTATTGAGAACCTACTTTCTTCATCATTTTGGTTATAAGGATCTGTAAGCATGTGATGAATACCTCTAAGCAGAAACCTTGTTTTCAGAAGGACATATGATTCACCATTGTACTTGAACAATTTCTTTTTTTAATTTGATCCAAATGTAATAGCTGAGAACACTCCTGCCCTTTCTGTTTTTCAAATAACCACTCACTTTCTTATAGCCTCCTAATGACAAAGTTAGAGCCATTTACTAAACTGCTTTTTCTAAAATACTTAGAGAAAGCCTGAAGAAGGCTTTCAATGTAATGTCCCTGAAATATAGCTCCACTCTTTACGATGTTAAAAGTAGAGATAAGAATATGGCTTGCCTTAAAAAAATTACTTTACTTACTACCGTGAATTTGCACAAATGGTTTGGATATTTTTATATGTGTTTAATTTTAAAATACTCAGAGTTACTGGCTGACAAAACATGTAGCTAAAATTAAAATATATGCAATAGCAAAGACAATAGTGTTTTTCTGATTTACTTTGATTTATTGATATTCTGAGACAATTTGTATTTAGAGATTTTCAGAAAGATGTAATTACTTTTACAACCACTGGATATTGTCAGTGTATTTTGGATTACTCTGACCAGTCAACATCTACTGACCATCTACAGACACTTCCTAAGTGGAGAGCTAGTAAGGCCGGAAAGAAGAGGATGAGATGAGGTTAAAAATAAAAAGCAAATGTTCTCTTGATAAAGCAGATTTTTGAAACTAAAGGATTAATCTAATATGCCAGATTTGGTGTAATATAATAAAATTAAAAGAGAAAAACACATCAAATTAAATATTTAATTAATGCAGGTTCTTTTATATTATTAGAGTAGAACCATCGATACTCACTTCCTCTCACTGTTCACTGAGCTACAAGAAACTTACCTTTCTTTGTAATGGATTGTTTCTGCCTTTAACCACATCTCCATGGATATGTCTGCATTAGCTTTTGTGAGAAGGCACAGTCTGGTTCAGGCTTTTGACTGAGGGAACCAAGAGGTGTGAAGTCAATGCAAAACTATAAATTATTCATTCATTCTGTGTAATAGAACACTGTCTTTTATTTGTGCTTGGGGGAACCTGAAAAGCCAGAACTACAACATGATGCTCAAAACATCCAATTCATAGATTTTGAAGTATTTAATTAGATCCTGTTTTCTGTGTTCCTGGGCAGGAGGGTGATAAAGGCTATGGTTAATACAGAGGCCCTTGATTTTTACAACAAGGTCCTTTTATATATTTTGTTCAGAGTGTAAAGCTTCATGCAGTCAACAAACATGCTCATGGTTTTCAAGCCTGTTGGCTGAGATTATGACAGTGAACAACATTCATTACAGTTCACAGAGGAGTTTCACATAAAGGCATTCAGACAGACTTATTCTTCATTCATTCAAATTTGAAATAAACCATATCAAGTACACAGAAAGCAATATATTGTGTCTTCACGGCTAAAGGTCACTGGTTCATCTCTGTGAAGATGTGAAGCAATCCTAACAAAGGCGTTATATTTTCAAGCCATATTCACTGGACGTAATCTTCTTTGAACCATGTCACTGTTGTTGAAATAAACAAGGGTATAGTTGTCAAGGAACTTTAATTTTCACTGACAGCTGTCAAAGAGTCTTAGATACCAGTCATATTTTAGATAAGAAAATAGAATTTCAGGCTTCATGCTGGCCACAGAACATGAGCAGTTGTGATTGAAGATGCTCTGATTTCCTGAGTTAAATTTGAAAATATAGATGGTAAATTGGATTCTATGGCTCAAATAAGATAGAAACAGATAACAATTATGTCCAGTTTATTTATTGTTTTTATCAATTGGTATTTATTTTATAAAGTAACTGAAACATTGTTCTAGCTCAAAACAATGAAACTGGACTTTTTATACCCTGAATCACCTATGCGTTTTTAAGAAGGAACAATGAACTACATGAAATCAAAGCCAAGGCTGTCGAACTTCAGTTGGTTTGGTAGGACTCCCCCAAGGCAATGATTAATGGTGTATAGAAATAAATGATGACCACAAACGTTCAGGGAGGTTGAAGAGTTTTATGGTTCTAGAAGTGCTTTATGGTTCTAGAAATGTTTCCACGAACCACAGGGAAGATGCATGATCCAGGATTTTGCTACATGCTCAAACACTGGTGCAAGAAACTAGGGAAAGTATAACACATTTGATTATGTTTCTCTTCAGCTTGTTCATCTTCTAAACTTCATAAGGGAAATTTGAAAATAGGGCCATATATAAATAAAAATTGGGGGAAAAAAAGGAAAAATCAAATGAGTTAATAGAAAGCAGGCTTTTGAGATTTACAAGATTGAATTTTTTATGCTTATCCCTAACCTTCTGCCTCTTGCCTTGCAGTCGACTGCATCATTCCAAGATTTGCAAAGGAATCACCAGTTTCTGAAGAAGTCCACATTTGCATCACAGAGGCAAAGAATTAGGAAATGTTGAAGGAAGACAAATGGAACAGACCTGAAGGAAGATTGCACCCAGTTTCTTTCTACAGCTCAGAATTAATTGGTCTGGGAGAAGAGAAGGCAGAGTTATCCACAGAGTTATGCATCAGTGTTTCTTGAAGCACATCTTGGAAAAAAATTCTCCTTTCTAAAGAAGATCTTTTTGGCTATGGCTTCAAAGACCTTATACTAGAGTGGGCATATCCTCACATCTACATTCATTCCACAGCTCAGTTCTTCCCTTTATATTTGAAAGAAAAAGTTCTTCTGAGCCTAAAAAGGACTGGTGGAAACCCAGATCCCAGAAGAAACACTCAGAAGACACAATGCCAAGACTAGAATCAAAAGAGGCAGAATTTCTTACAGACATGCCTTATATATATAATTTCTAAGTCATTCTACTAGTGGATCAAGATGAGAATTTACAGATATGCAACAGAAAGAATGCAAGTTATAAATCCATCTTTAAAAGCAAAATTATTCTTTAACATGAGAGAAATGGAGTAAAAGAAAAACTTCTAAGGGAAAATATAGAGGATATATATTTTAGCTGCAACATTGACAGAAGCTACAATAAGAAAATTAAAGTTCAATTAGTGTCTGTTTGCCCAGAACATGTAAGAACATTGTTATACTTCCTGTAGAAAAGAATGGAAAAGATACTTAAGAATTATTTGGGTTTTTTAAATCAGGAATATAATTTTATGTATAAAAGACACTGTCTTCATTCTAGAAATTCTTGTTTTGGTTTTTTTCTGAGAATTTAATGCATAATCTTTGGCTACTACATCCCTAAAACTTTTAGAATGTATTTCTTGTTCATCTCTGATTGATTTGTTGTTTGATTTTTGTTCCAGAAATTTAATTTATTAAGCTGTTTTCTAGAGCGAAAGAGCAAAAAAGGTGTTGATATCATGTTGTCACAATTCACTTTAGTAAACTCCATTTTTGCTATGCACAATGAGGATTGCATTTGCCTGCAGAACTGATCTATTCCCTTTGGACAAAGCTGAACTTGTCCTCTTTATTTTCACAGGGCTGACTGAGGTGTCTTCATTCGGTAGGTGTCACTGAAATTTAGCTGTTAAGTGCATATATGTACTCAGACACTCAGATCCTATGGCACATTTAGCATTGTTAAAACTACTAATGCTGGCAACCTCTTTGCAACCTAGATTAGCTCATGCCCAGTGGAAGATGCTAGTAACTCAAGGGGCTCCTTTGCTTATCTTTTTGTGGCTTTGTGTTTCATTTTGTTTTTTTCACTTACTTCATTAAGATAGCCTGATCAATCATCAGGTTTTGATCCCTTCTAACTCACATACAGCTACAAGTGAGAAGAACAAAAAATGACCTTTGGGTCCTAAATTGTTATATTTTTAGTTGCTTTACTTTTAGTAGAGGGTAAGCATCATGCTTGGTAAACAGATCACATCATAATTTTAGTTCTTTCTGTCATTTTTGTGGAACAATTTGGAGTAAAATTTCTCAGAAGGAGCAAAAAAAGGCCCTTAAAGCTGCACTTTTAAGAATAGCCCTAAAAAGTCTAAAGTATCATTTTTAGCGAGAACATTACACATTATAGTCAGTGACAAATTGACTGGTTATGTCTATATATATACATGACAATGAAGGTTTCTGTATTCAAAAACATTAGGCTATTCTTCAGATTAATGAGGTCAAAGGTACATTCCATATATACCTCAAGTTGCTTTGGCATTGTTATTTTCCAGGTAGTTAGGCTGAAAATAACATAATAAGCCTCCTATTCACCCCTATTCCTGCATATTTCAGAACAACGGACAAGCAAGAACATATTTTGTTATTTTGTGATAATCATGCTGAATTAATATCACGCTGTGTAGCATTCAGTATAACACTCTGAGGCAATAAAAGGTCAGGAGTGCTCTTTAAGTCTTCACAGAAGTTTAGGAGCTGGTGATGAATAAGTCAGCAAAGGAAAAGTGTTTTGGTATGAACTACCATACCCAGGAGGCACTTGGTATGCATTTAGCTAAAAAAGTGTATGAATCTCAATAGATTCCCAGCAGATCTCCTCCTCTGCAACGCAGGCAGCCACCTGTAACTACACTATTGGAAAGTTCAAGACATATACCTTTATGATAATGCCTTACAGAGTCAGATTGTGAAGACAGAAAAATTAGTTTGGGAAAAAAGCACAGTATATTAAAGGATGCAAACTCAATCCTCCCGATTATGAGAACTACTTTTCAAATAGAATAATTTTATTGTTACAATACTTCTACAGCAGCATAACCTAAGAACAATTGTAATTCTGCTAAAAATACATTAAAGAATACTCCTACATGAATCGAGTCAAGTCCTCAAGTATTTGTTGCACTGCTATAAATTTTGTCTCTTTGCATGTGTGACAATGACCTTAGTTTGTATAATCTCAACCCCTATTCCCCAGAAATCCTGCCTTTATTCATGCACATGTTAGACGGTTCTCAGATAACACAAGGACCTAAACAACTAAGGATTACTTTCAAACTGGCCTTGTTTTCAGCAGGGAATTGGACTGCATGACACCACAAGATTCCTTCCAATTTATACTATTCCATCATTTTTGCAGTAGTTTTTCTCCATTCATATTGCTGATTATACAAACCTAGATGTTATTGTAAAGTAATAAAACTGCATTTAGAATAAACAAACTTTCTATGATGACACCACCCTTACTCCATTTTATGAAATGAGAGAATAAAAATAGAAACATATCCAAGACGAAATAAAAAATTTGAAGGAGAATGAAGGAAATTGATTCAAGTCTCAGTGTAGTATTGTATCTACCATTTCAACCACACTGAGCTTCAGTACACTTTTTAAAATTACTATATAACCATCTGTGCTTTTAAAAGCTGAATAGACTCAGGATTCTCCTGTTGGAAGATAACAGCATACCTTTAGAGATCTGTCCTGGTTTAGGGCAA
>VZTB01002862.1:1103306-1131752 GCA_013397245.1 Thryothorus ludovicianus | reverse complement strand
GGGGACACGCGGCCGCCCTGCGCCTACCGCGCGCGCCAAGCGCAGCAGCACGTGCGCGTGGCCTGCCGCGACGGGCTGCCCGTGCACCTGGCGGGCACCTACAACGCCTCGCAGTGACACCTGGCACCCGGCGGGCACCCGCACTGCCCCACAGTGACACCTGGCACGGCGGTGCCGCGGGCCCTCGGCGCGGATTCCCCCTCCCATCAGGGCCTCTGGTAGTGCTGGCAATAAAGGAGGTGTCAGAGGCCTGGGCTCCAGCATCGGCTTCTGGGGGGACCCTGCGATCGTTCCCCTCCCTGGGCGCCCCCTCAGCTCCTTGGGTGACCCCAACCCTCTTCAAGATCTATTTGGCCGCCCTGTGCCTTATAAATCTCTGTGTTTTTACGGTCTCCTCAGTGTCCCATAGACCCCTGGGGTGTCTGTGCCTTCTCCTGTGCCCTCTCTCCTTTCTTGGGTGTCCCACAACTCCCATGGGTGCCCCATAAACACCACCTTCCCAACTCAAGGCTCCCCAGTCTCCTGGATGTGCACACAGCCCTCTCCCCGGTGTCCTGACCTTTGGTCATTGCTTTCCTGGATATCCGTGACTCTCACAGGATTCCCCAACATCCTACATGCCTTATAACCCCTCTGGGTAGCCCCAAATTCCCCCATGTCTGCCCCATAAACTGTGAGATGCCCCGTCTCCCACACGCCTCTGACCCCATCTGTGACATCTCTGGGGCTGAAGCTGCTCCCTTGGGGCCCCCACAGAGCCTTGAGCCACCATCCCACACACACTGAACACACACACACAGGGCACACAAAACCTGCACTGTGCACGCAACCTGCAGCACAAAGCGTTGAACACTCACAGCCCTGCTCCTAGCACAGCACACAGCAATAGCACACACAGGACACACTTGCCAGCACATTCACACAGAATGCACAAGTTGTGTTCCTGAGTCTCTGTGGGCTTCCACACGTTTCAGTTTGTGCTCATCACCTCTTGCCCTTCATCCTCCCCGTCAGTACTTACCAGCACACTTACAAGCTCCTCCTGTCTGAGCCTTCTCCAGGCTGAACAGACCATGCTCTCTCGGCTTGTAAAAGAACAACTACAAAATCTCCTCTGATCAGACATGCTCCAATCCTTCATCATCATCAATTCCTTGCTGGACTCTCTCCAGTATGTCTCTGTCTCTCATGTACTGGGGAGCCCACCACTGGATCCAGCACTCAGGTGTGTCTCAGTGGTGCTGAGCAGAGGGCCAGGATCATCTCCCTGCATGTGCTGGCAGCACTCTGCCTAAGGCAGCCCAGTGGGCTGGGGGACCCCTTTGCTCTGGCCCTATTGCTGTGGGAGCTGAGAAGTCCCATGGGACTGCTGATATCCAGGTGCTGTGCTGCTGCAAAAAGGCAGCCCAAAGGCATCCAGAAAGTGTAGCTGAGGAGGAAAAGGAGTGCAGAAAATTTTCTTCCCAATCCTTTTTCTCTTTCCCCAAGATACCTCTTGCTCATGTGCCTCAAGTAACTCAGGTGCTCCTTTTCTGAAATTCAGGTTAAAAGCATTTTGAGGGCCATCCACGGGCTGGTGACCCCTCTCAGCACTGACCCAGTGAGGGGAGCACTACTCTTTGTGCACTGGGAAGGAATTGGGGTATTTAAAAGGTATTTGGGGTATTTTTGGACCAGCAGCTTACAGCAGATTCACTTCTCCACCCTGCTCACTCCTGACCATGGGAGGAGCTGACTGGATCAGAAGGGAATACCCAGGGTCTCTGCAAGTACAAGGGTTTGAGCTCTGCTTCTTGCTACCTTGGTTCTTCTGGGCTTGGAGGAGGATTCCACCTCTCCACTTGTTCTCTAGTAGCTGATACCATCCTAGCAATGATAGAGAAAAATATTATCACTGTGATTTACCCCACAAGCTTTGCACTACAAGGCTCTGAAGTGCATGGGAGAGGTGGCACCCATCCTAGGGAGACAGCTCTGAGCTGCAGCCCCAGAGCAGCAGTTCCATTTCTGGGATGCCCAGCATCCTGTGGCTGAGTCTGCTGGAAAGTCTGGATGATTCCTGGCATCTCCCATTTGATGGAAGAGCAGCTCCACCACTTCAGCACATCCCACCCCATTATCACACTGTTGGTTCACTCCTCTGCTGTTTTCCCCTAAGATGCAGTGTCTGTTCTTTGTGAAGGCTGAAGGAAAGAAAATAGCCACAAAGGAGTCAGGATCATCCAGAGGGTGTTGTGGCCTTTGCCACAAGCAGCAGTGGGCCATTCACAGGCAGGGGTCAGCAAATTTGTAATGGCAGCAAGCACCAAAGAGCCAGGGAGTGACTGGTGCCTGAAAAGAAAGGAATTTTGCAATATTATGGTTTAATAAATCACTGCTTTTATTTCTTAATTTCTTCCGCATTTAGGTACTTTCATGTCCTGCCTAACAGAGTCAAATGTAAAGTTGTGAGGTTTGTGGTTGATTCTGCTTTGCAACACAGAAACTGATCATCTCTGCTTTGTGGGTGGGAGTTAAGCGGCTTTCCTGAGGTCACAGAAAAGTCTGAGACAGGAGCTCAGTTCAGACTTCCTCAGTCGTATTTGACAGCCTCTCTTCCCACTTATGTACTTTCTTTTTCTAAAGAAAAGATGCAAACAAAAATGTTTCAAGAACAGCATCATATGGCTAAAACTTGTCTCTGAGTCATATCTGCTTGACTTTCATGCCCAGAGTTTGCTTCGACAGTGGTCAGCCTGCTCTGCTCACTCACTCTATTGTCAAACAATTAATTCCTTCACCAGAAACTGGCTGTTGCTTGTTTAGCACAGGGAAATGAAACAAATAATGCTGACTCACCTGCCTCATTATGGCTCACAAGCTTCCACCGCCCAGCCTTTGATGGTATGAAATGAGAGGCACGAGCAGTGTGTCAATATTTCCAGTGCTACTGTGGAAATTTGTTCCTGCTCCTTGAAAAGCAAGGGCATTTTTTTTCAGAACCATAGCAGAGAATTGCTTCAGCACGTGCAGCGAAGACCTTCAGAAACATTTACTCAGCAAAATCATATATCAGCTCCATGGGTTTGGCAGAACGAATCCCGTGAAACCAGGCTGTTGCTGCATGCCATGCATGCCAAAATAGACATGGAAAAGGCTTCTTTCCAGTGTATCTTAAAATATACCCTGCACAAATACAGAAAAATTCAATACAGTTTCTGTGCAGCACATCCACCTTTCTTGTGTGCTTGGACCACTGGGAAAGGGACTGCCAGGCTGCCTGGGGGCAGCAGGAGACAGGAAAACCCCCCTTTTCCCCCTCCACAGTACCTCTGAGATCCTGGGGTCAGTGGTGCTCCTCCAGTCCCTGTTCCTCAGCACTGTCCCTACGGCACACGGACCCCAAGCTGTGCTCCCACAGACGTATCCTGCAACCCTCCTGAGTGGGTGACACACTTGGCTCCCAGGGTGCAGGGTCATCTGTGTCCCCTGCCACACAGGGAATGATCCATCCCCTCCACCATTCTTACAGAGGTTCCTGGGCTTAGGGACAAGAATGCCTGCTAGGAAAAGGGGAGCTGCTGCTCATGGCATGGTGGGGACAACAAAGGCAAGGGGGGCAAAGTCCTCAAACTCAGCTGTGGCACTCAGCTGAGGCTTAGGTGTCACCTTCCCCACAACAGCTACACATTAGAAATCCTAATGCACTTCTCCAGTTCAAGCATCGACCCTAAGACCTGAAACCTAGGACTGTTCTGGCTGGAGAAGAAGCAGGAGCTACCACAGGGGAAAGTACCAGGAAAGCCAGGAGCTAAGAATTTCTGTTTGTATGAGACCAAGAGGCCACCCACCCAATCTAAAAAAAAATATAACTGTAAAAGACTATTGTTGGCCTCTGGTCTGCTGGGAATGCTGCTGCAAGGTGCCAAGACCAACACCAGAACCAGACTCAAGTGCCCAAACACAAGGGAAAGAGTTTTGATCAAGTTAACATCCCACACCATGAAAGCCCTGTGCCAATAGCTGTAAAAGTGTTTGTCCCTAAATTGAAACTCAGTGTGCAAAATGGATCCAGTCTCATGTTTTGAGGGCTGGTTGAATGTTTGGCCATCTCTAGGCTCCCACTGAGTACTCAGCTAAAGCTTTGCAAGCCACTCGCCTTGCAAATTATCTCCCCCTTGCCAGCACAGCATGGACCCATCATGGCCAGTCCCTGCCTCCTTCAGTGCTCTCCTGCAGAGCTGCCACCAACCTCTTCCCTACATTCAAGGTCAGAAACTGAGTCATCTCTTCATCTTATCTCAGGAAAACATGCTGGGCTCCTTCAGACTGCTTCTCCAGCTCTTCCCTCACTCTGCTGGCCCGTGTGAGACCATGCAGCAAGTCAGACCTTCCAGAGTGTTGTGTCCAGGATGATCCTTGGGATAGACAGTGGTTCCCAAGCCAGAAAGCTCCTGCTACCTGTACCAGAGGGAAGTGGACCCAAAAGCCAGATGTAAGAAAGCCAGTGTATAAAAAATTCCCAGCGGTCGGAGTTGGAGCCATCCCACATTCTTCCAGCAGGCAGGGACGTGCACAGCCTCCTCCCTAAGGGGATCAGGGGAAATTCATTGCAAATGGGTGCCCAGCCAAGGAACTATCCCCTCCCATCAGCAGCAGCCATAGCCAAATAGATTTAAAAAAAGGAAAAATCCAAGTAAGAAGCCTGGAAAAGATTCACAAAAAGTACACAAAGTGTCAAGAAAACCTGAGGAATTAAAATTCTCCAAAAGGGCAGGCTATGCCTGGAGGTGAATGAAGGCTGGAGGAAGGTGCTCATGAATTTCTCCCTGTTAGAGCTGGGACATGGGTAGCTCATCTAGTGACATCTTGTCTCAGATAAGCTGATGCTGGGCTCTCTCCAAATGTCCCAGGTTTGCTGCTTCTCCGAGGGCTGCAGAACAGGTATCAGGAGCAGGGCAGCTCATGTCAGGGTGGAAGAGTAAAAGAAGCCTGCAACCTTTGAAAAATCTTTTTTTTTTCTCAGCAGCACAGCTTCTCTCCCAGTATGAGTGGCTGCTCTACACCTGGATGGAGGAAAAGGGGCTGAAGGGAGCCAGGCCAGTTTCTGCACCTTTCATTGTGCTGCTCCTGCATCCCATCTCTTGGAGAAACGTGCTTACAGCACACCCAGTCCTGTGCATTTCTAATTCAAACACCAGCAGCAATAAGACCCTGCTGGCCTGCAGTGGCCCCAGACTTTCATGTGCCAGCTCATCTCTCAATAAAGGAGTTAAATAAATGTTAGACACAAGGGACAGGTGAATTATCAGGAGAAGGGAGGGAGCTAGAGGGATGGGGAAAACAAAGCAACCTGGCCCTGACTTTCCCCCCAAGGCCTTGGAGGTAAATTGAGGATTTTCCATTTCATTAGCTTTACAAGGGGTAATTCCCAGCATCACCCTCATGAGCTCTCTCTCACCCCTTCCCATCCAACAGTGGTGCTCCACCACAGCTGAACCACTAGACAGGACAGCCAGGCTGTATTGATATCTAAGAAAGGTAACAGGCAGCTCATATTGAACTGCCCACAGAGAAAAAAAGAACTGATACACAGAAACAAGCAGTAAGTTTTGTTTTGAAAGGGAGAAGCAAAATCGATGCCAAAACTCACAAAAAATGTGAATTTGAAAGCCTTGGGTTCTCCCTTGTAAAGGAGCATTATGTGAACTGCCCTTGCTCCTGAAGAGAACCAGCCAGTCGTTCATCCCTACTTCCCACTCTAGAGCATGGTGTTGTTCCCTGGCAAAAAGGCTCCAATGCTTTGGGAGAAGCAGGGATCAGAGGACTGTCCCACGGGCACAGAAATCAACTCGGTACAGTGAGTTCATTAGAAACATGCACACACACAGGCAGGAGTTTAATAGTCCACATTTACCATACCAAAACCCAAAAATCCCCCAAAATAGGGGTAGGTTCCCAGTTTGCCTGCTCCCAAACTAACAGTGCTGAGGATCCTAAACATGCCTTGTGCACTCTGACTGGAGTGTGGGGCAGGAGCTGAACGTGCGCTCGCTCGCAGCTGAGATTCAAACCTCTCACAAATGAAAGGGCTGTGTACCTTTAGCCACAAGGCAGTCAGGAGCCCTCAGCTGCCTCCAAGACACATCCAAGGTCAGAGCAGCTGCAGCAGTTTTAATGTGTGCAAGAGGGAGGCTGGCTCAGCAGATGCTAAGTACTGGCAGCACAGCCAGTCCTCCAGTTCAACGCTCCGCTCCGTGTCCACGGCCCTCTCCGCAAACTTCATCATGAGCAGGGCACGTTTCATGTCCACCCAGTTCTGCAGCACCTGGCGCAGGCTTTCCTCATGGCTGAGGGGCTGCTCCACCAGGTCTTTTCGGGGCCCCCAAAGCAGACACTGCAGCATCCTCTTGGCCTCGGTGATCCGCACACGCTTGATGGGATCCGCCTCCAGTAGTAGGTGGGCCAGCTGCTGGAGTCCCCGGGAGTAGATGGACAGGCTGGGTAGAGCAGGGAGGTCCTCGGGGCTGTACTCCTGCTCCCTGAGATGCACCTTCTCCTCGAAGGGGTTGGGCTGGTGCAGCAGTTCATAGATGAGAATACCAGTCTGAAACTCATCAAACTTCTTGTACTGAGAAGCCGACACAATCTCCGGGGCCAGCCGGGCCTGACTCTTCTTCAGCTTGGAGTCTCCAGTTCCAGTCTTCTGTTTAGCTTTCAAAAAATTGCTGATGATGAGGCGGGGCAAGTGTTTGTCATCTTTGGCTTTCACACAGCTCATGGGGGGCTTGCAGGGCACAAGCAGGAGGTTCTCCAGGCACAGGTCACGATGGATGATGCCATGCTCTTTGAGATGCTCCAAGCCATTGCAGAGCTGGAGGAGCAGGAAGCAAACGCGACGTTCGTAGAGCTCCGGCTTGGCTTGGTGGAGCAGCACCGAGTCCCTCACAAAGTCGGCAGTGGTCTGGCTCGGCACCTCACGGGTGATGACCACCACACAGTCGTGCTCACTGGCAGCACGGGAGGGGTGGAAGCCGTCCCCAGACACACCTTTCCCCACATCTGAGGCCAACAGCATGCTGGAAGGGACGGAGGCCACAAAATGCCCACAGTCCTGCTGGATGTTGAAGTGAACTGGCACTGCAGGGCTACAGTAGGAAGCAGCTACCTTGGACTCCTGGGTTTTACAAATCTGTGAAGAGAGACCAAAAGAAAAGTGTCATCCGCCAGTGACACAGACAGAGCAGAGACCAGAACCTGAGAGGTGGCATGCTAAGCTGTGATTTGCAGATGCTTTGGAAGACAGCAGCAGAAGCAGGATGTGCATTGGTCCCTCAAGCACTTTAAATTATCTCCCGGCTTGAGGATTGTTTTTGCCCAGCCTTAGCCACCAGATGTCTGGGTTGCATTTCTGGGCACGCTTCCTTTGCCAGGCAATACCCAGTAACTGGAGGAAAGGAGGACAGTAGTCCTACCAGGAATAACATCTGAAGATTTTGTTTCACTGCCAACAGAAGCAACACATTTTTACATCACTGATACCATTGAGATAAACTCCTGCAACCCAAGAGACATTCCTGGGAGAAAAGCAAAGCTTGTGGCAGAAGACATGCTGTCTCCATCTCTGGAGATAGTTAACACTCCTGGATGAGGCCTCATGCAATGTGAGATGACTGTCAGCAATAGTGCTGTTCATGGTGAGGGGTGGACAGAGACCTCTAGCACTTTCTTCCCACTTAATGCTTCCCTGGTCCCAAGCCCTGGAGCCACTCTCACATCCTTCTCAACCATTCCACATCCTTGCGTCAGCAGCTACTCTCAAGCCCCTGATCAGTGGCTAAGGGAGACCAGCAAAAAGCTGTACTCCTCAGCACAGGCAAAAAAACCTCCAAAGAGAAAATGGGAGCTTACAACAGGCCAAGAAAGAAGAGAGAGTGCAGCAAACTCTACAGAGAAAAATGCATTTTATAATCTGGATTCTCTTTAACCTGCATGACTTCTATCTTTATTTTCTTCCATATTTCAGTTTTATACTGCATTAGAGACTAAAATTCAGGTTCATTATAGGAGTACCCATTAGCTTATGGGGCCTTCTGGCATTTCTATTATACTTTTCTTCCCCTTTATTTATAATGTGTTTATATGTCATCCACAGGAGTAAGCAACAGGCTGAAACTCAGCACAAAAGGTTTCAAAGCCTGGAGCGTGCCAGTGCCAGTCACAGCATGCGTGCAAAATCATACAAGAAATCAATTTTGCCTCCGAGTTAAAATATACACAAGAATAGAGAGGAGCTGAAGAAGAGGGCTGCTTTTGTGTTCCTCTAGCAAGGGTTTGAATCTAGGCATTTGCAGATAATTCACTCAGATGAGACAATACTGTGGAGATAGGGCATTTCAAATCCCTATTGTCCTCTCTTTTCTAAACCAAAATACCCTGCCTTGGCTCATTTGTGGAAAGACAGGCTTTGGAGAGCTAGGCAGAATGCAGATGAATGCAGTGGGACCCAGGATGACGCAGGAGGTCCCCAAATGCAGAGCAGACCTTCCAGCCCTCTGGCTAACAAACCTGCTTGTTCCTCCTCCCAAAGGAAAGACATGTAAGGCATAGGAAAAGGGGGGTAATTCCTGGCAAGAAAGAAGTCTCTGGAAGAACAGCTACAGCCAAACAAATACAGGGAAATCTTCCCCATCCAACCATTATTCTTGACTTTGGCTGCACCAGAGGCATTCTCCCTGCTGAAAGCTCCAAGAAGGAGCCTGGGCTGGCTTAGTCACACACCTCTAGTGCAGAAATAAGCCAAGGCATGGAGCATGTCTTGGCTTAATTCCTCTAAAGCCATTTCCAAACTGTTTTATACACAGTTGTGTCTGTCTGTGCACAGCTCAGACTCTGGCTCCTGCTCCTCAATAGGCTCCTTGGCTCAAGCCTGATCCTCTGCCCATTTTGAGCTCTCCAAGTCTAATTTTAACTACGGGTCTGTGATCTCTTTCATGTCAAAAAATCTATACTAGAAGCCAGGAGGGGCAGCTAGAGATCAGCCAACTGAATTGTTTCACAATTATTCATTCCCTACTTTGGCTGCCAAAGGGATGGTGGCACACAGGAATCGTATCCTTGCACATGGATAAACACATACACAACATCACTATGCTGGCACAGAGTGTGGCCTTGCTGCAGTGGCTTTGACTTTGTGAAGATGCTCTGCAGCGTACCTGGGGCACAGAGTAAGCCCACTTCACGCACAGGGACACAAGTGCAGTCCTGTCAAGAGGCTGAAATGTGCTGTTTCTGCCTTGTCAAGAATTCATGCACTACAGCCATCGAGCTGAGCTACTGAACCCCACCTAACACGGCAGGCAAAAGCAAAGGTGTGGGTGTGCCACAGGGAACCGCAGATTGAAAAGGAGCACAACAGTTCACTACATAGTTCTCAGGCTTCAGGAAGAAAGTTGTGATGGATTTAGGTAAAATACAAAAGAAAAGCTGCAGTTCTGAGTGCTGGACTAAGGGTATTGGTGCAAGATCTCATCTAATTCGATTCTGATTATTTACAGCCCCCCTGTTGGGTTGAATGTGCTTCCTTCAGGATATGAACTGGCTTTTAAGCTACCACTTAACTAGAACATCCCTTAGGGATATTTTAAAACATCCTAGGACAACCCTTAGAGTTCATAATGGTGAAAACGATTCAGTAGAGGGTTTTTTTTTTCCCTTTTTTTTCCTTCCTTAATGCTTCTCTGACAGTGCTTTTTAGGGAATTACTTTAGGCTTTGAAAACAACCTGAGGAACAAGCAGCAGTGAGATGTCCCCAGTGTTAAGTCAGAACGGAAATTAAAATCTTTGTATTCAAGTAGTAACATCGATCAAGAACCCAAAATCCACAGGATGTCCATAGAACTGGTTGGATAAGCTTACTTATCCAGGTTTCAAAGAGCTGAACTATTGCACCTCAAGTTTCCATTTCAAAACATATATTCCATGGAGTTACAGGAAAATATTTCAGACCTGACCTTACACAGCATGTCTGGGTCAGTCTCACATTGTTTAATTGGGATCTGCAATATCTTATTGTCTGTAGTTTCAAGATCACATAAGCACTCAGTATCTGGGTCAGAGCTTCCACTTAAAAGGCAGGCAGAGGCAAAAATGCTGTCTTTTGAGCAGCCTTTCATCAGCTTGTGCCATCAGAGGCGAATGCCTCTGAGTTTACAACAGAGTATTTGCACAAAGATGTTTTCAGAGAGAGAAAATGATTGGGTTTCAGACCCCTTTAGCAACAAGCTGGATCTGAGTGGCATTTGTTACAATGAAAACTCCTTCTCCAAATTAACCTTGCAAGAAGTAAGGGGGAAGTGGCAATTTTGGAAGGGGTTTTGCTTGCCTGACTTCACCCGTGAGAAATACAAGCAGAGCAAACAAGACACTGTGTGAGACACCGTGTACTGCTAGCGCACACATCTCCGCCTGGAAGATGGAGAGAAGCCTGGCCAGCTCCTGGCTGCGGACTCACCTTCACAGCGTAGGTAGTGGAAGGGTCCTTGGAGCAGGTGGCACAGTAATAAATCGCGTCCCCCGAGTCGCAGCAGGGCTTGTTGCAGGTCAGCTTGAAGAGTGACCAGTTGTTCTCGCTGAAGTGCAGCTCGTTCTTCTGCTCCCGCATGAAGCAGTCCTCGCACTTGGCGACCAGGCGGCGCAGGGACTCGGCGTACAGAGCCCCCAGCTTGCTGTACACCCCCTCCTTGCTGTCCATGTTGCTCAGGAGGTTGTGGAGGCTGGAGGCCGAGGACACCTGGCTGGACACACTGAGCTGCGAGGAGGAGAGGGACTGGAGGTTTCTGCTGGGACCACAAGCCCCCGTGCTCTTACCAGTGCTTGAGCCCCAGTAGCTGTTTCCTTTGGAGCTTTTCTCCAGGGACTCAGAGGAGGAGAAGGCGCCAGGGCGGCCCCCCAGGCTGGCTGGGTGGATGAAGGGAGGCTCCTCTCGGAGGCACATATTGCTCTCAGAATGGCTGACATTCAGCCTGGGACTGGCAGCACCAGCTGCTTTGCCTGAAGATGCCTGTCCCCCAAAAAAGCCGTCTGGGGAAGACACAGTTCTGATCACTGTCTTCTTCTGGGGCAGAGGGGGTGGGCAGCTGGGGGCAGAGGAGGGACCATCCTCAGTGGAGACAGGAAGGAAAGGGATGGGGGGAAACACTTGGCTCTCCGCTGGAGGGGGTGAGTGGTTCGGCTCAGATGAGTGTCCTAGGAGACAGCAACACACAAGATGGATGCCATGAGTGGCCCTTGCAGGCTGAGAGCACAGGTCCTTCTCCATATCCCTGCCACCCCCAGGGCCCTGGCTGGGAAGAAAAGCAGCAAGCCAAGTTATATCTGAACCCAGTGTACAATCTTCAGCAATTCACAATTGCAAAGTTTCACTGGAGGGGTTAGGGATTTAATCCAGTTTAATAGAGCAGGTTCACAAAGCAGGCCGCAGCCAGCCATCCAGAGAAATCCACTTCCCCACCCTTGAAACCACTCCCCTATGAACTGCACGTACAGTAGTAAAAAGGTAGTAGAGGGTAAATATTTTAGCTGTGATGTCATCCACAGGGAGGTAAGAATGAAGCACTTGATACAAGGAAAATCTTTTAAACACAGCCTGTCTAACCTGGGAGCTGCCACCCAGTGCTTCAGTAGAAGGGCATGATAAGGAGAGTGACTCATGGCACACAGGTCCTGCCCTCTGGCTGTACCAAAGCACTCCAAGTACATTGAACCTTTCTCTCTGTTTAACACTGGGGAAGGGTTGCTTAGCAAGCCTGGGATTTTGGCAATTTCCATCTCGCTGAAAAAAATCTGGCCTTCCCCCCACTACCTGTTTCCCAGCTTATTGCCAGACTTCTTTGCTCAGAGGGCAGGCTGGCCCCACTACATGCCACTAAACACCAAGCAGTTCCACATGCTAACTGCACATGGATTGGGTTGGGATGGCAGGCTCATTTTGGGCAGCCATAACAGCTGCTTTCCTACCCGGGCCAGACTGGAGATGGGTAATACACTTACATGCCATGAAAGAAGTGGGACATTAAAAAAAAGACAAAAAGGTGATCTGACATTGAAATAAAGAGCATTAATTTTAGGTCGTAGAGACAGAACAAGTGAGAAATGGAAGGGAAAGCAAAAGAAGAGAGACAATAATTTAAGGGAATTTATCTATGCCACTTAAATCACAAATGGGATTCTGCTAACAACTCGACTGCAAGTGTAAACTTTGAAAGGTGAAAGGTGGGGTTTTGCTCCAAGCAAATTACAAATAGTTTAGCAGATAGCAAGATCTCTTGCTTTCTTTAAATCTATTTTCCAAAGCTGCAAAGTGGTAACAAACGATCCTTCCTCCTCCCAAAGCTGCTGCTGAGGGTTCAGCTGCCAGTGGGCACTTCCTCAGAGCTGCTTTGTGCCTGCTCCAGAGGAATACCCTGGGGCAGTTTCCTGTCAGCCCGCAAAAGGCACTTGTCTCCTCACAGCCCCAGTGACTCACTGGCAATCACGTACAATCTCCAAGTGCAGGGCCTCAGGTCCCTGAGCTCCCAGCTTGTCCTGGCGTGTCACTTGCAGGTTTGCACCAGCTGTGCCAGAGCAGCAATCCCTGTTAGCTGCTCCACCACCTGAGACCACATGAGGTGAGGGCAGATCCTCTGGTTCTCAGCTACCAGAGTGGGTGCTGGCACCATCTGACCCTATCCCTCCCCACCAGATTTTGGTAGAACTGGTCAGTTTTCATTTGTCTCCTCCACTGCCAAGACTCTCTATACATACATCCTGTAATCTATCCCATCACACCAACATCACCGAGAGATACATCAGGAATGAGCAGCACTGATTTCTGCTTCTGCAGGTTTGTCTCCCATGCAAGGCTGTTTCAGCAGCCCGTTTCTGACTGTGCTCAGAAACAGCTCTGTAGGAATTGTGAATCAGCACATCTCTTTTGCCCCAGTGCTTGGGTGCAGAGCTATCTGACTCCAGTTGAACCCTTGCCCCAGGTGTGTGCCTGCATTGTACAGCCAGTTGCCCAGCAAGTGACTCCTCTCCAGTTTCAGCTGAGAAATATTTGCCTTAACAACTAAGATTCATGCCCCAAGCTTCAGTGAAAACTCAGACATCTTCATCATACTCTAATGGGTCCACAGAAAAGATTCTCTCCATTAAAACCCCATCAAATGCCACAGGCAGGGATCCTGTGGCATGGCACTTCTTGCCACTTCCATCCACGGGGCTTTGACAAAGAATAGAGAAGCCAAGAGAAATTCTTCAGCGTGCAGTCCACGAGTACCTCACCAGAGGCATCTCTGCCAGGACATGCAGCTGAATCCCTGTTTCAAGAGAAGATTTACTTGAGAGAGTCTTAGGAAACAAACGTCAGCACTGGAATCTTTGGCAACTGGCTCACATGCCTAGCCCACAAATGCCAAACTGCTCTTAAGTATTTTTTATATGCTGCTGGGCTCTGTCCCAAGCAGAGGGTAATGAATTAAACTCTTTCACAACTCTCCTAACAGTGCTCTGCACCTTCAGCACAGAGTTCTTCTGCGTGTCAAGGGCTTAAAAGGCCCCCTCCACTTCATATTTTAACATCTGACAGCATAGCCAATTAATTTGAGCTCACCTCACTCAATGACCGACTGCACAGCTTCTTGCTTGCATCAGCAAGACAAACTGAATTTGACTGTTCATTTAAAAACTTATCTTTCCCATGACGAGTTTAAACAGTTGCTTCTGTTAGTGAAGGCAAAGAAATCCTCTTGTCCCTATCATTTTTGACAGCAAATTGCTTCTGTGCCTAGCAAGTAAAGATCCGACATATGTGAGTTTTTCTTACTCCTGTACAATTTCCTGGCAAGGTCTCGCTCTCAGACTCCAAGTTAGTGGAAAAATGGAGTTTCCAGAGCTCTGGCACTTAATTTTATTGCTGCACATTGTTGCTCTTGGAAAGACAGAACTTCCACTACATGAAGGTTTGCTCTTGCTAAGGAAATACTTTCTGAGCTGCTGAACACGTTAGTGCATGTCTAAGTTACGCACTGATGAGAAAAAGTGACTTCATAGTAAGTATTTTTTAATCTCAGTTAAACGAGTGCAGGCAGATTTTTTCCCCTTAAGAAATAACTGGGAACACAATGAGAGGGAGAGATCACCTCTAGTACAAAACTCCTTCTGGTACTCCTCAAATCTATGTAGGACTTTCTATAGCAGGGCTGCTTGTGACATTGTGAAATGTATGATGCACAAGCAGGATTGTTTTTATATGGAGATTTTATCCAGATCAGAGATCTGCAGGGTGAAGGATATTGGCACGTACTGAATGAAAGGGGAAAAAGTCTGTGATGTTGGTCTGACTCTGCCACTCTCCTCTAAGGTGCAGCAAGAGGCAGAAGGGTAGGAGAAGTGGAGAGCTGAGGGGTCACTGGGGGAGCTGGGGACTGGAGCCTCATGGTCCCTGCTCTGAGGATGCTGTCCCAGCAGTGGGCCTCAGGTAAAATGCCACCTCTCCCACGCGTGGCGGTCACTTACTGCCCTCGCTGCCGGTCTGTGTGTCCGAGTCCAGGCTGTCACTGGAGCCAGCTGTGAAGGTGACGTGGGTGCTCCTGAAGGGTGGGCTGAGGCTCTCTGCAGAGCTGTTGCTGGCTCTCTCCAGCTCAGTGTTACTTGGATTCATTTTCAGAGCATGCCTAGAGAGAGTGAAAGAGAAATCAGGAGACAGATGGTAAAAGGATACCCTGCATGCACTTTTGCATGGAGACTCAAGCTGAGAGCAGCCTTAGTTTGCTCTCTGCCTATCCATACACTGCACAATCTCTTATCACACCAGACTACCTCATTCTTATGCACTCTTCTTCTTTCTCCAGTATCTGGGGAATCACATCCCACAGACTCAGAGAAGGTTATAGGCTTGCAGCCCCCATGCCAAACTCGCTGTGCTTGAGCAGAGAGGGAAAGTTGGTGAGCCAAGAGCATTCAGCTCCAGTCTGCACCTCCTTTGCCTAGAACATGTGAGATCCTGGACCACATCCCATTCTGGACACTGCCACTCGGAAGTGGGGACCCACCAGTGTCTGCCTTCAACAAAGTTCTCAGGGGAAGGAAGTAGCATCACTCCTCCCATTTTACAGAAGGCAGATCGAGGTTGGGTGTGTGAGCACCACTCTTTCATGACAGAGGCACAGGTAGCAGAAGAGTCCATAATTTCTAGCCATGCATCACAATAACAACCAACACCTTACAAAAGAAACATCTCTGTAGAAAACATGAGTCTGCCAAACTCAGAACTACCACACAGTTTCTCATATAAGACTTAAAATTTTCCATGCAGATTCCACCCAAAAAAAACCAAAACAAAAAAAAAACCAACCAACCAAACAAAAAAAACCAAAACCATAAACTGGGCTAATAACCTGCTAGGTCATGGTTTAAGTGACCAGTTTAGGCAAGCAGGATTTTTCACCAAGATAAAGAATTTCCCCTGCATTTTCTTCATGTTTCTGCCTTGGAAAACAACAGAAACTGCTGAAATCAAGCAACACAGAAGAGCATAAATACTCCTAGCATAGGTACAGTTCCCACTCAGTCAGCCAGAAAACAAAGGTTATCAGTCCACATTTTTTAAGTAAAACGGCCAATCTGCTGACAAAATTCAACACATTGATTAAGAATGTAAAAAGGTTAGCCACAGACTGGTACAGAAGTAAAAGGACTTCCACCAGCTATCTTGCTGGAAGGTATCCGGTGTTTCCTAATCAGACGGCTGAATGGCTGCTGAGAAAGACAAACAAAAGACTTGCACGACCGTTTTCTTGTGGCACCCCTGTCACATGCACGGGACCCCTCCTCAGCCAAAACTCCCGAGCACTGAAGACAGATTTTTATTTGAAGATTGAGAAATCTTTAATTGCCAATCAAGACAAAGCACTTACTCTTGTGTCCACACCACCACATGGAGAGCAGAGTGTATGAGAAGCCCGGAAGAAACTTCTGCCAGACTTCCTCATTTGCCTGAGCAGCCTTGGTCTAAAAATACTCAAAGGCTGATGAAAATAAGGCTCTAAAAAACCAGTTCAGGTATACTTCAGCAGAGACACTGGTCTTCCACCAGTGATGAATTTATCACAGCAAGCTTCTTGGGGACGATTTACAAACCTTCACAAAGTACCACACAAGTCACAGTTTAAAAAATGAGAGAGGGATAGAGACGGAGACAGAGAGTTTGAGGGGTTTAAGTCTGTTATGACTAATGCTGTTGAAAGCAACCAACTGCACTTTATTTTTTATTTTTTTTTACTATAAAGATATAACTTTATCCTATAACTTGTTTAACATTTAGTAATTTGGGTGGAAAAGACACAAGGGTGCACACCCATGCCGCTACACTGTCTGACCCGGCAAGAATCAAAGAAGCATTTGAACCCATCAGAAAAGAAGATTTCGCAAGATATCCGATCTTGATTCACACAGATGAGATGTTCTCCAGCACATTCCTACCCCCCGCGCACACACACACACACACACACCCACCCCCGAAAACTCGGTGCGTTTCTGTTTCTGTCCCATCACTGAACACAAACTCACGGAGCTGCCTTACCATTCCCGCACTCAGAGAGGGATGAGACTTTGCTCGGCGCGGTCCAAGGTCCGCAGCCACACCTTCCCATTCCTCGGGGCAGGCTGGGCGCAGCGCGGCGCTGCCCGCTGCCCTGGCCGCGCTCCGCGCTGCTGGGCTCAGATGCCGAGGGAGCCCCGCTTCCTCCCGCACCGCCGGGACTGAGGGCAAGCGCAGTTCCTCAATGAATAGGCGCACCGAAATAGAAATTGTTTGCCGCTTAAACGACATCCTGCTCTTGTTTCAGATGTTACAGCCGGCCCGGCTAATACCTCCTGGAAATACCTCTGCCTCACATCTCCCTCTTTTCCTATGAGCTGCTGGAAGCCCAGGATGCAGCCTGCATAGATCAAAATACTGCCCACTCTTACCAAAGAATTACTACTGAAAACTTGCTAGGGCCAAACTCTCCCATTTCAGTAGAATTCCGTAAAATTCCACCCCAAGAGCTGAACAGCTCATCGCTGCAACAGCCCGTGGGACCCTGATTTACAGCTAATCCAAACATGCCCTGCTTTGCTAGTGTTCTTCCACCTCACCTGAGTGCAAGGGCACAGGCAGCTATTTTTTGTCCTACTCTTTTCACCATAGGATAGTGGAAATCACCAAAGGGTGATGGAAATAAACTGCATAACTTGAAGAAAACACTGGGTTTGTGCCCTGCACCACTGACTTGCAAACATCAGTGGGCTACACTCCTCTTCAGTAAGATGCAATAGTAGTTAATTTACATCAATTAAAAAATGCCTGCTCAGCACCTAAAACACAGCCAGCAGCTTCAAGAGCAGCACCAGAGCCTTCATCGTGCACCTGTGCATAAAGAACAGGTCACCAGAGTCAGCTCTCCCAATCTAATAACCGAAATCCACAGCATTTCACATATTTTCAGCTCTCCAACTATTGTAGTAGCTTTAAATACACTTCAATTACTCAACATCCTCCATGCAATAGCCTGGAATATTCAAGGAACCCTTCTAGTTCCTATTTCCACATTTTCCCATCATAAACAATTTCATCCAGCTGACTTTCCACATGACTCTCACAGTCCTACCTAAAACAAGTCAAGATTGGAAAGAGTGGTCTCGTAAAAAAGCACACCAAAGCAAAACAACCCCCCCCCTCCCCCAAACCCAGAGTTTGGAGTTCTCTTAACATTGAAAAGGGACCCAGCTCATTTCCTTTGTCTCAGGTTGCATCTCTGGCCAGGGTCTGCTTCATCTTTCCTGTGTCTCAATTTGACCAGTAGCCTTATGTATAATTTCACATTTCTTCACAGATCAGGGTCCCACCTAATGCTGCTCTGGGACTCCAGCATCACCAGGTGCATGCTTTGCACTTCTCAGAGAGACAGTGGAGATGGGCACCAAAGCTTGGCTCCCCTAACTGCAGAAGACACGCATGCCTTGGGATATTGCCCAGGAATCTCTGGATTTTGGACATACCTTCAGCTTGAATTTCCTGTCTGAGATTTGACACGGAGATCTGGTTACTTTCCACAAGTGCAAGGGGCAGGTTTTGAGAGCAGGAGGCCCCTCAGACAAAAAAGCTGCCAGGCTCGCGCTCGCTCCTTTCCCGCAGCCATCCCACGGGCAGCCTGCAGGCAGCACTGCCGGACGTGCAAGGCACCTCTGACCCGCACAGAGCCCTGCTCACTCTGCAGTGCCATCACGGGGCTCTCCCAGCCTTGCTGTGCCAGCAGGAGGAGGATACTCCTTCTCAGCACAGATGACAGGATTGAATAGATAACAGAGGTGCTGAGCTTTATAAATCATGTCACAGAGGAACGAGGAGAGGGGAACAGAACACGCACAAATCGCCACACAGCAAACTGCACTCCAGGAGTTGTTCAGAGATAATGTCAACAAGACATCCCCTCCCAGTATAAAATAACGGAACTAATGCACAGAAGAGAGAAAAGCCAGACTGCATTACAGTATCAAACATAACATATGGCTAGGCATAATTATTACACAAGAGGAAGCACCATTGTACCATATGCTTGTCTATCGTGAAACGTGAATAATTATATCTTCCTCCTCTTGCCACTTGCTGTTTCTTCCAGCATCTTCCCCTGGCTGCAGAGGGAAATTAAACCCCAGCATATAGGAGCTTACAACATTTGAAGCTTAGATTTGTATTTATCCTTCTGGTTTCAGCTGGAAAATGAAGAGAAACCAAAACTGAGGTAAGGGGAAAGAAAGGACTTTGAAGAACACCTAGCTTTGTTCAGAGGGATACACCGCTTCTCCCAGTATCAGTGAGCTTTTATGAAGCACAGGTTAAGCTGAAACAAGGGCTTGGAGGCTGGAGATGCACAGGAAAATTCAGATAGGGTACAGAACTAAGATGGTAGATGAGTCAAAAATTAAATCCTTGCATACTCTGATGTGGTGAAAGAAGGTAAAGAATCTCATTTCTATTTCCATCTCTGTGGTTTTTCGAGTGGTAAGACAGGAAACACACTGAAGAGTAAATTACTTTAATTTTAAAAGAAACAAACTCTCCTAAAAGATAAGTTGATAGCTCACAACCATTTAAGCCAGTGTGTTTTGTCACTGAGGTACACCCTGACACTGAGCTCCAAGAAGAAACAGGTGCCTCAGGGATGGTAAGAAAAGAGGAATATTCTGCCTCAGGTACAGTTGCTGCTCCTTCACAGACTGATTCCTAGCAAGGAACACACAGCATAGCCCCAACAGCCAGCACCACCTCCCCAGCGAGGCACAAACCTGGCTTTTTTCCTGGCAATCCAGTTCCCAACACCTGGCTCTCCTCCTGGTGATCCAATTCCCAGCATTGCTGCTTTTCTGTAACACTCCTGTGCTCGGTGTCCTCCGGCAGCAAGCGGTGGAGGCAGCACCGGAACAGGCAATCCTGGCACTCCTCAGGCTCTTTCTCCCTGGCTGCGTTCAGCAATGACAGGTGTGGGGAAGTGCTGTGCTGCACCTTTGCTACCCCACACCAGCTCACTCAGCAAATTTCAGAAGCTTTTTTTGGCACTGCCTTTTGAAGGTGGCACTAATTGTGATGAAAAACAGCTCAAGATGCAAAACAGCATCACTGTTCTCTTTCTTTAAGAGGCACACAAAATAAATTAGCCATCAAGGTTTTGGAGGCTAGAAGAAACCACGAGGATTGTTTAAGCCTGATCCTCTGCATAAGAGAGGCATAAATATCAGCAAAGATTCATTCCTCTTGCCAAGAAACTGAAGGCCATACTAGAGCGCTTTACATCAAAGAGCCTTTAAATCATCATTGCACATACATGTCCTGGGGATCCTAGATTCCCTGGTGAGCTCCTTTCCTAGCCAGCTACCTTCCCACGTTTTGGAAGAAGACTAGTCACCATCTTCCCTTTCCAATCTTTTCCCTTTTGTAATTATACTTATTTGTAATTCTGTTTCAGATAAAGCGAGCATCAAATATCTGTAATCTTTTGAACAAACAGAAAACGAGGATTGTATGATGAAACAGTTGCAAGAAATCCAGAGTAGCTTTATATAGTTACTCTAACAAGCACAAATTCATTATTTTCCTTTTTTTTGTGACAGCTTTTCAACCCCTCTGAAACCACTCCTTCTGCCATCCTAAGAGACAGCTTACTTCCAAAACAGAGCTTTCTCAGTCTCTGGAAGGAATTTACCCTGTAAAAATTTTTTTCCCCTTTTAACTGTTAAAGCCAAGATGAACTAAAGAAAATCTACAGACTCACTTTTTCTTTCTCTGCTTTATAACTATTCAAATATACATGCAAGTTTCCCTTAAAATAAGCAATTACATTTCATTAGGAAAGTCAAACAGGCAAACTTGAAGTCAAATGCCTTGCTGCAGCTCGAGATTTATAAGGAAAAAGGATGGTTACAGGCTTTTCCAGCAGCTGAGATGAACCCGATCTGCTAAGCCCCTAGCCCCAAGCCTGTGCCACAACCAGGTCTACCCTGGCTTCACCTCCATCCACCAAAGGAGCCTTTGCAGCTGAGCCACCAGGGAATGTCCTGGGCTGAGGAGCTCTGTGTGTGTGAGGAGTACTAAAGCCTAACAGAAGGATCAGTGGTTCTTCCATCAGGGACGAGCACGTGTTCACAGTGCCCAGCACTAGTGACTATGGATGTGCCTCAGAGTCATCTTTGTGATTCTGCTTCTTCAGGTATTTGGCTGCAGCCCAGGATGAACAGAGGGGATGTTCCTGACTGCCCAGGATGACAAAATGCCACTGTGGTGATTTTACTAGCTGAGCATGCAGCTATCCCTCCCATCGCCCTGGTTCCTGTGTTGACAGGCTTGGAGCAGCCACAGTTTTGCTTGAGACAAAAGCAAAAGCACCCTCAAAGCAAAGAAACAAAGCAGGGCTTGCAAAACCTTCATCTGATCAGATCACTCCTTACTGGTCCTCAGCCAGCTGGGCTTTGGCTTGGGTAGCTGGAGGCAGGACTAAGCTCTTTAGAGTAAGGTGCCCCACGGCTCAGCACAGGCATCAAGGCCCTTGGGAGACAAATACCTGTAGCACAACCTGCCCTGCAGCCACAGGGGGTAACCAACACCTACCTCAACCACCTGGCAGGGTTTACAGCTCTGCTGGAGATCCCAGTCATGGCTGCCACGTGTCCCCTGACCTCAGTTTCCCTTGCCTGCTAACATAGAGGCTTTTTGGCACCAGGTGCTTTCATCGGGATGGCTCAAAAGCAACAAGTGTTAGAAATGGCACAGCCCAATAGCACCAGGAGCATGAAATAGCCCCTCAAAGGAGCAGAAAATGCTCCATACTCCTCTGGTGTCATAAGACCACACAGAGGACAAGAGCAAATACATCTGTGTGCTCATTTACTTGTGGACCTTTTGTTTCCTCTTGACTCCAGCAGGCATGTGGCATCATAGTAGGAAGACCAGCATTAAGGAGAACTAAAGCCACTTGCTCATCTCTCCCCTTCCCTTGAGAAACCTCATTTGTTCACCTCTTGGCCAATTTAAAACACTAGTTCCCTGGGCTAGCCAATCCCAAAACACACTGAAAATTCAGTCTCAACTTGGAGGTCAGTGATGCCTACACATAAGCTTGACCATGGACCTCAAGGCCTCCTCCAAAGTTCTCCTCCGAACACCTATCCCTTCTTCTCATGACTTTTAAATCAAGGAGCTGGAGTCAAATCTGTTGTGTAATGCACAGTTTCAGGCAGCAAATAAATAAAACACACAATAAAGCAAATACGGGACACCTGCGAAAAGTGAAAGTATCCTTCCCCAGATTATTCAAACATAATTAATGGAGAGAAAACCAAATTTCTTCCCTTATTTGACCTTCATTTTATTTCTTTTTTCCCTTTTTTTTTTTTGGTGATGCACACAGCTGCAGATACTAAATGCACACAAAGTATTGTAAGCCTGAGGGTTTTTTCAATTGCTTAGCAGGGCTATTTCCTTCCCAGATGGACAGCTCTCCCTCCCTCAGTTTTGTGTTCTAGGGCCTGCAGTTGCCCTGCCTGCAAACCTGACTTCCAGGAAAGCAGAGAGCTGAAGGTTGCCTGAAGCCAGGTGGCTCCCACACATAACAAACCCGTGCCAGGCAAGCTCCAATTACCTGCTTGCAGGCAAGGAGCCCTCCCTGGGAAATTGCAGCTCTGAGAGTTCACCTTGAAAGTAGGAAGTCATTAGAGCCAAACTGAAAATGTTGATTTTGGAGGCCCTTATTATTAGCATCAAATAAAGTTGCCCAGTCCCACCTACAAGAGAAGATTGCAACCCCAGGTTTTCTATGCTATTTGACATCAAGGAACTACCAAGACAGAATGAAGCTGATCTGGGAAACACCAGCCATCCCAGGCATGGACCTTTTCCTCAGTTGAATATTGGGACTTAAGGCCATATCCTGCAGCCCTGAAGGGCTTTTACAAGCGCACATGACACTCAAACTAAGACTTGCATATCAGACAGCTTTTCAGAGTAAAAAGACAGATCGCTTTTCAGCTGTGCTGTGTCACCTCCCATGCTCCTGAAAGCCCACCTTTGGTCAGAAAAGGAGTTTAAAAGAACAGGAAGCACTTCCTAGTCAATGAACTCCTGCAGCAACCATCCCAATTGCAAAGGGTTAATAGACCACCATGCACACACTCACGAGGCTGTACCTAGACTGCTTTTTCGGCGGCGGTGGCGGTGGTGGTGCAAACTCCACACCATTGCTCTTGTCTTTAGGGAAATCAAACGAGAAAGAAGAAGATTTGGTCATTCCAGTCTGGGTCTCCAATACTGGCCCATCATCCACAAAGTCAGCACCAGCTCTTCCACTCTCAGCTCCTACTGTCCATGGGTGGCTTAAGACCTCCTGCTCCTCCTCCTGCTCCTCCTCCTCCTCTATTCGGCACTGCTTGGTCCATGTTGGGTTACAGTATTTCTGCCTCCTGTCATAGGACGAGCCTGCCAGGCCTCTACTGGACTCCTCCACAGAGACCCCATTCACAGGAGTGCAGGGAGAAGGGGTCACCCCAAAGGCACCTGTGTCAGTACAGCTCCTAGGCAGCAGCTGAGCACCAGCTCCATCGTGGCTGCTGTCATCACCGAACCTTCCCACGTGGGAGCTGACTGGGGACACACGACTCCCCTCACTGCCCGACTGGCTGTTTTTGGACATCTTTGGGGGGATGGCTGGACTCTCAGTAAGTGAGGTCTTGACAGGAGCTGCCAGATGAAATCTTGTGCTTTTTTCACCTCCAGGTGCTTGGAAAATCTGTCCAGACTCAATAGCAGGTGATAAAGCCCCAAAATCAGGGTGGGAAGTGGGGCTGATACACGGCCACTGAACTCCTACTGCCGAGTCAGGGCTGCTGAGGAATATTGTCTTGTGATCATCCTCAGTGTGTGCTGTCATTATAGTTATCTTTGCTGCCACCTGGCCAGTGGAGTCCTGGTGTTCCTTCTCCCCTCCCAAAGCCCAGCCACCATCCCTCCACAATCCATCAGCTTTCTCCTTGGCAGTGCCATGGGCCAGCTTCTCTGCTTTTGCCTGGCTGCCAACAGCCTTCAGCTGTGCCTTCCTCCTCTTGGTGCTCTCGGCATAGATGGGATCACCACGGGCTGGCTCGGTGAGGCGAGGGCGCTGCGGCTCCACCAGAGCCTGCTGCGGGGTGCTTGAACCCTCAGTGCGGGGACCTCCAGGGGCAGAGGGCTCCCCAGGGAGAGGTAAGTCCTCATCCTCCCGGGACAAAGCAAGGGCAGCCACCTTGCTGCTCCCCGTGCTCTCAGGGAGAGTGGCAGGCTCAGTATGGAGAGCCAAGATTTTCCTATCCGAATGCAGGGCACAGGGAAGAGGATCACTCTGGTCTTTTGTGATGCAGAAGGCCACGTTCACAGCTCGGCGCTCCTCTTCGCTGAACTTGACTGCCCGGCCACTTGGCCTTGGAATCTCGGGAGCATCTTGCTGCCTCCATCCGCTGGGAGTGTGACTCTCCTCACAGCGGGCAGCCTTTTCCTCTGTGCAGCACAGCTCCCACGGGACGGAGTGCTCTTTGTGGCAGTTTGTGATGGAACAGTACTCGCCCCCCTCGCTTTCCAAGATGGAGGAGGTGTGACCACAGTCACCCCCTGAAGGGAGCGCTGCTCCTTCTCTGGCTTGGGAAAAAGTGTTTCTGCTGCAGTTAGTGGTGCTTCTGTCCCCCAAGGCAGACGGACTAGGGAAGGGGACCTGATGAGGTGGGGCAAACTTGTCTGTAACTCTGTCCTCCTGCTTGCCCACCTCACCTACAAGTACCAGGCTGTGGATGGAGACGTTTCTCTCCACTCGACTCTCCAGGCCACGCAGACCCACCATGGAGTAGCTGGGAGGACAGCAAGAAAAGCAGTCACTGGACTGGTTGTGAAGGAAAGGCTTTCTCACACCACCATTGCCAAAATTGTCAAGGCAGATGCGCTGTGCATCTCCTGATTTCAGGAGGAGTTGCTTGCCAGAAATCACGCCCCAACTGACCTGCAAGGGTCAAAGAGACAAATGCCCTGTCAGAACATGCATATGCAAAATGAAATACAAATAAAATTTAAACAAATCTACAAATTGCAAAAACAAAAGCTCAGCTCTGCAGAACAGTACTCTGGAATTCACCACTTATTTTGCTGTGCTCACATCACCACTAATTTCCACAAACCTTTCCTGGTAAAACTACACTTGTCATATTTCCTGGACCATTTGTAATCCTTGCATTACTAACAATGGCAATGCACTGGAATAAGACATTCTCCTTTCTCTTCCTATGGGTTTGCTGCCAGAAACATGTCCAACCTGTCATCCTGTCTGTGAATCACTGTGCAATTAAAGATTCAGAGAACGAAGGAATATTTGCACCTCTCTCTGCTTATTTTCATTTCATTTCACACTGCTCCAGAGTGTGTGACTCCAGAACACAGACAGACTATTACAGGTTATCCTGGGATAGCAGCTTGGCTATGCTCAGAAGTAGGGATTGGGGAGCAGGCATGCCAAATCTGCATGCACAGATCAAACACCACCAACAATGGCAGCTTGCACTCGTGTGCCCTTCACCCCTTAGAAGAAAAGAAAGGGACAGCCGTGGGAGGCTAAGAGAGCTGGTGAGCCCTGACTCTCCTCTGGGGCATGGGGAAATAGGAGCACACCTATGTCACAGGCAGTGGGGCAGCAGCCTGTGTGTCACTCTGCTGAGGCACTGCTGATATCAACTGGTCAGGGCGAGGAGCTACACCCACAGGGCACTACTGCTCTGGCAAAGATTGGTAGGAAGGAGTAGGAAGGCAGGGCACTTTCTTTGTCACCCACAAAGACCATGGATCCAGTCAGCACTGACTGCAACCAGACAAGATATCTTTTCAGTAAAACTTCCCAGGAAAATAACCCACATCCTCATTTAAAAACCGGAAGTTCCTAAACCAACAATGTATTTTTAAGCTGCGCTGCACATGGCTTGTGAGCAACAGCTCATTCAGCTTCACCCAAAGATACAGTGCGAAACCAATATATGGCTTAAAAACCTGAGTCAAGACCGGAAGGAAAACAAAGGGAAGGAAACATTTGTAACAGATTCTCCTAGGACAGGTAAGTAACGGGAAGTCATGCTTTGACTGGATTAATCATTACCTGTGACAGATCTGCATTCATATTCACATCCGCCCACGCGTCAGAAACATCCGAGTTTATCATTGTTGGCTTCACAGCAATTGTTGGCTTTGAGAAGGGGGAAGTATTTACACCTTCTTCCAACTCGAGACTCTCGGGCTTGGTCCTAGCTCCATCCAGGAGCACGCCACAAGCTCCCACGTCTGGGGGTGTTTGCAGCTGATGGGAACTCTTCGGGTTGAAGCAGTTTTTGCAGGAGCCAGGCTTCCAAACGTGTTCCACAAAGTCACTGCACGCAGACATCTTCAAATCCTCGTGGGTCAGACTGAGAGCCCACTGTGTCTTCTGCACTGCCCTCCAGTGCTCATTTTGCATTTGCTCTGGAGCCACTCGAAAGGATCATCTAGTCATCTGGAAAAGCACAACACTGTCTGATTAGCTTGATTATGCCCCCAAATGGGAAGATTTTTAATAGGACAGGTGATAATTACACTTACTCTGCCTTCATCACAAAGGCATATTGTTTACGAGGCTTTTTTCACAGCTTAGCTAAAGCCCACACAATCACTTGAAAAGTCTCAACTTCTAAGCATAGCTCTGTAATAGAGAAGACATCAAGCGAGCAGCATTCCTATGTGATTTAATTCCCTGCTTAATCAGCATGTATAACCAGCCTCATGCAAGGTTTAGATCAAGGATAAAGAAAAGGGGTCTTGAAAATAGCTGCTCACAGCCCCACAAGCAGAGCCAGGCAGGAAAAATTTCTTCTCCAAAGTGGCATCCTCTCTCTGGAAAATAAAAAGGCCTGGAGACACAAGGACCAGAATCAGAGACTGTGTAACCAAGGGGACCAGCAACAACCTTCCTTCACCCAGAAGCACCGCTGTGATTACCGCCGTGGTAGACAAAGACCGCTCTCCCACCCAGTGAAAGGCAATCAGCAAGGCTGGGGCTGGCACTGATTTGAGCAAGTGTCTGGCAGAATGCTCTTATCTGGTTTGCCAAGAGCCACAAATAACAGTGTCAGCTCGCTGAAACGATTCATTGTCTGCAAGGGGAGAATCGTTTTGCTCTTGGATTACTTACAGACAAGGATTCCTTCCCATCTTCCTTCCCCAGGAGGGAAATGCCCCAGGAACAAGACATTCCTGCATTCCTGTGCCCCCATCCCCACCAACCCCCTCCTGGCCAGGTCTGATTGCACTCTAGCCAGTAGCTAGATACCTGGAACTAACAACTTTGGAGATACTTCCGAGGAGGACTCCCACAAAGCTCAGTGGATTAGGAAAGAAGATCAGACAGAGAATGCAGCCGGCTGCTGTGGGGCTGCTGTGGGTTTCAGGACGCACAATTCCCCCACGTGTCTCCATGGAGTACTTCCTCATCTAATCAAGTTTAGGTCATCATCCCCTGGCCAGCTGATCCCCAGGTAAACTGAGGCCCCTTTCCTGAGGGTCTTCAAACGAACGGGTACTTTTACACTCCAATCCTGAAGGCACATGAGCAAAATTTACCAGCCTGATCCTCAAGCACTTCATCCATGCAGCCATACTGGAACACCACCAGAGGTATGGACACTCTTGCAATTGCATGCACCCCTAAACCAGCTTGCATGTAGTAAAGATTCTTGCCTCTGGGCTCAGAGATGCCCTGGCAGCCCCTCCAACAGCCACCCACTACTGCCTGGCATAGAGAAAGACAACTAATAAGAGCCTGGGTGGGACAAAGTGAAGAGAGCTACTGACCCACAAGCATCACCGAATTCAAGTGCAACCTATGGGAAGGGTGGCTTTGATCGGTTAACCATTAGCACCTGCAGACTCCTTTTGTCTGCCAAGCTAATAAATTAAGATCTGTGTCTTGAAAAAAGCATGAAAAAAGGGAAATATCGGCGAGATTCAACAATCAGACTGCCGTGTATCTCTGTTTAGGGAAGACACTGTTTTAGACAGGCTTTTTCATGGACTTCGTAGAGTCTGAATTAACCAAAGGGCAGCAAATCACTCTCAGGCATATTCCAACACCTTCAATGAGGTTAACAGTATCTTCAGGGAAAACAAAATATTTTTTTAAATATTTTAAAAAATATTTAATAATAATATATAATATTATATAATATTTAATAATATTTATATAATAAACAGCATAATAATATAAAAATATGATTTTTTTAAAAAAGTAAAAAAATACTTTGTTTCCTTTTAGATCTAGATGCAGTGTCCAGCATTACCCAAAGTTGAACAAGTGTCCTGATGAGAGCCAGCAAATTTAAAAGAAAAATCAAAGGGAGGGAAGCAGGCACCAGAGCCAGAAAAAACTCTTCACTTCTGGTTTAATATTCGGCGCTGCCAAATGCCTGTTAAAGAATGGGGTTTTCCTGTCTCCAGCCGTCATTTCTCGCTGCCCAGATCCCAGGGCGGGCCTGTGTCCGCACGCCGGCTGCGCACCGGGGACCCACCCGCACCAACCCACGCGGCGCCGCGCGGGGAAACAGACCGGGATCGGCGGGGGACAAGGGACCGAAAGCCAGGACCAGGGTCTGTCCCCGGGCAAGCCGGAAGCCAGGACCCGGGTCTGAGGCATCCCCGAAGCCCCGCGAGTCCCGAGGCACCGGCGAGGACCCGATGTAGCGGCTACCTGTTCCCTAGGATAGAGATTCCAGGCTGCGGCGCAAGGACGCTCCGGCGCAGAGAAAAGCCTCAAACCCCCAGCCCAAGTAGCTCTGGCTGCCGGACGGTCCCTCCGGGGCGCCGG
>VZTB01002862.1:1064908-1103074 GCA_013397245.1 Thryothorus ludovicianus | reverse complement strand
CCCGTCCCGCCCCGTCCCGCCCCTCGGGCACGGCGTGGGCACGGCCCGGGCGGGAGCGGCGCCCCCCGCGCGTCCCCGCTCCGCACAAAGCGCTCTGCCAGGCGTACGCGGCTCGCAGCCGCATCCCCGCGGCACCCCCGCCCCAGCTGCGCTCACGCAGACAGGCTCTGTGGCAGGGACATCCCGGCGGGTATCAGCCCCCGGGGCACGCAGACACCGCAAAGATCCCGTAGGGTCCTACGCGTGAACCCGCCCCGCACCCCGGCACCAGCCTTGAAGACGATAGTGATCCAGCTGGAAGGCACTGGGAGCCAGAGGGTTCAGAGGGTTCACTTATCTTCGTCGAGCTTGCCAGACAACGACGTGGTGAAGTTCATCTGGAAGGGATGCTGTGGAAGGGAGAGAAGTTTGCTGCAACTGAAATCAGGATTTGATCCCACTCTGCAAAAACTGCAGACAATACCTCAAGAAAATCTCAATCCTCTGCTGGTGTGGGAGGCTGAGCTTCATTAAAAAGAAACAGGTTGAGATTTTGTTCACTGTAGTGTCTGAGCTAGGCTTTAGGGCAGGCTGGAAAAGGAGTAGTCTTCACTTACCCTGATGCTTGTTCTATGGTGTGCAGTTCAGAGCATCTAAATTCTTCGACACTAGGAAAACCAAAACAGTTCTCCCCCTGCCCTGGTCAGGGCCTTAGTTCAGTTCCTTGCTTAAGTCACCGCTCCTTTAGTGTAACAAAGCATTCCTAGTCTCATGCATAATAGTGGATTAAAAAGGCAAATAGGCTTGCATAATGGAGAATCCAAGCCCCAAATAACAAAACAGAAACTGGAGATATGCACAGCACTTATAGGAAAAAAAATCTTTCTCAGGAACCAATCATGCTGGTAAATTCTTCCCCTTCAGGGAATTTTGGCAATAGCAGAGTTTGCAAACATCCCAGCTGTCTTTTTGCTTTTGTGGCTGCCTGCTCATGTTCTCTCTTCTTTTTTGATCAGTTATTAAATCAGTGCAGAGACCCCACTTAATTTGTTGTATTGCAATGAAGACATCTGCTCAACAGCCTCCCGCTTCTTCTCTCAAGCAAACCACTCACAATCAATTTGCTGCATCTTTTTGTATGTGGGATCCCAGTGCCAGTGCACCCAGTCCTACAAGTAAATTATCTCACAGAAATGCCTTCACCATGACAGAAACCTCTCTCCTAGCACAGATCAGCTCATCTGTGGGAGGGAAAAACGAGCTGGGAAAACAAATGGCCCAAATTTCTGACATTTTCTCTATTTTAGAAAGTTTGAAGGTAAGAACCCAGCTCTAACCAGCCCAGATGAGGTTGTGGCTGCATGGCTGGCTAATCCTGGAGGGTAGTAAACTTCTTAATATTCAAGTATCTGAATTTCATACCTGAAACTTTAAAAAGGGCCTCCACTCTTTTCAATTAGACCACTATAATTTTCTCAGCAAGCCTTCTTAGTGAAGAGCCAAGGACAGCTTTGAGAAGAAAAACCAGATTTAATATTCATGCTATGCTCATGCTGGAACAGCACTGAACTGAGTGAATTCTCCTGAGATGTTTACCTCAAGTAGGAAAACTTTTCCCATGCCAGAGGCCTTGGGATTACAGGATAATTAAAGTTTCTTTTTTCTAATGAAGTCAGCCTGTTAATACCCAGAGATTTCAGTAGAAAATTGAACAACCTCTAGCTTTATAAAACAATTATTCCATAAGGTTCTAAGACCAAACATGATAGATTTTACATGTCTGTAAAGTCACGTGGTTTCCCCAGGACAGTATTCATCATTGTCCAGTTTTGGTATTTTCTCAATGTCCAAGAAAACTGGCAGAAAAGAAGCCCTCTCAAGTGGAAAGCAGTACACAATGCCTGCTAAGACATGACTACACATCCTAGCCAGCCATATGTCTCCCAATGTATTGTTTTCCAGAACACTGTCACAGACACGAGGCACATGGCTCAGAGCAACCCTGACAGCACAAAGGAAAACTTTAGGACGACTTCAAGCACCATCCCTCACTGGCAGAAGGGACTGAATGTTGTTTTCAAAGTATCATCTGTAAGAACAACCCCTTGGGAACAGGCAGGCAAACAGGCACAAACCTACAGTGAGTGTCTCTGTAGGCAGACAAAAGAGGCAAAGCTCTCTGAAGATGGGTTCAGCATCACTCGTGACCAGCAAAGTTGCCCAGCTACTAAGATTGCTGGTGCCAGCAGTGCTTTTTACTCCAAGAGACTTAAAAATACCCAGCAACAGGAAAATTGTGATACCTTTTACCAGTTACAGTCTACACTGTGTGGCTGAGCAAATCTGAGCCTCCACTTGTGGGGCACAGATCTCCCCCTGGCCATAGTCCCTGGTGTGCTGGGGTGTCTGCCTACTCCTGCCAGAACCCCAGCCTTGCCATGGTGTCACAGCTGGTAGATCTTGTGTGTGGAAGTGAGGTGGCACTGCCTGTGCTGCCACCAGTTTGCCTGTTCATACACAGCGAGAAAAATGTACCTGTGATGGAGCCAGGGGCAACCAGTGCCAGCATCTACTGCCTGTGGGGTGAAAAGGCAAAGGGGCACCTTCCAGCAGGCTCCTGAAGATGTTAGCACCTGGTGCCAGTCAGAAGTTGCTTGAGTCAATGTGCACATCTCTGGAAGCTGCCTCTCTGTGCACTATAGATCCTTTGCCTGCTCCAGAGGTTGGTGGCTTTATTTCTGTGTCCTTTTTCTCCTCCAGTCCAGGAAGAGGAGATTAAAAGCATTAGCCATAGAGAATGAAGGATGTGGTCTCTTAACCACCCTCCATGGGAGGGTGTTTCCCTCACTGCTAACATCTGGAGGCCAAAAGTATGAACTCTGTAGGACCTGTCTACCTTGTAGGACTGGAGGGAAGGCCTGAATTGCCAACACAACCCTGGGTACAGGCAGCAGCCCCCCATCCCACCCCAGCTGCCGTGACAATCCACAGATCAGAATGCCAACCAGCGACAGGCACTGCTATTCCTTTGCTCGGTGCACTGTGTCACAGGGGGAGCTTGGTTCTCCATAGCCAAGAGCAACAGTGACTGTTAAGAAATCGTGGGATAATGGCCCTTTTGATGGATGCTCGCTTGCGCTGTTGGGATGCAGCGGTTGTGGTGGAGCTGGGAAGGGGGAGGGGGCAGAGAGGCATATGACAGTGCTGATAACAAGTGGGCTTTGTATGCTGTGGCCAGGGACTCCCACAGCTGCTCCAGTCCCTACACTCTCTTGAGGTAGTTTGGGTGGGAGAAGAGGCTACAAAAGCTCAAGCAAATGAGGATGATAGATAAGATTTTAATGACTCAATCCCTGCTTCTCTTTAAAAGATGAAACTGAAGCAGAGTTTCACCTCCTCCTTCCATTCAAGCAAGGTCTCTAGAGGAGGGGCTTCTCTGGGCTGGTGGTCTGTCTGCTGTGGTTCCTCCTGGACAGGGAATGCCCTCAAGTGTGTCCATCCAGCTTGTGTCCTTTCCCTGTGTAGCTGGTGAATACTTGGAGCCCATGCTGGCCAGGGGCCCCACCTGCTTCTTGCCATGCCTTGGAAGGTTCTTGGGGATGCTGATGTCGAGTCTGGTGCTAATCTGGAGAACCCTCTTGGAAAAGGGCAGGTTCATTGCCTCCAAATTAGCCTGTCTCAGTGATCCATGCAAGAAAAGGAACAAACTTGGGGGTGGGCACCATGACAGAGGGTCATCATGGGAGCACATAGCGTCTGACTGACATTAACTCTGTGTATCTCTGGTTCTACGTCACCTGTCATCACTTGATGACAGCATCTTTTTTCTTATGATGCATATTCTCTGTGGAATGGGAGATAGTGACTATGGCAGTTGGCTACAGATTGACAAGCAAAAACAACTCCCTCCAGCCTCCTCTCCCTCTCCCCCAAAAAAGGCTGAAAAACCCCACTCCAAAATTCCAAAACTACACACACTTAGTTACAATAATCCTTGTCCCAATAGGAGACAAGCAGAAACTCCCAGCCGGTGTATGTGGCTGCTCTTAGTAAGCTTTGGACAGCTGGGGGATTTGGGGAGGGGATTAGCTAATACAATTCAGGCTCAATTAGCAAAGGAAACATGGAGATTCCAGCTCCCATTGGGACAGATCTGGGCAGGATCCCTCAAGAGGATTAATCGCAGAGCAACTCGTGCTTCATTCACAAATAACCAAGCTGCCTGAGTGTGCCATCCCACCTACGGCTGGTCTGCCCGTTGGAGTGGGAATGTTTGCCATTGCCAACTACTCCCTTAGTCCTTGGACCCGGCTAAAACCCTCTTTCCTGCCCATGGGCTGGGAGAGGGAAGGACTAACCGCAGCGGAGAGGGAGAGCAGGCATGCACGCAGGTGCAGAGAGCTGGCAGCCAAACAAAGGGAGATCGCAGGAGCAGATACGAGCGCTTGCAGGATACAGTCACGGCTTTCTATAAGCAAGACCAAAGGCAAGGGGAGGGGGGCAAAGGAGACGGTTTCTCATTGATGAGGAGATGCAGAGATGCACCAGCAATCGGACACCAGTGCTGTGTTTAAAACTGGGACCCCTGGGTAGGGCTTTTGTTGTCAGAAATGCTCTTTACTTGGCCAGCTGGAAAAAGCAGCAGGCTCACTAGGCTGCTGGGATATTTATCAGGACAGACTTCCAAGCACCTCTTAGCACCTTGGGATGAAGCAGGACCCACATCTCTAAACAGCTTAGTGAGCATCAACTTCCAGATTTCTCCTGACATTAGTCTCCTTGAAAAGCTGAACCAAATCCTCATAGATGCCTGCTGAGCATCCCTAGCCTCAGCTGGTTCCTCGTTTTCAAAACCCTCGAATCTCTCATCCTGAGGGTGTTTTAAAGACACATGGCTCCTCAAGAGCTGAGACAGACTCCCTCACCAGGCAGGCCTCTGCTTGCAGAGCTGGTGAACCGGTTCCCAGGGTGCGAGTTACATGGGCAAGCTCTCCCACGCATGGATGGGTTTTGCACAGTCCTGCTGGAGACTGGCTGCGGAACACTGGCTTTCTGTGGAAAGCACGTGGACTTGGAAAGGATGGGAGGAGGCCCCAAAGCACCTGGTGCTCTGGGAAAGGTTACTCCTGAAGACTGGGCTGATGACTGGCAAAGGGCAAGACATTAAGTGATGTTTCCGATCAGTTTTCAAGCAATTCTTCTGAAGATAGGAGTCAGGAATCAGACCAAAGAAGGGTGGTGAGGAGCAGGGCTTGAGCCAGGCAAAGCAACTAACCCAGGAAACAGAGCAAACCAGGCTTGGTCTCCCAGTTTTCCTTGGATAGAGTAGCAAAAGTCTCGCAGAGAAAGGTAATAGTCCTTGACCAGTGCCTGGCAAACAAAAAAAAAGTCAAACAGCTTCCAAGGTGTCAAGGTGTTTGTTACCCAAGGTGTCAGCTTGGGTAACAAACCCACCAGCCTCTTCCTGGTTCAGTATCTGGGACTCTCAGAGAAGAAACAGCAGCCTCTGGCACCATGGAGCAGCTTCGTGGGAGACAGCAAGCACCACCTGTCCTCATGTCAGAGTACTCTAGGGTCTGACACTCCCACCACAGCCAGAAAACATAGCTAGGCCTGGGAAAGCCATTGGCATGGCAAGAGCAGACACATAGGCACAAGGCACTGTGGGAGTGCACACCACTGATTTCTGCCTCTCTCCAATGAGACTGGCTTTTTCCCTTGCTCCTCAGCAGTGTTTGGTGTTTGCAGGCACTGGGAAACGTTTGCTCCTTGCACTCCTTCCAATGGAGCGTGGGAAAAGCTCTCACCCGAAGCAAAAAAACATGGGAATTTGCTTTCAAGTCTATTCTTCTCACTCTCTTTCTCTCCAAGTGAAAAGCCCTGAGCTGGCTTTTTTTCTTTGCACGGCAAGTTTTCTGGCCAAGGCAAACTGGTGTTTGTCTGTCATGCTGTCAGCAGAGTGACAGGCGTCAGTATGATGAGGGGCAGTGGCAAATCAACCAGGACAGAGGGAGTGGCAGCAGGCTGAACTAGGCCTGTGTGCATCTTCTTCCCCCCTTGCCTTTAGATAGGAAAGAGAGCACATTTCAGCTTCAGTAGAAAGAAATAGGAATTGTTTTGAGGGGCATTTTACTCCCAGAGGATATATAGAGCCCTTGTTTTGATGCTTGGCTCACTGAGGCAGGCAAAGAAGAATGGAAAATTAGCATTGAAAAAAAAAACCCAAACCAAGGCTTCCCCCTCTGCTTCCTAGATCTGGAGCAAACAGAAAGTGAGCAGAAATAGAAAAGCATCCTCTCCTGTCAGGAGCAAGATCAGGGTTTCTCCCATCCTTGATCCAGCTACCATGTGATGGATCTGCCCAGTGAAGGCAGACCCTGTGCCAGCACCTAACACACACAGGCAGCAATTGCTGTCAGCCCTGTGTGCCGAAATCTCCAGAGGGCTGGGATGGAAACACACACTAGTCCAGCTGCTCTCTCCTTGCCAGCACCTCAGCCTCCAGAGAGCTGGAAGGAGGTGCTTCCCACCCCACCAGCGAATGTCTGAGTCCTCTCCCGGCCTCTCCACCTGCCCAGGAGGCCTGGCTATGTGAGTCTGCAGGAGGGCAAGTGGCTTTGGGCAGCCTATTTGCAACGAGGCTGGGATGATGCAGGAAGCCAGGGAATTTTCAAGCAAAAGGAAGAGGCAAAGACATGCACTTCCTTGCCTTGGGGACAGGAAAACTCCTTCTCCAGAAAGCAAGGCTGGAGGACCCAGCAGGCATCTTGCAACACTCAGGAGAGCATGTCAAACCTGAAGAAAAGGAGGCCCTCAGGTAGTCCTGACATGCTGCCCCAGGGCAGGCCGTCCCTGCAGGAATTGTGCTCCCTGTGCCCCAGGGTGCTGCTGGGAGGGGAATTAAGGCACCCTGCCCTCTTGCTGCCCCACACAGCCCTCTCTGCACTATTACAGGGCAACTCTGGGAAACACCAAAAGGACAACTGTAAACCATGATATGACCCAAGAGACCCACTCTATGCGGGTGTAAAAGAGTGAGGAATATCCTTTATACCCTGAGGTTCAAGGCAGACCTCTTAGTCTTTCAAACTCCATCCTGAAAGTAACCTGACGCCCCCAGCTATTTTTCTTGTGTGAAACTCCCTCCGCAAGAGGTGCCTTAGGTGAGCAGCTGCAGAGACAACCAGATCCCAGAGGAGGTGTTTGCTTTCCCCATCTTCCACACGCACACACCCTCTTTTTAATTGTTTGCACATCAAGAAACGACTTGCCGTATTGCAGCCTCCCAAAGGGAGGCAGGCATTGAACTCGTAACCTGAAACTGCCTCTCAGGGAGACAGCCAGCACCCACCTCCCTCTGTTCCCACGTCCTCTCCCCTACTCATCCCTGCCTGAGCAGCAGCCATGTCCTCCCCTCGCTCTGTTCAGCTCTTCAGCAGCTACACCCTTCACTGATAATGAGCGCAGAGAAAGAAAGCACAGAGCTGCCATTCAGGGCCTTTCTCAGACACCAAAACATCTCTGTGCATTAATAATCCCTTTCAAAAGCCCCTTCCTTGCACACATCCCACCCTCCCCCTCTAGCCCCCGATGCTTTTCAGGAGCGACTGTGATTCATCTGAGGTGCGAAACAGCACGGTAAAATTTTAATACAGCCTGAACATGATGTGAGAGTGCTCAAGTGCCTTTTAAGCAGCCTGCCTGTTTCCAGCAACCGCTTTGAAGACAAGATCGCTTCAGCGCTGTGTGAAGAGCTTCAAAGAGAATATTTGGGACTGATTTTGACATGACTCAGAGAAGGCAGGAAGCCTTCTAACACAGTTCCCTCAGAGGATGAGCACCAGCAGAAGAATGTGCAGGCTCTCACCATCCCTCCCTGCTGGGGGCTGACCTAGCTGGACCATGTGGGATGGCCTGGGAGGACCAGAGCTGCGTATACCTATAGTCCACCCACCGAGTACTGTGACCATGTCCCCATCTCCACAAATGGCTGTGGGAGAAACTTCCCTGACCATTGGTTTTATTGCATGCTAATAGCCCTGGGATTAATGGTCTGCCCCTAGGTGTGACTCCAAGGATTGGAAAGCGGGGGGGATTCCTTCATGCCCCTGGGTACGTGTGATGATAGAAAAAGTATGAAAACAAAGCAAAACACTTGGATGAGTCCAAACAGAGATACTGATAATATCCAAGGACTTCTCGACAGCCAGTAAACAGAAGGCAAACAAAACCAGTGTGCTGGAAAGTGGGAATAGGCTAGTGAACACGAGGCAGCAACAGAGGCAGAGGAGGGTAATTCCCAGTAGAAGCTTTGGAAGGTTTCATGAGCCAGCAAACATCTCTCAGCTTTGCTGCTGTTCAGTGTTCCTTGGGTTCCTGGGCCTCTCCAGAGTGGCAAACAGCAAAGTACTGCTCTCGTGCAAGGAAATGCTCCGGCCCTGGAGACTGTCACACTCAGCCTGGGGACACCAAGGCTAAAGCAAGAGGCTGAGCTCCACATCTCCAGGTGTCCTACCAGCTGGTGTCCAGCTGGCAGCTCCTGGTGATCTTGAATTGTCTCTGCCTCCACATCACAAACAGAACATCAACAAAACCACCTTGTTCCAAGTAGGGGGGATCTGTGTTGGCACTGAAGAGCTCTCACCACCCCTTCCCAGACCATCCATTCCCATTTACTCGACAAACAAGCCCCAGCAGTACATGTAACCCAGGGCTGCATCTGTGCTGACACATCCTGAGCTTTTGTGGTTACTGAGACAAGAACAGCTGGAGCACTTGGCCCAGCAGTCAGGAGCAAGTGCAGAGAACATCTCACCTTAGGCTGTACCTAGCTTGGAAAATCCCCAAAAGAGGCTTTTTTAGAGGAAAATCAGGGGATTTCAGAGCTAAACTGTATTTGCCAGAGATTTGTCAGACACACCTCCTAGGACATTTTCAAAATGGAGTTCTCCAAGTCAACTGGGAAGTGACAAAGGCATGTGTATCAACTATATCAACCTTTGACCAGGGTTTGCTCTGAGAGCGAACAGAGACACCATCTCACCTGCAGCAGGTGAGATTAATGCAGTCATCGATCACCAAGCCTTCAGCAGGACTGGGCCAGCCCTAGAAACACATCAGCAAAGTGCCTGGGCTGAGGATGAATCTTATGCCCCGTTTGTGCTCTCACAGCTGCAGGAAGATGCAAGACCGAGATCTATCTGCTTTCTGGAAGTCTGCTGCTCCTACAAGGTTGTAGTCAGTAATACCTCACAGGAGAATGGAGACAATGGAATGCAAACTGTCTTTGGTGCAATTGCAGCAAACAGCGAAAACTCAATTAGCTCAATTAGCTAATGGACACACTGAGTGTCGGCTGACACACCCATGAGCATGGGCACGGCTGCAAAGAAACGTCAGCCCGTCTGTGTACTCAAAGCCACCGTCTGAACTAGGAACGACAAGGAGAGAATGCAGTCAGCAGTCCTGGGAGGGAGTGGCACATGGGGTGGCTGAGCAAAGCGTGGTGTGGCAGGAGGAGGTCGCAAAATCACCCGCCAGGCTTCAGCAAGGAACTGCAGCACCGCTGTGGTGAAACCCCGCAGAGCCTCTCCAGAACTCTAACACATCTATACACTCACACATGCGGGGTGGGGAATCAGAGATCTGTGCGCAGCCACAGGGCTGCAGTCTTGTAGGACAAATCCCACGACTAGAGTGTGGCAACAGAGGGATACAGGCTTTTAGGAAGGACCGAATGCGCAGGTGAGAACGAGGAGCTGTTCTTCGTGTGCATGAGCAGCTGGAACGCATGGAGCTCTGCCTGCGGATGGATAGGGAGCCTGCCAAGACTTTATGGACTAGGACTATAGGAAAAATGGGGAAAGGTGATGTTATCACAATGGGTGTCTGCTAGAGGCCACTTGACCAGGAGGAACAACTGGATCAGGCCCTCTACAGAATGGAGTAATGGCAGTGTCATGTTCACAGATGTCCTTATGGGGGACCCTGATATATGCTGGAGAGACAATACAGCAGGACATGAGGAATCCAGGAAGTTCCTAAAGTGCACCTATCATAAATTCCTCTTCCAAATGACAAAGGAGGTAACAAGGAGGGTTGCTGTGCTGAACCTAATACTTATCAACAAGGAGGGGTTCAGAAGTGAACTTCAAAAGCAGCCTTTGATTCAGTGACAATGAGATGGTGGAGTTGAGGATCCTGAGGGGAGGGACAAGGGTGAAAAGCACCCTCTCTTCCAAGATCTGCTTGTAACAGTCCCAGGAAACAAGGCCCTGGAAGGAAGAGATGGGGAGGTGAAGGGAAGGGCAGGTAAAAAATATGGTTAATATTCCAGGTTCATGAGACCTCCATTCCAACAAATGTTTAACCAGGAAAAATTGCCAAGAGGCACATGTGGATGAATGAGGAGCTCCTGGCCAAACCCAGATACAGAGAAGGAGCCCATGGAGGATAGAAACCTGGGGAGAATAAAGGAACATTGTTTGAACATCCCTGTCCAAATTTAATTCCAGTTGGGCTTTAGCCTTCCTAACTCCAGAGGGCAAGGTAGATTGAAAACAGGGTGAATGGCCTGACCCAGAAGGTATCAGCTGAGGGTAGGAAGTCTTATTGGATGCCAGTCAGTACTGATGTGCCCCAGTGTCAAGACTGGCTCTGATCCCATCCAATATCTTCATTGATGATATGGAAGATGGGGCAGACTGTCCTCTGCCAGTCTACTGGTGACACGAAACTGGGAGGAGTGGCTGCCACTCAGAGGGACAGGCTGGAGAAATGGGTTGATAGCAAATGAACTTCATTGACTTAATGAAGTTCAACAAAGAAAAGTGGAAAGTAAATGCACCTGGAAGGAAATGATGCCAGGCATCAGGACACCCTGTGGACCACCCATTTGGAAGGCAGCTTGTCAGAAAAGAACCTCAAAGACCTGGTAGACACCAAGTTGAACATGAGCCAGAAGTGCACCCTTGCAGAAAAGGCTAACAGCATCCTGGGCTGCACTGGGAGGAATGCTGCCAGCAGGTACAGGGAGGAAATCCTTTACTCAGCACTGATGAGGCCACTCTGGGTAATCTTGAATTGTCTCTCATGTCTCTCTGGGCTCCACAGTACAAGAGAGACATGGCCATGAAGATGATGAAGGGACTGGAACACCTTCTCTGTGAGGAAAGACTGTGAGAAATGGAGCTGTTCAGACTGGAGAAAGGGAGACTCAGACAGGATCTTATTCATCTATACAAATATCTGAAGGGAGGGGACAAAGAAGGTGAGGCCAGGCTCCTTTCAGTGGGGCCCAGTGACAGGACTGGAGGCAATGGGCACAAACTGAAGAGGTTCCGTCTGAACATCAGGAAATACTTTTTTTAATGTGAAAATGACTAATTACTGGCACAGATTGCCCAGAGAAGTTTCACAGTCTACATTTAAATTCTCATACATGATGGAGGCTGAGCATCTGGAAGGCAGCTTTGTTACAAGGATAACTGAGCACTGGCACACTTGTCCAGAGAGAGGCTATGGAACCTCCATCCTTGAAGGTATTCCAAAGCTGACTGGACATTTCCTTGGACAGCCTACTCCAGGTGGCTGTGCTTGACAAGGGCAATTGGACCAGATGACCTCCAGAGGTGCCTTCCAGCCCCAGCCATTCTGTGACAGAGTGAAGCCATGACCCCTCACAGCAGGACACACTTATGCCACAGGACTGTGCTAAGCCAGTTGATGCTGCTGGACAGCCACAGAGGGGAGGGACAGTATCCCACATGAGGTGACAGAGTGAACTGATTGAATGCTTTCAACCCACAAAAAAGCCACTTGAGACCTGAGGTCTGTAACACCTTATAGCCTTTCTGGCACAGAGGGTATGATGGCTAAGGATAGAGTCCGAGGGAACATAAAGGTACAAGAAGGTACAGCAACACTGAACAGATCTTTCCCCTAAAACCCACACAGGATTCCTAAATGTTTATGCTACAAACCAAGATGAACTCTTCCTTTTTCTTGGAAGAGAACCATTTGATAATACTGTTGTGCCTCATCCAGGGCCCACAATAACATTCCTACCTAAGAACACCCAAAGTGCACAAAAGGCCATAGTATCATAGAATTGTTTAGGTTGAAGAAGAACCTTTAAAATCATCAGCTCCCAGGGGCTGTGTTTATTAAGATAAAATCTGACTTCTCAAGAGTAGCATCAGACAAAGTCAGGCCCCCTTGGTATTTTATCACTGGACAATGATTTATGGAGCAGCCTAGGAGCGAATCCAGCCAAGGTAGAAAAAAAAGGCAGGATCAGAACTGGTTTGGCTTTGCAGCTGTAGCTGACATCAAGTTGAACATCTCTCCGAAAGGTCAGCCCTGCTGAAACAAGCCTGCTGGCACATTATTGCACTAGAGGCACCAGCCACCAAGTGGAATTCTCTGTGTGGTGTTATAGCAAAAAAACTCAGAACAAAAAGGAACCTCTACCATTGAAAAAAAAATCTAAAAACAAGCATCAGGGATGGGTACCAGTCTCTTCCTGAGTAGAAGAGACTCTTCCTTGGTCCCTCTGTGAGATATGCAGCTGCTGACCTTGTCTCTTCTAGCTATGTGGGCCTGTGTCCCTCACTGAGATGGCAAAAATGTGACCGACCGGGAGTGGCTGCATGTGTTGTGGGTAAAAAAATTTTCAGAGCAGCTGAGAGTTGGAATTTGTGCTATGAGTAAGATGAGCTCCTACAGAATGAGTTAACAGATGCTTTAGGTGATTCATTGTCTTCTGATAACTGCCCAGCTCCGGAGGCATTGCTGGTATGTGAAAACAAGGTAGGTCTGGGTGAATCAGAGGGAAGAGTACTGGTGGTAGTTAGCAAAACGTACACGAGTTTATTCAGGGACCAAGCTGTAAACTGCCATATTTTCCAAGGTCTGCAATGACCTTCCTGGAAAAAAATGAATCTTCTTTGCTGTCAGATTTGAGGTGTGCTGTGGGAGCAAGACCATTGCTCCATCCTCCAAAGGCAGGCACTGGTATGAAAGGCTAGAAGAGCCAAGCTGAGCTATGTTTGCATGATACCTTCTGCCCACCCTTAAAAAACATCTCCAGAGTCCTCTGTGCCAGGTAGCACTGGTGCTGCCTGGATGATCCTGTGTGTCTCCAAAAGATGGGAGTACCATTTCTTTCATCTCTTGCTAACCTCCAGGACACATCTCCAGATGTTTTGGCCATGATTTCTTCACCAAGCACCTAAACTACAATAATTTGTTTGCATCTACAGTTGCCATATTTGACATCTTGAGTCAGGCTACTTTGGAGAGGACAGATGAAGGGTCTGTAGGATGAAGAAGGGAGCATGGAACCTAGTGCCAGCTCATACCTACATCGCCACTAGCTTCACACTTTAAACCAAAGGGCATGCATTCGTCACAGAACTAAAAGGAGCAGAAAACACAGAGGATTTTGCAATGCAGCTCAATGGCCTTGCATATGTCCCAGAGCAAACTTTGTAATTATGCCTTATCCTAATTACTGCTGCAGTAGCAAAGAGAGTGAAACAATGGAACAGACACCAGCTCCCAGGGCATCCAGGCAGTTCAGGCCATGGGAAAAGATGGAAACACTCCCTGCTCTACTATTAAATCCCAAATTCTGATGCTCAGGAAGCTCAGCAAGTTCAGACATTTCAGTAAGGCTATTCCAAAGGCAGTGACAGGCCTGAGGGAGGAATGCAAGGTCAGCTCTCTTGCATGTGCTGCATTGTGAGTAACATGGGGTCACCTTGCAGAAAGAGAGGGCAGTGCAGATGTGCTCCTGATGTGAGAGAATAACCCAGCTTTGGTATGGACTGAATATTTTCTTTTGCAGACCCATGGCAGCATTGTCTGGAAGAGCCCTCGCCACTCTCTGGTCCAATCTGTCTCTGGGAGAAAGACTGTTGCCAATGCTGGTGCAAGCCAGGTGGTTTTGTCTAACCAACACTACCAAATCCCCAAAGGTGACAGGCCACTTCTGCTCTGAGGAGCTATCACGGGGCTGCCTCTCCTCTTAGGGGAGATTTTTTTTCTAAAACCCTAGTGCAACAGTAGTAATTAATTGCAACCAGCTTTTTAAAAAAGGGAGAGCGAGGGGAAAAACAAAGCAGAGAAGAGATCTGAGAGTTAATAAAGCTCAAACACTTGCTGGTGGTCTTATACCAAACCAGTTAGCTCTGTACCCAGTGTTGGCTTCCAGAGAGGAGACAGCTTATGTGATGGAAAGATAATGATGGACATGAGAAGCAACACTGGGAGAGGGAAGAGGAAGGACCAAGAGGTGAGTAAGAACATCACCCTTATTCATTTGAGGAAAGCACATGGAAGAAACTGATTGGTCTGCTGCCTTTTGTGCATTTAGCTTCCACATAAAAGTTGAATCTAGAAGTGAATATCTCACTGAAGAGATCCATTACCCTCCACAAACCACCAAGATAAAATGATAACTACAGTCTCTCTCTTGGGACTTGACCTACAGCCAAACTCTTGCCCCAGCATTCAGCCTTAATGATGAAAAGAAAGGGGTCAGGAAACGGGCCAAAATTGTGAAAGAAGAGGTTCATGAACTTTCAGCCAGGTGAAATGCATATGAGCTACAGCAACACTCATTATCAGAGGAGGAGCTGTCTCCAGTTCCCAAGCCACACTCTCCAAGACCTGCTGGAGTGGAAACAAGGAAATGGCGCAGAATGAACACAGCATCCTGTTTAAAAGGCTTGAAGTCAAGTTACAGATACATAATTCAATGTCTAGAAAATTGATCTGCACAAAGGATTAGTTCAGAGGCACCAAGGGACTAGTATGGGGACTGAGAGGCGAATAACTGCAATTTCTTAAGAACTATTTTGTATCAAACCATTTAAATTTTCTCTCTCAAAGATCTGGCAGATAAAGGGTAAGCAGCAAATGTGAAAATTTTGACCTCCATAAAGGACTTTGTGTTATCCCATTCAGACTTCTTGTCAGAAAGGGAAATACCATCTAGATGAAAGATGGATGTAAAATTAGGGCAAATAAAGCACCTTGATCTGGTGACAAGAGCTATTCCTGGCTTATAGTCAGACAAGAAAGACATATACAGAAAAGAACTGCAGGAAAATGGTCCTGGCTTTCATACTATTCACTGCTTCTATACCGTGGGTTAGAAGCCACAATATACAGTCTTAGAAACATTGTGGATAATGTTAAAGAAAATGAGGCCAGAGGAATGCCAGAAAGTAGGTCCATCAGATGACCTTAAAGACCTGGCAAAGACATGATTTGACATAATCCAGGTGAATCTAAATTTAATAAAACACTTTGAAATTGGATCAGTCCACCCCAAGAAGAGAATGGGACGTGGGATCTGCTGGTAGGAAGGTTCTGGATCGAAGGGCTGAGGTATGACAAGGCCAAATACTGGGTCTTACATGTTGGCCACTACAGACTTTGGCCTCTTCAGGGATCTGCTTTGAAGAGGTCTGAAGAGAGGAGGGTCAGAAAGATGGCTAGTATTCAAGGGTGACCTCCTACAGGCTCCAGAGCAATGCATCCCAATGAAGAGGAAGACTGGCAAAAATGCCAGGAGGCCCACACGAATGAACAAGGAGCTCCTGGACAAACCCAAACTCAAACCCTCCTGTAGGGAGGCTACAGAGGATGGCAGCAAGGCCAAATAGCTTGGGAGGAATACAGATAAACTGTGGTCAGGGATCAGGTTAGGTAACTGCCCACCCTGACAGAATAAAAGCTGACCAGGGCATCAAGGGCAACAAGAAGAGCTTGTATAGGTACATCAGTAATAAAAGGGAGAATGGGAGACCTGATTACCCAAGACATAAAGAAGGTTGAGGTACTAAATGATTTTTTTGCCTCAGTCTTCATTGTCAAGTGCTCCAGCCACACCAACCAATTTGCAAAAGGCAAAGGCAGGGATTGGGAGAGTGAGGAATTACTTGCTATAGGAGAAATGGTTTGAGACCATCTCAGAAACCTGAAGTTGCACAAGTCCATGGAACCTGATGAGATACATCTGTGGATCCAGAGGGAACTGGCAGAAGAAGTAGCTAAACCTCTATCTGTCATATTTGAGAAGTCATGGTAGTCTGGTGAAGCACCCACTGACTGGGAATAGAGAAGCATTTTTTTAAAAAGGAAACAAGAAAGACATGGGTAACTACAAGCCTCTCAGTGTCACCTTGGCACCTGGCAAGCTCATGAAGCAGATCCTCTGGAAACTATGCTAAGGCATATGGAAAAAAATTAGGTGATTGGTGACAGTCAACACGGCTTCAGTAAGGGCAAATTGTGCCTGACAATTTTGGTGGCCTTCTTACAGCATTGGTGGCTAAGGGAAGAGGAAGTAACATTGTCTACTCAGACTTGTGCAAGGAATTTGATGCTGTCCCACAAAATATAATTGTCTTTAAACTGGAGAGATGTGGATTTGGCAGAGGGACAACTCAGTGGACAAGGAATTGGTTGGATGGTGGCACTAAAAGAGCTGTGATCATCTGTTCAATGTCCAAGTGGAGACCAGTGATGAGTGGTGTTCAGGGGTCACTACTGGGACTGGAGCTGTCTAGTATCTTTGTCAGGGACAGTGGGATCAGGCACATTCTCAGCAGGTTTGCTGATGACAACAAACTGTGTGCTGTGGTCAACATGCTGGAGGGCAGGGATGCCATCCAGAGAGATCTGGGCAGGCTTGAGATGTTCAACAAGGCTAAGTGCAAGATCCTGCAGTTGGGTTGGGGCAGTCCCAACCACGAATACAGGCTGAATAGGGAATAGATTGAAAGCAGCACAGAGGAGAAAGGCTTGGGGATTTTGGTGGACAAAAAGTTGAATATGATGTTCAATGTGCCCTTGTGGTCCAGGAAGCCAATTTGTCCTGGTCTGCATTCGAAGCAGTGTGGGCAGCAGGGAAAGGGATGGGATTCTGTGCCTCTGCTCCACTTTGGTGAGACCCTGCCTGGAGTGCTGCATCCAGCTCTGGGACCTCCAGCATAAGAGGGACATGGACCTGCTGGAGCAAGTCCAGAGGGTGGTCAAAAAGATGAGCAGAAGGCTGGACCATCTCTCTTATGAAGACTTGCTAAGAGAGATGGAGTTGCTCAGCCTGGGGAAGAGAAGACACTGAGGAAACCTTACAGCAGCTTCCAGTATCTAAAGGGGCCTACAAGAATGCTGAAGAGGAATATTTTACAAGAGAATATAGTGGTTAGAATAAGGGTTAGTGATTTTACACTGAAAGAATGTATGTTTGGATTAGATATTAGTAAGAAATTCTTTACAGAGAAGAGGTCACAGCACCAAGCCTGCTAGAGTTCAAGAAGTTTGGACAATGCTCTCAGGCACATGGTGTGACTCTTGGGGTTGTCTTGTGCAGGGGCAGTAGCAGAACTAGATAATCCTTGTGGTTGCCTTCCAACTCAGGATATTCTATGATTCTATACTGTTGTGGTGGTGAGTCACTGGAGCAGTTTGCCCAGAGAATTTGAGAATGCCTCATCCCTGAAAGAGTTGAAGGCTAGATTTGATGGGGTTTTGGCCAACCTGGTCTAGTGTAAAAGGTCTGCCCAGGGTGGAGGAGGTTGAAAGCAGATGATCTTTAAGGTTTCTTCCAATCCAAAACATTCTGTTACTCAATGAAATAACATGGGAGCAAGACACAGCTTTGTCTCCATCCACAACCATTAGAATAAATTCCCACAGACTAGAAGTTTCACAATTTCTCAGCCTCCAGAAGAGGCATAGGGCACAGCTGTCTCCCACCCAGGGCTTTCTCAAGGGGAAAGGTTTAAGCAGGTCTTTTCTCCTGTGGCCTTGGCCATATATCCAGTGGTTTGGCCCACAAAGCTGACCAAACTGCCAGCAAACACGTAAAGGCACATGCATGAGCCATGTGCGCTTTGGTTTCAGGGGTTTCAGCCCAATGGGAGATCAAAGTCCATGCAGATGAGTCACATTTACAGTGTAACAAGATGAGCCTCCATCATGGAGCACTGCTATTGCCTTGCCAGTTGCAACATGCTGTGCGCCCACAAGCATTAGCTTTGCTCTTTAGCTTGCAAGATTTGTGGCCCAGGAGCTGGACAAACATGCAGTTTCCACAGCCAGAGACAGCTTTAACTGCTCCCTTAGTCCTGTCTACAAAGGGTGCCACCTCTAAAACTCAGTGCAAGACCTTAATGTCTAAACTACTCTCAACCATTTCAGGACTGTGTCAGACAAAAATAGATATAGCTGCAAAAATGCTTTTTGTATCATTCTCAGAACTGAAAGCAGCACTGGGCAATCTGGCAAGTCCAAGTGCAGCAGTTTAGAAAGAGAAGGAGGTTAACGGATGAGTGAATACCTGGGGGGCATCTAACAAGGCTTTCAACAGCTCATTCCCAGGATCCAGTCTGAATCGTGTTCAGACTCACAGTTGGGCTGCAGAAGGAGAGCAGGGACAGCCTCAGTGCTCACTGATGGATTTACTGTTCCCTGCAGGCATTACAGGATGCTGACCCCAGATTGCAGCTCTCTCACACTGAATTTTGAGCAGGGGGAACAGCCAAAACTGCAATGGCCACAGCCTGGGTATGTTAAGCCACTGCTGGGTCACAGCTCTGGAGTGAAACCTGTCAGTATGGATGTTTGCAAGCCCTTTAATGCCCAACATATCCCTGCTCTTTGATAATCCTTCTAGAGTACATCTGCAGGGCTGCTGTTACCACCATGGTTAGCCTGGAAGGAGGGCAGGTCAATGGGCAAGTGGAAGGCTAATAAATCTGCTCGTGGAAGTGCCACCACAAAGTCTGGGTAGCTGGTGCATGGAGCTGCCTGCTGAGTGCTGACCACTGCTGTCTGTGCTCTGGGGAGCATACACAGATCACTCTTCTACATTCAACCAGCCAGGGGTTTCACAGAGCCTGTCCTGCCTCAGGCTCATCCTTGGCCTCCCAGCAGGCACAAAGACAGCAGTGTGTGTGTCCAGGGAGGAAGCTGGGAGCTGGGCTGGGAGAAGTCCATTGCAACTGCAGCTGTTTGCATAATGCAGAGCGTGTTCCAGTTGCACTCACATGCTGCAGAGGCCATGACTTGGGAGCAAGGGGAACCCTTGCTCTCTTAGAAATTGCCACATGCAAAATGCTAGAAGAAAAAGCAGCAAAATTGAATGGTCAGAACAAAATCATTTAACCTGGACACCTGGCTAAGGAAGTTTTCCTTTGGGATGGAGACTGAGGAGAGGCATAGACAAGGTCTAATGCTAAAAAGCACAGCATGGGCTGTTTGAGCCATTGTGCTTTGCTCCCAGCCTGCAGGGATTTAGAGTTTTGTCTGAAAGGTGAACACAGATGGACAGTGGAGCTACATAAGTGTCTAGACCAGAGGAAATTGCAGCCCTCTAAGTGCAGGTCCTGCCTGCATGGGCACGGTTCTCAGCCAGTTCCTATCTCCTACATCAGGCAAGACACAGGGGACTGCCACACTCTGCAAAGTGAATTCTCCTCAGGTGAGAGAGAGGATGAATGATATACAGCCAGGGTCAAGCATTGTGTCCGCTGGCTACCTGCCAGTCACAGGGCAACCCAGGGCAGCACATGTGCTGCCATTTACCATGTCCACAGACCTGGCAGTGTCCAGCATGGGCCAAGCCCACTTCGAACCCAAGAAGGAATGAGGTACAGTATAACTTGCAGGACATGCAGGCACTGTGGCAGTATGGGGGCATCTTGCCATATGTGACACAGGCAAAGCCACAGGGTCAGTGGGATGTAAACAGGAACTACCAGCTGCAGGTTCCTGCTAAACAGCCCTGGCCCCAACTGTTCTCCACACAGCAAACAGGATGCTGAGAGATCCTGCTGCTGCTGAGGATCCTGCTCCCATAGTATGAAGGGAAGGGAGTCAGAGTAACCTCCTTGAAAAGGACACTCCTGCCCCCAAGGCTCAGTGCCATGATCTCAGCTACCTTTGTGCATGGAAGCTCTTCTCTTCAGAGCCACATTTTGAAAGCTCAGTTGGGCCTAGAAGTCTGATAGGGCTATGGATCACACAGGAAGCTGTGGAGATTGTCATGTGCATGTGTTCTTTGGCCATTGCTGGCATCAGGCAAACTCTGCCTCAGCTGGTGTGACAATGGGGTAACCCAAAAGCTACTGCACCTATCCACACTGACCTCACAGTCACCAAAGAGACACTAGTACTTGTCCAGTCTATGGTGTCATCACCACTAGTGGCTGGAAGCAGACAGCTAGAGAGGTAGGGAACAGGTTGAACACAGGAGTATTACCCCAAATTCATTCCCAGCCCTCAGTGATGCAGGGTATCTGAGGCTGGAAGAAGCAACTCAACACTAAATATCTCATCATGGATTTTTTTTTTTTTTTTAAAAAATTCTTCCTTGGAATCAGTCTCAAGTTTTGACTATCCTGCCCCAGATCTTTTCCAGGTCCAATTAGCTCAAGGCTTTCTGCTGCTCCTCCAATTTAGAACTGGGTGTTAAAAAAATTGTAGTAAAATGCAAGCCAACTCAACCAGGCCTGGATAAAGTTTCCATCACATTTTTAAAGAGATGACTGTGACAGTGTAGGAAAAACTAAGTCACAGCCTTGGAGAAGTAGGAAACACCAAGTAAGGTAGCTTTTCCCACTCAGTAGCTAGGGCAATGAGGGAAGGAAGGCAGTTTCAGCCAGACCATTTTATCTCTGAGGCCAGATGGCTTTAAATGCTTCCCCAGAGCTTGGAAAGGGCCAGGCACTTCTTTGAATTGCTTTTCATACCACCTCATTAGAAAGTAAAAGGGAAGGAATGAACAATCTATAGCTTTGTGGCAACGGGAAATAGCTCTGTTAATCCCATTTCCTTCCCCAAGTTTAGTCAGGGCAGGTCATCCAGCATCAGGGCCACATCACCTAATCTGCTTATCATTGTCCCACAGTCAGGGGCCTGGGCACCAGCCCAAAGGGCAGATGCACTCTCCAGGGCATTATGACAAATTGGAAAGGCTCAGGTTTTTAAACCTGCCCTGGTGCAAAACTGTGATATTCCTGGGCACCCAGCTTCTAATGCAGCTGCAGATCCAAGGAGTGGCCACCTCCCAGACTCAAGCCTGCATGAGCAAGGACAAGAGGGGCACAGCACTGCTGGAGGAACAGATGAGAGAAAGAGGAAGGTGCTGCAGAGAGAGGGATCCCAGGGCAGGCACTGCAAAGCCCAGGGTGGGCATTACCCTCTAGGTTTATTAGCCTTTCTGGGTAAAATGAGGGTAAATCCAACAAAATGGAGAATTTCTCCCTTTCCATCAGGGTTGGCACATGCCCCACCCAAACATCTGGAATGGGGAAAAAAGCCCTGGCCAGCCATGCAGGACTCAGGGCTTGCTATCACCTGCTTGTAGCTTGGCTTGGCTGGGCAACCACTGCTGTACCTGACAGCACTGCCACCAAGCTGTGATTGTCACCTTAGAAAAAGCCTTCTGAGCTGGGAGGAGGCAAAGGGCACAGACAGGCCCTCATCCATGGCACTGTGCCACTCATCTTGCTACCAGCCCTTTCCCTCTGCCTCCCTCTCCCCAAGGGGCACTTCACCTCACAGCCAACCTCCATTTGGTGTCCAGATGGAAAAGTGTCCAGACACAGCCTCACAAGAGTCAGGACTATAAGGTTTCAGGCTTGCAGCACCTCTTCCTGTGCAGGGATCCCATGGCAAGGGGCAGACTCGAGAAATGTTGCGGACCGAACCCCAATAGAGAAACACATCAGGCCAGCAGCATTTGGTGTCTTGGACCCACAGCTTCCGGGGCAGTAGTGAGTGTCTTGGCACAGTCAGTGGCTGGAGTAGGGTAAAAGTTACAGAAGTTAATTGGACAGGAAAGGAATCAGCAGCCCCTAGCTTAGTTTCCCAGATGAGGAGTGCCAAGTTTTAGCAAGCTACTGGCTGTGTACAACAAAGCCAGGTGTTCCTGTTCTGGAGCTGTGCTCATCTGGCTGCTCTGCAGACGTGGCTGGGGACATGAGCCTTTGGCTGAGTCCAATCCACCCCTGCCTTCCAACTGGACTAAGATCCAGTGTTCAACAACTTCAAAATCCCTCCCCAAAATTATCTGGCACCCAGAGGGCTGAAGGGCTTCGGGAAATAGCTGTGGGATGGAGGAGTGGGGACGGGAGCCGGGAGCAGCTGATCCAGCACAGACCCACCCAGCCCTCCAGATGGCCAGGGCCAGGAAGCAGCAGTGCCAGGATGCCGTGGGACACACACAGGCAGCCAGCCTTCCAGTTTAGCTCACTCCAAATTGATCCACAGAGGATGCTGCCCTCTCCTGGGCTCAGCGTGACTGGCAGAAATTCTGGGAAATTCGGTGAGGCCCAAGGGGAGTGCTTTTTGAGGCTCAAAATCCCATACCAGGGTTCTCAAATGTGATGATTTCCTGTACCTGTGGCAGTGGACATCCCAGGGACTCTTCTCCCCTAGAGCCAGGCTGCTGCGTCTGCGGGTGCCCTCTGAGGCCAGCCTGGGACAGGAGGAGCAGGGTCAAGCTCAGGAGCTCTCCCTGAAGGACAGGGAGATGGGAAGGTCTCCTGAGCCAGTTACTAAATGTGAGATCTGCCAGCATTTCACCGTAATTATTTCCATTGAGCTAATTAATTTGATAGCAAAATAAGCTCTCATGCAGTTAATGAAGGGAGCTGTAACAGGTTCCTATGCCGCCCCAGTAGCCTGAGCACGGCCCCCCCATCGGACCAACTGCGGGGGCCGGAGCTCCGGCGCTCCCCGCAGGCTCCCGCGGCGCTGCAAGGCGCTGTCCCCGCGGCTGGAGCCGGCCAGCCCTGCCCGGGCCGGGCTCCGCCTGCCGGCACCGCCTCCTCCCGCACCTCCCCACGGCCCGGGCCGGGGCGGGGCGGCTTCGCGGGCTGCCCGCCTGAGGGGCTCCGGGACTGCCTGAGGGGCTACGAGACTGTCTGAAGGGCTGCGGGACCGTCTGAGGGGCTCTGGGACCGCCTGAGGGGCTGCGGGACCGCCTGAGGGGCTGCGGGACCGCCGCGGGATCCCCCGCTCTGCCTGCACCGGTGCCACAGCTCCTGTCCAGCGAGCCCCGCAGGAAAGCGGACCTCGGGCAAGCGGGAGCCCTCTGGAGCCCGCTTCACCCATCTCCCCAGCATGCGGACGCCGGCGGAGATGATCGTGGGGCTGGTGCTGTGCCCCTGCGGGCTCCTGCTGACACTCACGGGCACGCTGGCACCCAGCTGGCGGCAGGTGAGCCTCATACCTGACCAGCCCATGGACGTCGTCTGGGAGCAGGGCATCTGGGACATATGCAGGGAGCGGCAGAGCACCCACGACCGCCTCTGCGGGCAGGCTGACGAGCTGGGCTACTTTGAGCAGGTGCCCGTGCGGGTGGCCCAAGGGCTGATGCCCTCCTCGCTGGTGGTCACCCTGGTGGGCTTGCTGGTGGCTGCTCTGGGTGTGCGCTGCTGGCAGCCAGAGCCCCGGCACCTGGTGGCCGGAGTGGCAGGGCTGGTGCTGCTCCTCTCTGGGCTGATGAGCCTCGTGCCCAGCTCCTGGTACACCCAGGAGCTGTGGGCACTGCCTGCCCCGTCTGGCAGCACGCTGAGCGTAGGCTACAGCTTGGTACTGAGCTACTTGGGAAGCTGTCTGGAGATCCTGGGGGGACTGGCCCTCACCCTCAGCTTCCATCACTGCTGCAAGGAGCGCAGAGCCCCCAAATTGCCCCCCACCCCTGTGACAGAGGCTGGGTCATGCTCCAATAGAGCTTACAGCAATCCCTGGGACGTGCTGGAAGATGAGCAAGATGGACAGCACTGGAGGAAAAGCCCACCTTGTGACTCTGACTTGTAGCCCCAGCACTGGGACAGCAGTCACCACCCTGGCGTGAAGAGCAGTGCTGGCCCCTTCCCCTACAAGCCATGCCCTTCTCCTGGGGCCCCTCTGAACAGGCTGGAAACAAGAACAAGGACCTGTTTTGAATATTTGCAACCTCCTCAAAAGCCTGCTGTGCTCCAGGATCTACAATTGTGCCAAAGCCATGCTGGATTGAGGACCAGAGGTGGCTCCAGTCCCTCCATGCTGCTTTTACCTCATCTTCCTGTACCATGCACAGCAGCTTGGGCAGAGACAGCTTTGGTGTTCCCATACAGGTCAGAAGCATGTAACCTTCAGAGCTGGCAATAGGGGAGGGGAGCACCTGTCTCAAGTCTCTGCTCAGCTCAGGACTGTGTGAACAGCAAAATAAATGCAAAGCAATGGGTTGTACTGTGGGATGGTTATGGGCTTTCTGTCAGGCAGGCTGGGCTGAGAGCCAGTGGGCACAGCTCACCCAGCTTCCCTGTGTTTTGCCTGAAGCAGGGAGGAAAGGTCTGTAAAAGGGCACAGCTAGCTTTTATAACACTTTCCCAAAGGACTTTTCCCCCGTGGTTAAAATTAGCTCTAGAAGAGATTTCTCCTTCCTTGAGCACAGCCACTTCAGGGTGGAGTGTGGAGGGTGGGGGGAGGAAGATCACAGAGAAAAAAATAGCATTTATTTCCCCTTTCAAAATTACTTGGTGTGAGGTGGTAAAACTGGTCTCACTGGTTTGTAAGGGACACTCAGGAGGTCAGAACTGCACTATAAAATCTCTCTCAGCCCCCTGCATAACGAGGCAAGAGCCAAGCAAGCTTCCTTGCAGAGTTATTTGGCCAGATTTTTATATCAAGTGAGCCCAAAGCACCCTGGTCAGCAAGCTAAGTCTTGCTACAGAGCGACAGTATTCAAGGGATAGTCTCAGAGAGTGTGTTGGGATTGGAGACTTCCTGATAAACCTCCCAAGCGTTTTTTGTCTGGATTCTTAGGTTCCCTAGGTCTTATTAGACATCCAGAAAGAGCAAACCAACCTCCCCTCCCTGGCCCACACACAAACCACAATGACACAAGACATGCTGCACAACCTTCCTTTATGAAAATACGGTGTTGATGTGAGATGGTCCTTTCCTCAGCAGGGCTGGCAGCTCCTGCAGAAATCACAGATGGGTGTATCAGGGGCAAGTCTGACCCAGCCTCTCTAAGCCCACCCCACACCTTAGCACAGGGAGAGTGGGACAGCCCTGTTAGCCTCTGGGCACCCCTGGTCTTGTCCCTCTCCTTCAGCAGGAGGGCAGAGCTTGCCTCAGGAGTGGGCACCATGCCAGCACTGGGCCTTGGGGCACTGCAGGGTGGCAGAGGGGTCCCTAGCAGTGCCTGCTCCAGATGCTACTCACCTCTTTCCCTTCATAAGCTTCATTCACAAATGTATCACTCTTGGGTGGAAGCTCTTCCTCCTCCTCCTCCTCATCCTCTTCCTCTGGATCACTTTCACGGTGGTACAAGGTCAGCACCCGAGTGGAAGCAGTGCTCGAGGTCCTGGAGAGGGAAAAATGTACACTGAGAATGGCATGGCCAACTCCTAGAGATAGGGCAGATCCCAAAGTCCTGCCACAACCCATGGGGTGATCGGAGCTTTCCATATAACCCAGGAGTGCTCCACACTGTCCCTGGGCAAGGAGATCCCATCCCTCTCTATTCCCAGCTGTACCTGGCCCAGCTCAGCCCCAGAGCTCACCTCCTCCGCCTGTCCCGCTGCCGCATGTAGGCCAGGCCCCCCACAGCAGCAACGGCGAGCAGCAGGAGCACGGCCACCCCCAGCACAATGGGGCCTGCCAGGGGCTGCACCTTGGCCTCCTCGCAGTAGTCACCACGGTAGCCCAGGGCGCAGTGGCACGTCACTCGGCCAGCCTCGATGGCACAGTCCCCGCGCAGGTTGCACGTCTCGCTGCTGCAGGGCACAGCCCCCAGCACCTCCTCCGTGCTGGGGGGTACCACGAAGGGCTCTCCATGCTCCTGGGGGCCAGGGGCTGCCGACAGGCTGGGGGGGGGCTGCCGAGGCTGGGGTGCAGCTATGGATGACAGTTCTGGTTTCTGTTCTACTTGGGACGCTCCTGATGGTGCCACTGCAGGGACCTGTGTCCCCACCTTCTCTGAGGTGCCTGGAGGGATGGGCATTGATCAGCAGAGACTCAGGTAAGACCCCCTTCCCAAACTGGGGGAGACCGGGCAGGCTGCCGTGTGCCCAGGACCCCAGCACGCCCTGGCTGTGGGCAGGCACTCACAGTCGGACTCGTCGGAGCCATCGGCACAGTCGGGGCGCCCATCACAGACCTGCGCTCTGGAAATGCAGCTCTGGAGGTCGGGGCAGGCCCGCAGCGGGGCGGGGCAAGGCGGTGCCAGCGCACACGCTGCCCCGTGCACCAGGTGGTATCCGGGAGAGCAGCGGCACTGCCGGCCTGAAGGGTTGGGCAGGCACAGCTGGGCACAGCCCCCATTGCTCTTTGCACAGCCATTGGTGCCTGCCAGAACAGCACCGGTTAGCACGGCCACCACGAGGCACAGTTGGACCCCACAAATGCCCTGGGCTGGGGCAGTCCCAGACCCACCTTCCTGTGAGAACTGGCTGTAAATCCTCATGGCTACCAGCTCCTTCTCCATCGGAAACCACCAGTTCTCTGCCTGCTCCAGCCGGCTGTGCCAGATCTTGCTGGAGCCTGGAGACACATGGGGTCAGCACTGCTCCACCTCCTCCCAACAAGGGTGCCTGAGATGAGAGCTGGGGGGTCCCCTAGCTCCACAGTGGGGCAAGCCTGCACCCTGCACAGGGTCTGGCAGAACCCCATGTCCTAGTGCAGTAGGAGAAGCTGGGCAAAGTACAGCAAACAGACCTACCGTTGGTCGAGGCTGTGCTCCAGAGCAGAAAGCCTTCTCCTACGGCAAAGAGGGAGAGACCATGCAGCCCTTCCCGTACCAGCCGGAAGCGGGACCCATCCAGCTCAACGCTGCTGATGGTACCTCTCTCTGCAAGGCACAGATGGAGAGGCTTCAATGTGGCACAGAGAGGGCTCTGGGCTGCCCCTCAGGGCTGTGCTTTGCAGACTGAACACCTGCTACCCCCCTGCAGTGCCCCAGCTCTGTCCTCACTCACCACGGTCTGCCCAGTACACCCTGGTGCCAGCACCCCCAAAGGCAAGGCCAGTGGGAGCCCGGGCTCTCCTCCAGACCGCTCTGCGGCCAGTGCCGTCCATGGCCGCACACTCCACCATGGCGCCGCTCCCATGGCTGCCAGCTGCTGTGACAAAGCACATGGTGGAAGCACGAGGACACAGTGCCAGCCAGGCAGCACCCTGCAGCCCCTCGCTGAGTAGCACCAGGGCCCACCGCCCCCTGGGAGCTGCCACATGGATGCTGGGAGGCTGCCCTCCGATCCAGTAAAGGTTCCCACTCAGCCAGTCCAAGGCCAGGGATGTCACTGTGCCCTCCACAGCTACTGCTTTCTTCCAGGACAGCCGTCCCCAGTCTTTCAGGCGCAGCAGTCCGATGGAATTGCCTCCCACTTCTGCAAAGTACAAACTCTTGTCTTTCACTGCATAGTCAACAGCTGTCAGGCGGCTCACCTTGGCCAAAGGCAGGGCCCGGTGTGGGGGAAGCCCTTGGGATCCAGCCGACGCAGGTAGGTCCTTCAGGTAGACCTGGAGGGGGGAGGCAGCACTAGGATGGGGACCCCTTTTCTCTGACAGCAGTGAGAACAGCAGCCCCCAGGGCTAGCTCCAGAGGATGGTACCTGTGCCACAGCTGCTGGTGACACCAGGAGGGCAAAGGCTGAATCGCGGATGGGCAGGCAGGTGGTCTCATTGGCAGCCAGCATCAGCCCGGCGGGGCAGCGGCACTGCCCAGTGTGCCTGGCGCTCAGCAGGCACAGATGGGAGCAGCCACGTGTCTCACACGGGTTGGGGGCTGTGGGGCGCAGGGCCGGGTGCATCACCTGTGGGACAGCAGGCTCAGCCTCAGCTCCGTCAGCACTCGCCAGCAGAGCTGAGCGCGACTGACACAGCACCGTGCTCCCAAGGCCCACACACAGCCCAGCTCGGGGCAGGATGGTGGGGCAGAGATGCTCCAAGAGGAGCATCTCTGGCCACAGAGACTCTTGGCCACAGAGACTCCTGCCCAAGGACCACTGGGATGGAGGTACAGCTCCCAGTGCGTCCTCACTCAGAGGATAACAGTGCTGTGCAGGATGGGAGATCAGCAGAGCTGGCCCTTTGTAGTTTGGGGCTCCCCAAGATGGTACCTGGAGGCCATGGGGCTGCCCGTGCCGTTTGAGCAGCACGGTCCTGTTCTTGCCACTGGCCTTGTCCACCTGCTGCACAGACCACGTCTTCCTCTCCGACCAGTAGAGCTGCCCCTCGCACACAGCTGCTGCAAAGGGGCTCTGGACCCAGTGCAGCTTCAGGACCTGTCAGAGAGGCTGTCAGCGCCCACCCTGGCCCCTGTCAGGGCCCCATCACCAGTGCCCCATCACACCTTCACATTGCTGCCATCCAGATGTGCAGAACCAACACTGCCCAGCTTCTCATCCAGCCAGAAGATCCTCTGGGTGGGGAGGTCAAGGGCCAGTGCTGTGGGCCAGCCCAGTCCCTGGGCCAGCAGCACACGCCGCCAACTCCCATCCATACTGGCCTCCATTAGCCGTGAGTGGCTCCCCACCTCTGACCAGTACATCAGCCTAGTGGGAAGAGAGGTACGGGCCTGTGGGTCTGACACAGCATTGTCCCAGCACCAAGGCAGCCCAGAAAAGCAGCCTGGAGCTTCCCATCTCATCATGGGTGTATTGAGAGCTCCATGCAGGGCAGAGGCAGGTGTCTGGGCCCTCTCTTCTCTTGTTGTGCAGTCCCCACACCAAGGTGAGGCCATCCCACCTCTTCCCCAGCCTCTCACCTGCCTCCATGGATAAAAATGGGGTAGGGCAGGGTCCAAGGAGGTTCCCATGTCCTCTTGTCCCAGACTTACCCTGCCAGAGGCTGGAGCACCAGAGAGTGGGGCTGGTCCAGGTCTCCATCCATCACCACAGTGTACTCTGGTGTCCCTTGCCAGGCAGCCCCCAAGCGAGTGGCCAGCACCTGCCCTGCTACCCCATCTGTCCAGTACAGGTTCCTGCCAAGCCAGTCCACTGCTATACAGTCTGATCTCACACCTGAAATGCATCCAAGAGGCAGCACTTGTGTGGGGTGACAGCTGCACAGCCCTTTGGCATAATGCTCCCAAGCCCAGGTCCCTCCATCCCAGGAGCTCTGGCTCCTCCCAAGCTTGCTCCCACTAGTACTTCTCCACATAAGGGATCACAGCTTGGCACCCCGCTGCAACCTGGAGATTGCACAGTGGGGGAGGCCAGCCCTGCTAAGCCTGCGTGGTCACAGCCCACCTTTCACCAGTGTGCCTTTCTTTCCCGAGTTGAGGTCCTGCCAGCGGATGCTCTCTGTGGACAGGTCCATCCAGAAAACTTTCCTCTCCACCAAGTCATAGTCGAGTGAGAAGACAACGCGATCCTTGTCAGTGGTCAGCACCACCTCCTCCTGCCCACTCCGCAGGCCATAGGACAACACCTCAGACTGCACGGCCACCAGCAACTTGGGCTCTGGTCCTGGGGCAACACAGAGCCACAAGGACCCTGCTCAGCACTAGTGGTCCCATTGCCCCAGCACATGCAGGCAAGGAACACAGCACTCGCAGGCATTGGAGCTTGCTGGGACTCAGCCCTACCACACAGGATGTTCTCAGATAGTGCAGATGGATTTTCTGACCAGCCATTCACAGGACTAAGAGGTTTCCCATGGGCAGCAGACACAGGGGGACAAGTATCCACCAACCCCTGGTGTATCTTAGAGGGCCAGGGCCAGCATCAGCGCTGCTTGGCCACCCCAGGACTTACCAGTCAGTTTGCAGACGTGGCCATCAGGCTCCAGCAGGTAGCCAGGGAGACAGCCACAGCTGTAGGACCCTGGGGCATTGAGGCATATCTGGCTGCAGGCTCCCTTTCCCCACTCTGTGCACTCGTCTATGTCCATGCAGGACAGACCATCCTCGGCAAGCCGATAGCCTGGGCCACACCAGCACCGCTGTGGGGAAAGGGACCATCAGCTGCCCACCCTGGGGACACAAGGTTCCCTTCTGCAGCTGAAACAGGGCATCATGGCATGACAAGCCCTTGGCCCAGGGCTGCTGGCACTCACAGGGCCCTGAGGCGAGGGGTAGCAGAGATGAGTGCAGGACCGCTGGCAGGGCACAGAGCAGTTCCCCCCCTCGTCTGAGCCATCCGCGCAGTCCTGCCGGCCGTTGCACACCAGGGATGCATTCAGGCAGGACCCCAGCCCACAGGGGTACTCGTGACTCTGGCAAGGAGCAGGGTGGCCTGCAGGGACATTTGGGGAATGCTGCCCTGAGCCTCGTCCACCAGCTCCTTTTGATCATTTGGGGCAGATTTAGCTGCTCCCAGAGCTCACTGCAGCCATACCCAGAGCTGTGCCAGTAGCCTGGCTTCAAGCTATATTAATCCAAAGGCCACTGGCCCCTGCAGAGAGAACAGCTACTTAGGACCTGGAGCTACCACAGGTGCTGGGAATAAGCAGCCAGCATATGGGGCCCTTTGCCTCAGCGCAGACACGTCCCCACCTCCCTGTGTGCCGGGCACCCACCAGCCACCCGTGGGTGAGACAGGGAATAAAATAAGGGTGTTGCTCACAGCCAGCCTCGTCACTGCCATCTGTGCAGTCAGTCTCTCCATCACAGTGCCAGACATCAGGGATGCACTCATGGCCATGGGAGCAGCCCCACTGCTGGTCCTCACACAGCCCTTCCTCCCAAGGGCAGCCCTGAAAGGCAGAGGGTGAAAAAGGCTACCCACCCTCCAGGGCATGAGTGGGGACAGGCTGTGTTCCCCACTGCTCCACTCACCTGCTCGTCTGAGCCATCCCCACAGTCAGCAGCACCATCACAGCGCCAGGCCTCCGGCACACACTCTCTGCTGTGGGAACAGGTCACCTCACCCTCACGGCAGAGCAGTGGCCGGGGCACAGCACAGCCTTCCTCATCTGAGCCATCCTGGCAGTCGTGGTCACCATCGCAGTGCAGGGCCAGGGCCACGCACTGCCCACTCTGACAGGAAAACTCAGCCGGACCACACTCCTTCAGCACTGTGGACAAAGGCCAGGGCTGAGCAGGGGCACTGTCCCCATCCTCTCAGCAGGTTGTCCTGGACCCACAAGAAACCTGGTGCATCTGTGGGGCAGACAACCCCAGCAGTCTGTCCCACCCAGCCCCAGGGTCTTACCACAGCCCTGCTCATCGGTGTGGTCCAGGCAGTCGGCATGGCCGTCACACAGCCAGCTCCTGGGGATGCAGCGGGTGGCAGCGTCGCAGCGCAGGGCACACTCCTGTGTGGGGGTCCAGCAGCCCGTCTCATCCGAGCCGTCGGGGCACTGTGGCACCCCATCGCAGCGCTCCCTCGCCCTGACGCACGCGGCTCCGCTCGCACAGTGGAAGGCCCCTGGGGAGACAAGGGGCTTTGCACTGCCTGCAGAAGGCAGCCAGGTGGCCAGAGCCTCTGCTAGCCCTCCAGTGACCTAGAAAGGCCCCACACGTGACAGGGCTTGGTCCCTCGTAGGCAGTGCATCTCCAGCAGCCTAGGTCCTGAGCAAGGCAATTGCAGCAGTCTCAACTCAGCCACATCTAGGCCACTATGAGCAGTGAGATCAACTCCATCCTTTTCCAACAGTACTCTGAGCCTAGTGCCAAGCTCAGAAGGAACCAGTATGTCACATTACAAGCATCAGAGCCCAGGACACAGACTTTACCAGGATCCTGTCCCAAAAGCCCCACTAGCAAGCAGCCAGAAGCCCTGGCACAGGGTGACCCAGCTGCACAGGAGACAGAAGAATGGCTCCTACCTGGGGTGTTGCAGAGCTGGGCACATCCATCCTCATCAGAGCCATCTGCACAGTCCTTCTCCCCATCACACAGGTACTCCTGGGCCACACACCCAGTGCCATCACGGCAGGGCACATGTGTGCGGGAACAGGAGAGATGGAGAACTGGGGTCAGGGGGTGTGCAAGGCTGGACTGGCGGGGTGGCATAGCTGTCACTACCCATGCAGAACTGTTTGAGCGTGGAGTGGTAGTGGTTGGCTGTGGGACAGTGATCCTAGTTGTAAAAGATCGAGTCGTGCTGGTGGCTGGCTGCACAGTGGTAGTCTTGGTCGGTGTGGTCTGGGCAGTGGTTGGTGCAGAGGTGGCCTTCCTTGATGTGGACTGTCTGGTGGTGGTTCGTGTTGTAGTAGCTTTGCTGGTTGGTGCAGGAGTAGTGGTGAGTGCAGCGGTGGTCTGGCTTGGTGGTGGTGTTGTGGTGGAGGTGGTAGGCTGAGCAGCAGTGGTGCTTGTGGTTGTCCTCACAGTGGTGCTCACAGGTGGAGGGAGTGGCACAGCAGACTCTTTGCTTGGTGGCACTGGTAGAGGATTTGGGATTTGTTGGGGCCATGCCCTCCCCACACTCCAGGCACTTCCCAGAGCACCCCACATGATCACCAGTAGCCAGGCACCCTGCCACAGCTCAGAATAGCATGGGCCACCAACCCCCATGAGGTACAGAAGCAGCACCAGGCACAAAGCCATGGCCACTCTTACCAGCCTGCAGCTCGGAGCCCACGAAGGCCACAACTCCCTGCACGCCTGCTGCTGGCATGGACAGCACAAGGGCCAGCGTCCTCCGGTCCCAGAGCAGCAGAGCTGTCCCATTTGCTGACACCAGGTATGGCTCAAAGGCGGCCACGAGGCCATGGGACCAGCTGGGTGCCAGGGTGACTGCTTGCCGCTTGGTCAGACTCAGTGCCTGCAGGCCTGTGAGGTAGAGGCATGGTAGGACCTGGAGCCTGCCCGCACCCCTCATGGCTCACCCTGCGCCCCACAACCCACAACTATGGCTGGGACCTCATGGCTGAGGCCAGGGACTCAGCCACAGGACAGAGTCTGCCCCATGAGCACTGCCCAGGCAGGGCCCTGATGCATGTAGGGTGTGGCTGATCACTCCTGCCTACATCCACCACCTTCTCTTCCAGCTCCAGATACCACCAGGGCTCACCCAGGGCTGAGCTCCAGAGCACGCTGAAGGCTCTGCTGTCCATGGCCGCAGGCAGGTCTCCAGGCCACGTCTCATTCCAGGCATCCCACGGAGCACCCCCCGCCAGGCTCAGTGCCTGCAGGGGCTGCCCACGGGCCAGCCAGTACAGAGCACCACGCTGCCAGTCCAGGAAGAGGTGCTGGATGCTGCTGCGAGCGCGGTGCAGGATGCGCGGGGACACGTCAGATGTCCGGATCACCCCGATGTCCCTCCGGTTACATGCGAGCCAGTACAGGTCCCCCGAGCGGACGTCCACACGGGCAGAGCAGACTTGGCAGGAGCAGGCAGGCAAGCAGTTACAAGCTGTCCCATGGCCCTGCAGCTCTGCCTGGGTGCCCCTAGACCCTAAGCCCAGGGCACAGCTACCCACAGCCTTGACATGGCCTCACTGTGGGCACCACTGTGCTCTGCACCCAGGAGATCCTCGGGCCTCAGGGAGTATCAGGAAGGGGAGTGTGTTCTCTATCACCCCATAGGGTCTCACCTGGCAGCCCAGTCACAATGGCCTCTCTCCTGCCAGGGTGGCCCACAACACGCAGCAAAGTCCCACGGTCATCTGTCCCATAGAGCACTGACCTCTGCCAGTCCACATCTTGCAGGTGGAGGGACTCCTGCCACACCTGCACCTGTTTGGTGTGTGCTCCGGGGCCCACATGCACCAGGGAGATGGTCTTTCCTGATGCATACACAATGGACAGCTCTGCAGGGCATAAGGGCAGTGTGTGAGCACAGCCTCAGGGACTCTGGACAGGGTCACCAGAATGAACCAATATGGAAATGTCACAGCACTGGTGTGTGCTGGGAACCTCATCCCACCAAAGCCACAGCCCCTTATGCCCCTCCTCCAACTCCCACACGGATGTATACCACCCCAGAGAGCCAGACCCTGCTCACCTGCACACTTTCCCGAGGGCAGGAGGAAAAGGCCCTCTGGACATGCACACTTGTAGCCCCGAGTGTGCACAGGGGACAGGAGGCAAAGGTGACTGCACAGGCCCAGAGCACATGCAGCAGTGTCCCCTGAGAGCAAGAGGATGTTAAAAGCTCAGGCAGTCATGACCCAAATATCTCTCCCAATCCCCAAAAACCTGTCCTGAAGCTGGATAACGGCTGGAGGTGGGATAGTGATGTCACACGAGTTAAGGGTGCTCAGGTCTACCCAAAGCCATGGGCCTTGCAGCTTTCCTACAGTTTTATAGGTCCCCTCTGTACCAAACACATAATCCCTCATCACAGGACCAGGCAAACCATTGGGCAGGACCTGGTGAGCTCCAGGACACAGTGAGCCTTCCCTAGCACCCAGGGATGTAGTGGGGGATGCTGCCATGCTGCCAGCCCCGCAGCAGTGCAGCACCTGCAGAGTACTCACTGGGAGGCTGCTGCAGTGCGTGCAGCACAGTGAAAGCTGAGATGGAGGCACGGAGCAGCACTGCGTGCTCCTGGGGAGAGGCCCAGGTGGCTGACACCAGCTCCGTGCCGTCGGTCCAGAAGAACCGGCTCTCAAACACAGCCAGGCCCAGCGGCTCCGTGTGGCTCCGCAAAACAGCGTGGAAAGAGTGGCGCCCGCTGCCATCCACCCGCAGCGACTCGATGGACTGGGGACAAGGCAAGGCATGGTGGCCGTGTGGCATCCCCACACCCTGGCCCTTCTCCTCCCAGCCCAGGGATGTATGCCAGACATAGGCACGGCTCCCTGCTCCCTCCTATGCTTTGGGCACAGGGAACCAGGGCCACGCTCCCAACTCCCACCTCATCATCTCCCTGGGTAGGAGAGAGCCCTGCTTCCCCTCATCCCTACCTCCTTGTACTCGCTGATCCAGTACAGCCTGCCAGCCACATGGTCCAGGCTCAGCCCCACAGGCTCCTCCATAGACACAACTGTGAGCTCCCGCCGGTTTGAGCCATCCATGCCGGCTGCAGCAATGACTGTCCGGCCCCTCTGTCCACGGTTGACCCAGTACAGGGACCTGGGGGCAGGCACTCAGTACTCACTTCACGGCATAATACCAGTGCTGCCACAGCCCCACAGCAGGCACCACATGGTCAGCACCAGCATTGCAATCCCAGAAGCCTGGGCCAACCCTGGCTCATTCACAGCTCACCTTGCAGCTGGATGTACTGTCAGCTGCTCTGGTGCAATGTCCTTCCCCAGCACTGTCACATAACCCCGGCCATCACCCAGCCCTGCACAGATGGCTGGAGGATGGCTGCTGGCCCAGTACAGTTGCCCTGTGAACCAGTCCACAGAGATGCTGTTCACCTCTCTGGCATCTGTAGAGACAGAGCAGTTTTAAGGCACACCTGCTCTAGGCTGTGCAGCAAACTCAGGCTGCCCCTTCCTCTATACAGAAAAAGCAGCACTGAGGTGGCAGGCAGCTCACCCAGGTGCTACAGCACCTGGCACACTTGGTCCTTCTCACCTGCATAGAGAGGCTGTGTGCCTTTCCCTGGGTGGTGAACACGGAGCTCTCCATCCTCTGTCAGCCAGTAGTAGGTTTCTCGGAGCAGGTCATACACCAGGGCGCGGGGTTCGGTCTCAGTGGAGAGCAGGGGCCGGTAGGCTTGGGTCCGGACATCCAGAAGGGCCAGGTCCTGCCCCACGGCCACCAGGATCTGTGTTGCATTGTCTGCCAGGGTGAGAGGAAAGTCACTCATTGACACGGCTCGCTGGGGGTGCTGCCCAGCCCTCAGCCAGCCTGGGCTTCCCTCCTCTCCCTACCTGCCACTTCGCAGGCGGTGCCGTGCCGCAGGGTGTAGCCCTGGAGACAGGCGCAGCTGAAAGTGCCCGGGGTGTTGGTGCACAGCTGGCTGCAGGGGCTGTACTCCAGGGAGCACTCGTCCACATCTGCACGGATAGGTGAGGTCAGCAGCCTGCCACAGAGCTGCCCTAGACAGCCACTGCTCCCCTGGGACTACAGACAAGCTCTCTAAATACCAGAACATGGGCCTCGGTCCCAAAATGGTGCTACTGGGACATTATCTAGACACAATCTTTATGGGACCAGGTGTGACACACAGGCAGGAGCAGAGGCAGGTGCTCTTCCAGAAGCACAGGCTTTTAGGATACACTGCTGTTCAGTGGCCAAGGCCACACCTGATGGAAGCACATGCACCCCGACCTCCCCTTACCAGCACAGCTTTGCCCATCTGCCTGCAGCACCCAGCCAGCCCCACAGGAGCACTGCACTCCCCAGTGTGTGTCAGTACACGTCTCTGCACAGCCCCCGTTGCGTACAAAGCAGCTCCGACCTGCGGGGATGCAGCAAAGGGTGACATGAGGCAGGACAGCTCAGTGGCTCTCCTCCCCCTGGCCCCACCCAGATGGGCAGCAGCCAGCAGCTGCGTGTAACTTACCACATGTGCTGGGCTCATCTGTGCCATCCAGGCAGTCATCCTTGTCATCGCACATCAGGGACTCCAGGATACACTTGCCCTCATCACACCGCACCATGCCAGGCGTACAGGGGGCTATGGCACACACAGCTCATGTCAGCAGGGCAGACCAATGCCCTGGGCACAGGGCAAACTGTGGCTCCCAGACTCATGGGGAGGTCCTGCAAAGCACCAACAGCTTCCTGGGAAGCTTGCCACCATCCCAAGGGAAGCTGGGGCCCAGGAAAACAAAGTACTCCCTAATTCACACGTGGCCCAGACAGGTTTCACCCTACTGAGGAACATCCAGTGTTCTTGCTTACCGCAGACATCTTCATCCGAGGAATCACCACAGTCGTCAATCCCATTGCACTTCCACTCGGCCATGATGCACACCCTGTTCCTGCACTGCCACTGCCCGGGCAGACAGGGCTGCTGGGGACACCCCTCCTCATCCCAGCCATCCTCACAGTCTTGGTGCCGATCGCACAGCTCCCAGTGCGGGATGCAGTGGTGGGTGCCGGGACACTGCACCTTCTTTGTCCCGCACACTGAGGAAACAGCGCAGCACTCACCAGCCTGCCCTGCATCCTCAGCCACCCCCAGTCACCCCCCCAGCAAAGAGTACATACCACAGTCCTGCTCATCAGAGCCGTCCAGGCAGTCAGCAGCACCATCACAGCGCCAGCTGCTGGAGACACACCGGCCATCGTCACACTGCCACACATGGGGGTCCCCGCCACAGGCAACATCTGCAGAGACAACACACAGTCACTGGGACCTACTGCTATGGCAGAACAACAAGGGTCCACTTCATCCTGACACGGAACAGGTGCTGGCAGTGCCCAAGGAGCATAGGTTCCAGGATGTGTTCTCATGCCATAGATATTCCCAAGCATCTCTGGAGCACATATATCCTTGCAGGATACTGCACAGGCAGAGTCAGCAAAGACTGAGGCTCTGGCCTGTCCTGCCCCAGAGAACCAGAGCCCCTTGATGCCCGTGCAGCACAGCTCCCCAGGCCACCCCATGAGACCGGATGGGTGTCACTCACCGCACTGCTCGTCCGTTCCGTCAGGACATTGCTGCTCGCCATCGCAGAGCCAGGGTACGGGGATGCAGCTGGAAACGCAGGCGGCCTGGCGAGAAGCTGCACACGTGGGGCTGGCGGCCGCTGCGGGCGAGAGGGAGCCGGGGCTGGGATCAGGCGGGGCGGTCGCACCGGGCATCCACCTGCACAGCCACCCTGCAGCTCCCCGCCTGGGGGTCCCGGCACAGCCCAGCGCGGGCAACGACCGCTCCCATCCAGGGGCACCTCTGGATCGCCGCTGGGGCTAGAGGGAGAACTGCACATCTCGTCCCCGCTCAGGGACTCCCCAAGCCCCCTAGGCAGCGGTACAGGGCCCCATGGGACGCAGGAGTCCCCATGCTGTCAGGGTGACAAGTATGCCACAGGCGTCAAGGACACACCACCGGGAGATGAGTAGAACGGGGATATCCTCAGGGGCAGGGGACCCCCCCACTGCCCATGGCGGGGGGATGACCAAGCTTCCCTGGTGCGGCGGGCGCCCCCCGCAGCCCCTCGGGATGAGGCAGGGATTTCCCCCCCCACCGGCCCGCCCCTCTCGGTCCCGGCTCACGGGCGCGGCGTGTCCCGGCGCCAGCGGCGCTCCCGGCCAGCGGCAGCAGCGGCGGCAGGAGGATGCTGAGGAAGACGAGCGCCCGGCGGAGCGGCGGCGGGGGCCGGCCCATGGCTGCGGCGGCGGGGAGGGGCGGCTCCGGGGGGCCCGGCCGGCGGAGG
>VZTB01002862.1:999180-1064871 GCA_013397245.1 Thryothorus ludovicianus | reverse complement strand
CCCACCGCCCGCCAAGAGCCGAGGGGCATGGGGGGACTCCTGTCCCCCGTCCCGCCTCGTCCCGCCGGGCGGGGGTTGTTATGAGAGCCAGTCGTGAGAACCGGGCCCGCAGCACCTGCCGGGCGTGGGAAGGCAGCGGCAGCCTTGGACGCGGGGGCACCCCGCGAAAACAGGGGCTGTGCGCACCCCCCAGCTGGCCGGCCTCGACCTTGAGCGCTGTGAAAGAGCCGCTGGAGCACAACAAGGAGGGAGAGCAGCGGCCGGGGGAGGAAAACAGCCCGGCGAGAGGATAAGGCACCTGCCACTGCCTGGGAAAGGAGTCCCATCCACCAGGCAAAGCGGGGGAATCGCCCAAGCCGCGGAGATGGCCCCCGGTGCACGGGGGTTTGCAGACCTCTCGCTACACACTCGGAGGAAACTGCCAGTGTGCTGCCCCTGCATCCCTGATGGCTCTTCTCGTGGCCAGCTGCGTGTGGTGGCATGAGTGGGTATCGACCCCCAAGACTGGTCTGTACTCCAAACACATCCATGGCCTGGGTGTGCTGTGCACTCATCTTCTCCAGCCTCCCCATCAAACCTCCCTGCATAAGAACTGAGCCTAGAAAGCTCAGTGGGTATTAACTTACTGACACCACTGTTTTTCTGTGAGACGTTCTGGCACGTACTTGTTTTCTGGCTTGCTCAGGAAGGTAAGGCTCCAGGACGATGTCCTGTGTGCTGCAGAAGAAACTGTATGAGCCACAGGGCTGGCACAGGAAGGGCTCTGACATAGCCAAGTCAGCTGGAAGCTCAGGGCAGAGACACCCTCAGGCAGATGGAAAGACCAGGGTGTTGCACAGCTCTGGGTCAGGAGGCCCAGAGCACAAGGGAGATAGCCCAGGCTAATGGCATGACATCTGTCCAGAGGTGTAGAGCCCACACCCAACTGTCCACTCTCTCTGGGCAGTATCCCAGTAGCTCTGGGCAGTTGACTTCCTCAGACACTTGCCAGGAAACAAAAGTGTGCAGATCCCAGGGATGATGAGCATCTTTGTGGCAGGAACAGGCAAAGTGGTCCTAATGGTCAGAGGGCAGAGTAGAAAGGACAGAGCACACAGGCAACAGCAAACAGAATATACAGCCAACCTCAAGACTCTCCAGAAAGCACTGCTCCCATTCCCTGCTCACACCTGCAGGCTAATGCTGAGATTTGTGTTAGGTCCCTGGGGGTCTGTAGGTCCCTGTGTTAGGTCCCTGTAGCCCAGCTCTGCCAGCCCACAGTGTACCCACACCACCAAAGCAGCAACTCCTCACACTGGCTGGCTGGGAAGGGCAAACTGCAGCAGAGAAAGGGTCCAAAAGTCAGTGGGTACAGCAGAAATACCCAGTGCACCTGAGCATTTGCTTGGGGAGCTGGGGCAGCAGTGAGGGAGAGGACACCTGGTGTGGTCAGCCTCTTAAAATGCAGGAGATTTTTTTTAGAAGCATGATTTAAAGTCAAAGTATTTTAAACATGTGTGTATAGATAAAAGAACATACAGGTTATATGTATGTATAGACAATAGCCCACTGTACATAATTATATTTATATGTACCTTCTCAATTAGGTACTGGTTATTTTTTTTCCTAGACTTCTGAAGAGATTTTTTTGATATTTGCTGGTTTTTCTTTAGAGCTGCAATAGTGGGGAAGTCTGCTTTTCTCACTGACATTTAGACTCTCCCTTCTCTACCTCCAAAATCTAAGGGGGGCTTGATGATAGGAGAAGGTGGCACCAAAATGAGAGGGAGCAAATCTGTGCTCACATGAACAGCAGCATGAAAATGTTATAAAAAAGTCCAGCACCATGTCTCAATAACACCTTTAACTATTCCAAGTACAGCAAAAACTTTTTTCAAACATTCAAGGGCAACTTCACATTAAATAGTATGATTGATTTTATATTGTTCATAGAAAATTACATGTATCCTTTCTGCTATATGATTGATTACATTCTCTTCTTGTTACTGGTGTATTCCTGTTCCTTTCCAGTCACATTTAAGCACCCTTTTCCAAAGGATAAGGGACATCAGGTTGTTAAAAAAAAAAAAAAATTAAAAACATCGGTGGGACTTTCTGCCTCATATCAGTTATCAAGCTTCTGCTATCTTGTTTCCATAAATAAAGGACAGCTCTACTTGCCTCTGTGCTGTGTAGCTTGACTCTGCTCAAAATTAAGCTGCCTAACTGCCTGCAATCTGTTGACTAAGATTTATGCCAGTGGGGAAAATGGATTTCATTAAATACCTATTTCTTCCTAGGAACTCATCTTACAAACTGCTTAATTAAAAAAAAAAAAAATAATTTGAGAGCATCAAAAACTGAAGCTTTTTCCAGTTAACAGAACTCTTTTTTCAATCCTGTGCCCCCAAGAACAACTCCTATTTCAGGGTCTGGCCCACAGCCACACTGTCAGCAACAATTCCATGAGACTCGCAGAGTGGTGCCTTGGTCTGGTGCCCAGACTCCCTGACATATCAGGTAATCTCAGTAACTCTGTCCCAGGACAGCCTTGAAAAGTGGGTGACAGATGTTCTGCTAGAGGGATAGGAAATGGCTGGAGATATTGCCTTTCATTTGCCATTTTTTCTACTTTGCCCTCTTAGCAGCTTTGTCTTTCTTTTGCTTAAATGTCCCTCCAACCTACACTCTCATGGCCAGCTCAGTGCCCAGCAAAAGCAAACAGGGGTGGTGGCAGCACCTGCTTTGGGGGGCATTTTACTGAGCAAGAGTGGTCTCACAAGTGGCACCTCCAGCCTCCAAGAGCCTCAGCATAGGCAGGAGGAGCACTAACATTGAGATCTGTGTGTGAGTAAATCCTCCCACATCCCAAAGGCCAAACAGCCTTGAAAAATTCAAGTTTACAAACTTGAGGCACGGCTGAGGAGAACTGGGAAATATTAGCACCTGCTGTGATACAGCCTGACAAGAAACAGCATTGTTTACCACAGTATTGTTCCCTTTAATTACAAGGGGTTTGAAAGGAACAATATTCAGGCAATTTGGAGGACTAATTTTATGAATATGCTAAGGAAACAATTTCTTGTTCTCTGCAGTAACAAGAGCTACACTGCTTTCAACACTCTAAGCAGGTTGGAAACTCGGTGTGTTTGCCTTCATGCTTTTATTTCAGAACATAACTGGAGAGGAAGATATTTTTAAGAAGCAAGCGAATTATCAGGATAAAGAAATTGAGACAGTTTTAAACCTTCATTAATTTGGGGAAATAAACCCACAAGGCACTGTCTACTGCCCTGAAAGGCTCCAAAAGTGTTTGCTTCTTTTAAAAAAACTCTAGGCTTGTGATTATATCTCCCTCACTCCTTGTCACCCTACTGTTCCCCAGCCCTCTGAGAATTAACTGTGAGATCTGAGGAAGATGGAGAAAGAAATCACGACCTCCACTTAGAGATGCCCCAGCTCCCTCTCCGTCTCCCGTCCGGGCCTCACCCTTCAGGATCCGCCTGTGGTGCCTCTCCACGCCGCCACTGGGGAGCAGCAGAAGGCTGCAGAAGGTCCTGCCTTGTTCTGCTCTCCCAGGCTCTGAGTTATCCATGACTCCTGGAGGGAACGGAGAAGGAATTCAGGACCTCCACCTGCAGATGCCATAGCCCATGCTCAGCCTAACAGCAGCCCTGTCGCACATCCTCACTTTCAGCCTCACAGCTTGTCACCAAACCCTGCTCAAAGCTTCCCTGCACCCTTGCTGGGGAGTTGGGACAAGGCTGCTGCAGCAAGGGCAAGCCCAGGTTTAGCCGAGGACAGGATGGTGGGGGGCAAGTCTCCGCGCCTGGGTAGCTCTGACCTGGCTCTGGGGTTCTGATCCTTCCACACCGGGAGCAGGAAGGAAAAATCTCTGCCAGCCCACTCCAACAAGGCAGAAGCATTTCCCCAGGACTGCAGGCATCCCGGGCTCTGTGAGACTGCTGTGCTAAGCAGACATGAGGGATCTGCCATTGGTGGCACACACATTCATCTCTGTCTATACACACATACATATTTAGACAGAGGCCTATACAGATTCACACACACCTAGTGTGGATGTTGAAGGACAGTTTCCAGACCTCTGATACCCTGCTTCCCCGGGGTGTCTCCTGCCAGGAAGGTCCACGAGGTCAGTGTATCCTGGACAAGATATTTAGAGCAGTGAGAAGTGCTGCTGCTCCACACTGCTGCAGGGCATGGCCAAGAGAGTGGGAAGGTGAGCAACCCATCCCTGAGCAGCTGAGTGTCCCTTGCACAGGTGAGGGAGATTTCCTGTGAAGATTGAGCCTGTGGCTGGAAAAAGGGCAGCATGCACTGCTGCTTATAATTATTGGGATTGAAGTCTTCATTACGGAAGCCTTGTCAGCTGCCATGAGCAGTGGCTGAGCCTTCACTGTCTCCTCTGGGCTCATCTGTGTCCCACTCTGCTTTCTGGCAGTGCCTCCACTCTTTAAAGCAGCCACACTGTCACACACACTTCTTGCTGATCTCTCCAGCCAGTTCTGCTTTCAGGCAAGATGCCACCTTGCACCAATGTGTTTCTAACTTTCATGACCAGGATCTGGCAGTTCTTTCCTTTTTCCAAGGGAACAAACAGCTGGACACTCCTTCCTCTAATCCAAAGAAAGTAAAACTTTATTAAGTCCAAGTTCTTCCTTGTCCATACCCTATCTCTGGTTCTGCACACACCCCTTCAACACAAGAGTGTACAGCCCAGGTAAAGATGCTTTCTCACTGTATCCCCCTGGCTGACCTCATTATCTATCTGAATAAAAACTCAAATAATGAGAAAAGGCCTTCCTCTTCCAGAAGCAGCCAACCCAAAACTGCTTGGTCATCACAGATTCCCATTAGCATGACATCACTGTTTTTAGCTCCTTACTAAGGCATAACAAGGAAAATGTAATTTCTCTAAATGTACATAACTTCACAAGAAAACATCTGATTCATCATTTATTGGAAAACTAGCCTGGCTTTAACACACCCCCAGAACCTTCCCCACCCACCTTGGATCAGATTTCTTCAGGCTTTTTAGAAGAGAGTTTGGCTTTCTGATTTCCACCTGCCTGCAGATTTTTCCTCATTCTTTGTATAATGAAGGCTACATCTGCACTTGGCCACAGATGCAAAGGTTCAGCTGGAGCAGGTGGCAGTGTTATCATGGCTTCTCCAACCCACCCATGCCTGTTCCCTCCATGATCATCATGGTGCAGGTTGGGATCTAGGCACACTTGGTCCTCATTCCCAGGAGAACAGTTGGTGTCCCGGACCAAGATGTCCCCCTTGTCTCACGATGTTGCCCTGGAGCCACAGATTCCTGCTCTCAGTGTTTGCATTAAAGCCTCACCTACTTTGATTGCTCCAGGCCTGGGGTGACAGTGCAGCCCACTGTGATGTGAAGCACATGCTGAAGCCACTCGAGCAGGAAGCAATAGCAAACCTCATCCTCAGCCAACACTTTTCAGGGTCACTTCTTTAATGACTGAGCAGTACTGAGAGGTGCAGGGAGACAAAGGAGGCTATAGAACAAGCCAACCTGCCCCCCTCTCAGGCTATCACAGGTGATCTTACTTACTGCCACTGAGCAGTAAAGCATTATAACCCTGGGACAGCCTGTGCTCCACATATTATCCCCTTTCTTGTTTTCCAAGGAGCTTTGAACTAAATTAAGGGGAAAAAAAGCCACAATGAAGAAGAAATTATGCTTAAGGAAGAGAGAACTGGGAAAAGGTGCAGTTCTCTCTGTAACCTCACCCAGGTTTCAGTGATCAGCATTTCTTGAGCCAGACATGGTGTCTCCATCTAATATCCCTTGATGGCTTTTTCTTAAAGGTATTCCTTTTTGAACACTTGCAAACCTCAATATCCTGCAGTGGAGACTTCCTCCTCTCAGTTCTGCACTGTGGAAAGAAACCAGCTCCCCTTGCTTCCTTCTAACAGGACACCCAAGAGCTTAACTGGGTGAAAGACAGTTCCTCCTTGCCCATACACATCTGCCCTCTCAAGGCTGAATATACCTACCCCATTCACCGTGTAGAAACCATCCCAGACCTTTAAAAATCCTTGGTGCTCTTTGGCTCAGGGGAGACCATTGTTGTGCAGAGCATCTGAGACATGGGCACACCCTGGCTGCAGATAAACTGTGGCATTTCCATTTTGTCCCTTTCCTAGGCATTCCAAAGGCCTGTCTCAGACAGGACAGGGGTTAATCCATGCCTTGACACCCGAGAGATGCAGCTAGCAGCCAGGTGCCTGTGAAATAGGGCATCCCTGCTGCAGCTGGCAGGTACTTGCACAGCTTCCTGGGGACATCCTGCTGGGACCAGCCCTCACTCTTCAGCCAGAAGCCGTGCTTCTCACCTTGCACCATCAGCCTGGGTCTGAGCCCAAGCCCAGTGCAAATCCCAGATGTAGGATTTCATGAGTAGGAGTACTCCTTGCATCTCTACTGTGTGTTCCACTTACCTAGCAGATAGCAGGAAGGTGGGCAGTTGGAACAAGAAGAGCACCAGCTCAGGCAACTACAGCTGTTTGCTGCTGTAGGGTGACATTTTGTGATGGGCTTTGGTATGCTCTGCATTTAGTCTTTATTGTTGAGTATCTGTTTGCCTCAAGCCTGGAATCAGCAGAAAAATCCCAATGTTCAAGCAAAGGGGAGGAGCACTCCATGAAAATTTGATGGGAGCGAGAGACATAAATAGACAGGGTTTGTATTCCCCCTGGAAAAACACCGCATAAATCCTTTTAATGAGATTCCAAAGGTCTCATGCAGGATGGGCATTTTGGCGTTATATCATGATTCATGGCAGCTTTGCTCTCTGCCAGATCAAGCTGCACTACACACAGCTTCACACTGACTCGGCTTTTGGCCCCATGAAAAACACTGCCACTGCAGTACTGCCCAAAAGCAGGCACCCAGGGAGCTGGGGCTGCATCCAGAGCATCTTGCTTAATCTCATGAATACCAGTCCCTACAAAAATAGAAACAATTGCCTTCTCACAGAGGAGCTTGCTGTATCAAGTTCCTAGTGCTCACAGCAACCAAGTTAAATTAGTGTTATCTTTGTGGCTGATATATTAAATTGTTTTCTTTCCTGTAATGTTAAATAAATAAGGGACTTCTTAGGTAGGAGGTTTGCATTATCTTCTTACCTTTATAACATACTGTGCCCACTTAATTTTTTGCGCTGATGACATGGAAAGTGTGCTTGAAGCCAAGAATGGAGTGTGTTTGCCACACATAGCAATAGTGCTGGCAGAGAGGCTGGTTCAGCTAATCAAGCAGCCCACATTATTTAAAACAATCCTAAAGTCTCCAGAGCTTAACATCTGGGACAAGGCTGCTGCTGCCATGTCAAACTCACTGGAATGAGACTGGAAAACAAGTGGAGGAGAGATCCCTGTAGCCATAACTCTGACACTGCCTCAATTTTCTCATAAGAAGTATTCAAATGGGCTTTCTGCTTTAGAAGCTAATTCCCCGTCTGAGGGCAGGATTTTAATTTCCAAGATGTAGTCTTTCTTTCATTTAACTGCCAGAATTTTAATTTAATCAACTTTTAATGAATAAATGCAAAAGATTTTGCCTACACTACTGCTCACTGTAACTTAACCTTGTCTTGGGTGGCTGTTGGTGAAATGCCTCACCAGCTCTCCCTGGAAAGCCTGAGGGAAGATTTTTAAATCTCCTGTAATCTGGCCTGTCTGTTCCAGTGGGATGCCCAGAAGCTACCAAGGTCCTGATTTTTAAAGCGTGTTTCTCAGAGACTGGCAGTCTCCCAGGAGGTGTCCAAATGTAGGGGGAAGTGCTGACATCCACCCTCCAGGGCACAGCCACCTTTCTGGAAGCGGTCTGTCTCTGCATTTTTCCTTCAGAGCAATGTAGGGGTGTCAGCTCTGAACATTTGGTTGTTCCTTGCAGGGACTGTGCCACTAAGTCCTGGGACATAAAGCACTGCACTCATTTTCTCCTGTCAAGGTGGCACCATCTTTCATTCTGCCCAGCTCATTCTGGTTTAACCCCTTTTCCTACAAGCAGGAGTTTTCAGTCAGACTGTGAGTCCTTTTCTCAAAATCTTTTAAACCCACGGGTCAACAGCCAGCCATAAGCCAGAATTAGATCCAAGCACAGGGTCTCCAAAATATCCTGCTTCCAGAAAGATCAAGCCCAGTAGAGGCAGCAAACCTCTGGGCAGGACCTCAGCTCATCTCTTCAGTGCTGTTTAACAAAGATGTGGAACATCAAGGCAATGGGTTGCTGGCTCTGCTATCCAGGAGACCACTTGCTTTTCTCTTGCCCTCAGCGCCCTTGGGATGTGCTCTTGCCATTGCAAAGGAACAGCTTTGCAGGGAACAGTAGGCTTGTGACCTTCAGCCTGCCTCTCCTGCAGTGAGTGGTTGCTGTCAGTCCCTTTGGAAAACCCTGCGGTTGGCAGTAGCAATATATCTACGGCAAACTAGAGCTCTGGGCAGCCACAGATTGCAGCATCTAGCACAAATACATGGCCCAGCTACGCCTTTTCTTTCTGGGAAACAAAGATGTGTGAGCCTTAGGACTATGGCTATCGGGCTCTACCTTCATAGGGTGTAGCTGTGCTGATCCAGGCCAAATATGTTCCTTGTGGCCTTGTGGCTTTTTAGAGAGTACCAAGGGCCAAATGACACCACCACAAGCAAACAGCACTGCCTGAGCTGGTTGGGAGGGAGATGGAAACGGCACATGGGATGCTGTCATACAGGAGATACTGGGTGTGATTGTCATTGCATCCCTCATGGCTGGGGCGAGAATCTGTCCTGAGCAGGCTGTGTGGTATGGATATATCAGGACAAAGAGAGGGCAGCCCAAAATTTCAGCATGTATGAGCTACCCACATATCTAATGTATGCCTCACCACAGTCTACTGCTTCCTCACACGGGAAAGAGAAGGAGCTGGCACTGATCTCTTCTCTGTGGTGACCAGTGGGCAGAATCTGAGGGAACAGCATGAAGTTGTGTCAGGGGAGATTTAGGTTGGATATCAAGAAAAGGTTCTTCACCCAGAAGGTGGCTGGGCACTGGAACGGGTTCCCCAGGGTAGCAGTCACAGTACCAAGCCTGAGGGAGTTCAGGAAACATTTGGACAGCATTCTCAAGCACAAAGTATGACTCTTAGGGCTGTCCTGTGCAGGGCAAGGAGATGGACTGGATAATCCTTTGTCATTGTTTTCCAACTCAGTATATTCTATGACTCTGTGATTCTATGCCAGGATATAAATTGCCTTGTTCATGAAAAAAAAGCACATCTATAACCTTGCACCTACCATCTCCAATTTAAGGCATGCCCATCTTTTGGGGAGATGATAAAAGCAGTAAAGGAGGCAGAAAGTAAATGGGAAAAGCTCAAGGGCTGTGAAACCCTCCCCCTATTAGCTGCACTTGCAAACAACCTGCTAGGCTCTTTGGTCTTTCAGAGATAACCCTGGGGTTACACACTCCAGCTCAGTCTGTCTGAGCCTGCCAGCACCTCCCAGCCTCAGCGAGAGCCCCAAACCCAGGCAGCCTCCAGGGCAGAGCACAGCACAACACAGCCCAGCAGGAGTTCCAGAAGCCATGGTAAATAACTGTGGCTTATTAAAACAGCCCCAGACTGGTAGCAGAAAGTAAAACAGCAGGAGTGAGACTTTGGTCTTGCAGGACTACCATGAAACCAGCTGCCAGATGTTTCCTCGAGTGTATCTGCCTACCTCTGGAGGAAGGGATGAATTAAGATGCTCAATCTCAGTGCAGACACCCAGGGTTTGGTGCTATGTAGCTGCTGCTGAGCCATACCAGCCCAGCAGGGCACAAACATTTCATCCTGAGGGTACCAGAGAGACAATCAAGCACCTGCCAAGGCCTAGCCCCATCCCAGCAGGATGCCAGGGATAAAATTCTTCACAGAGGGGAGTCTGACCCCAGCCACCCAAGAGGGACATGGGATGCTGGTGGCTCCTCTCTCCAGCTGCAGCTGAAGGTCTGATAGGGGTCTATGCTCACTTTGTGCTCCAGGGCTGCACAGGCGCAGGTACAGAGCTCACCACACTCTTCAGCAGCCCTGGTCAGCATAAATCTGGTACTTGTTTCCGTCTGAGGCCTAGATGTAAACTTGAAAAGTATAGATGCTCTTCCCAATGACTCTGCCTGACTTCAAAACATTGGCAAATAACTTACCTGGTTAGTGCAATATGAACTGGATATTGTAACATGGTGTTTCTGTGGGTGTTGGAATTAGTGGCATTTATTGAAAGTTTAATGTACTACTTAACAATCCAATACTTTAAAATCAAGTGAAAATTATCATTGAACATTTTAGAATACAAGAGAATAATACATTCTGGAAAGAAATACCAGTCATATGGGGCCAGAGCTGCTTAAGAGCACAGTCCCATGCTCACCATCTCTATGTGATCAGCAGCCAGCACAGACTTCCTGCTCCCTGTGCAATGAGGGAAGGGGATGCCCCAAACCAGGTAGGGAAAGGCCTCACTGGGCCCTGTACCACCTACCACAGGAGAGCCTCAAGACCCTTCTGCAGATCCCCTGTTTCACTGTCTCTATCCTACCACTGGGCAAACCAGAGGGACTTCTCCCATCAGCTCAGCACTGGGCAGAGTTAAGGTGATTTAGTCTGAAATTCCTTAATGATTCATTTCTGGCTTTCTGCCACCTCAGTTTCCTGCACTTCTGCGGGGCTGCAAAGCTTTCTACTGCTCCATTCAGCCCTTGTTTCACTTTGCTGTTGAACACCACTACATGGGGAAGGGAGAGCGGAAGCAAAGTGGGCCAGAAGCAGATATATATGCTGGGATACTGTTTGCAGTTGGTTTCCCAAAAATTTGTGTTTGTGGATAGGATTGATGGCAGAGAATTTTTCGCGTGTTTACATTGCATCTCCACTGGATATGAAACAGGCACTTTACTCAACTGGATTCTTTGCCAGCCTTCAGCCTCTGCTGAGCTGGGGCTCCCACATTCCTCTGACATTCACAAGAAGGGAAATACGGGTTTCTGCTGCCATCCTCCGGGCCTGCCTAGAGGAAACGTCTGGATTAGACTAAACTGTGGTGACAGAGAGCCTGAGGAAAGGGCTGCACAGAGGCACTTGCTTAAGGTACTGGTACTTGTGTCTGAGGTGGATCAGCAGCGACCTCCCAGGAAGACCAGACAGCCAGGGAAAAGGAAATCTTGCAGCCCCCAGAGGGATGACAAGGAAGCCACTGTGCTGTTTGCTGGAAGCACCTTCTGTAAGGCAGTTGCTCACCACATTTGTTTAAAGCCTGGAGCTAAGACTGAACTAATCAGATATGAGCCCTGTGCACCCCAAAGAGAACTCACCATCAGCACAGGGGACTTGGCAACAATGCCCATGGACCACACATCTTTGTTGGCTACAACTGCTCAATGTGAACACCCACTTGCTTTTTCCTCCAAGCCAAGTCCAGGCTGAGACCGAAAGGCATTAAACAGCTAAAAAGAAATTAGAGAGAGATTGAATAGTCTTTTTCACAAGATGAAAGGAAGAGCAAGATAAGGAGAGTTTTACTTATAGTTTAAATAATAGTCCCTAATACTCACATGGCACACAGTAGCTGGCTGCCATGTTATTTGGGCCTATCTAGCTTGCTGCTCCCAGATCCCAGCCCATGCCTGTCTCTTGCTTGCCCAAGAAAGGAGTTTGCCTTGCCTTGTGCTGGGACCCATGGATCGAGATATCTTAGACAATCTAGCAAAAGGATTCAGGAAAGCTCAGGAGCTTCTTTTGGATGATCTTTGGTCACTGTCAGACCTGGTCACTGAGCAGAAACTGGGTCACAACCTCTGGTAAGAGCAAAACCCATCTAGCATAGGAAAGACAAACCATGAGGGAGCCTCCAGGAAGAGCTCCATGCTTTGGAGCTAAAATCTGACTTTGATCTGCCCCTGAATTTACACCTTGCTCTGATGGCAATGTCTGGACTGGCTTTGGGTCAGACGCTTCAGCCCAAATTCCAGATTGCCTGTGGACAGAATGATTATAAACACCACTGCAGAGACCCGAGAGACACGGAAATGTAGGAAAACCATCTTTTCCCTTCTCCCTGTGATGTTCCCCAAACTAGGCCAACAGAATAGCAACTCATGATGAGAATGTTATGGCTGGCTGTATCTCCAAAACCTCACCCAAGGAGGAGAAGACTGAAGCTGGGGAACTTGGAAGGGCAGCAGGGAGGACTGTGCCTTATCACAGTCCTGGAACATCCCAGAGGGAGGCCAGGGAAGGCTGCGCACCTTCTGGGGCCCTACCACGGTGGCCAGGCTTGGGGACCTCTCAGATGATAGTGAGAGCAATACTTTTGCATTTGACACATGAGGCACATGCCACACAATTCAAAGGGCTGTGTGGTGTGCATGGTTGGGCAGGCAGGGCCACTCTTCATCACCTGAAGTTCCATGGAGGCCTGCTCAAGCTCTGGGAACTGCTGGGGAAAATGACCCCTGCTCCTGCAGCTCTGTGTAGGGCAGGCCAAGGGCGGCCTCCACAGTGCCTTTGAGACACAGCACATGTCACCCACCCCATGTGAGTCTCCTTGGGAGTGAAATGTGATGCTGTGTGGGGCAGGCGCCATCTCCTTGCATACCAAGCCCCACTGCCCCAGCCCATGTATCCATATGAGGCATTCCCCAGCTGCTCTTATCCCTATTTCAGGACCACTTGCATTCCTGGCTCTTATCAGGCTTTTTTCTAGACACGTGAGCCCTCGAGCTCAAATGCCACTAGCCCACATCTGGGCCCTTCCCTGTCCAGACACTGAACCAGCTGCACAGAAGCTGGGGTGCCAGTGTTAAAAAAAGGCAACTTTTGGATGATAATTTGTTTTTTTGCCCAGAGAATCACAGAAATCACAGACTCTTAGGCTGTTGCTTCTCATGGTCCTGTGTATTATCAAGCACAGACTCATTTCACCTGCCACAGGGCAGGCATCTTTGAGTTTTATGCCAGTGGTGCTCACCAGTGCCTTTGCTGCTGGTTCCATCTCTCCCAGTACAGGGTGGTTGGAATCACCAGAGCTTCCTGGGTTCCCCAGCTGAAGCACATAGATGGGGAAATATCAGGATGGTTGTCACTACTTGTCTCCACAGGTGATTTCAAGCTATTTGAAAACCCCAAGGGTTCACAGAAAAACTGCCAGTTCAGCTTATGGCCGAACTTACCAAAATGGTGCTGTTATTTTATTGGCTCCCTAGCAGCCTTGGTACTTTTAACCCTGAATGGTCTTGTTTGTGATCATCTGACCACCAAAATCAGAGAATATGGCTTTCACCTGCTGAGTATAACATCTAGAGGATATTGAAAGACATGCAGATGTGGTGCTTAGGGACATGGTGTTGTGCTGGATTTGGCACTGCTGGCTTCAGGCTTGGACTTGACAGTCTTAAAGATCCTTTCCAACATCAACAATTTGTGATTCTACACAGGAGCCTTCAGGTAGGGAGGAGTTGGGCTGTCTTGCTCTTTGCTCTGCATCTGTCCCTCTCCCCCCCAGAGAATTTAGCCTTCTGTGAAGATTTCTGGGAAGAAATTCTGATATACCTGTGATACTGATTAAGCTTTTTTATGAAACCTTAAGCTCAAGTGTTGTCCATCTCTCCCCTCACGCTGTCTGGGAGTGAGCTATGGCAGATGCCTGAGGAAAAAAACTGTTGGGCAAGCCTGTAGTGTTTTCTCTTCTGATTATTTTCCCAGCCAGGTTGATTTGCAGATCAAGGATTTCCTGGAAAAGTGGGAGTGTCTTTGCAGGCAACAGTGGCATTTTTGGTTCTGTGAATGTATTTGGTCCCTTTTTGAACTCACATCAGTTTTTAATATCCACAAGGTCCTGTGACAGGGAGTGGCACATTTTATGTACACCTCCTTTACAAGTGGAAAACATAAGACTGGTCTCTTGATAGCAGCTGATGGGTTGACAGGATCCCTGATATGATCTTCATTCATGTAGAATTCATTCAGAGTGAGTAGTGAAACAAACCAGCCAAACTTACTTAAGACTGCCGTGCAGATGGCAGATGAGCATGTTGTGGGGAATTGGTACCCAGCAGAAGCCAATCTGCAGTGGGAGCTAAGGCAGGCAGGAATCTCCAGAGGTGCAAGGGTCACATTGTGCACTGTGGGCAAAGGTCTTCACTTCTGCACAGCCTGCAGACAGGCTTAATTACTTCAGCAGAATAAGATATCTCTGTATTAGTAAGGGATGCGTGTGTTTACCTTAGACTAGGATATCTTGCTGGATACTAAATGATACTGGACATTAAATGTGACATCTTGCTGAATATTGAATGTTACATTAAATGCCACAGTCATACATTAATTCTCCATGTCTTGTCTGCCTCTCATCATTCTGTATTTGCTCACTGTAGCACGTACTCTTAATTTTAAGCACTGTGGGATTTTGCCTACTCCTGTGACAGCATTGGTCCACTGAGATGGGTTTGTGAACTACCACAGACTGCATCAGGGGACTCAGTAGCCATCAATGCTTTCAGGGGGCAACAGTTTCAAATGGGGGAATATAATCATACAATCATGGATGGATATGTGTGGAATGGTGCTCTGGAGATGTCTGTCCCATCCTCACTCCTTATGTGAGAGACACTCACAGTCAGCTCAGGATGTTTGCACCAAAGCAAGATTGATTCCCAAGGATGGAGGTGCCACCACTTTCCCGGGCCATGTACTGCTGTCCCATTGTTCTGGAGCAGTGATTGCCATCTGTCTCATCAGAGGTCCCTGTGTTGCAGAAGTGCCTGTTGGCTCTTGTCCTTTCACTGGTTTCTCCTGAGTAGATTTGGCTCTGCATTCACTGTCTGCCTGTCACTTGGTGGAAGGTACACCTGGGGCACTATTTGCTGTTTCTCCTCTGGGCTGAAGGAGCCCATCTCCCTTGGTGTCTCCTTACATGCCACGTCCTCCAGTCTGGTGGCAGCCACTGGGCTGAAGCCTGTCACCATTTGTCTTACAGTGGGGACACAAACTGGGCACAGTGCTCTACGTACAGCCTTGGCAGTGCCTGGCAGCAGGGAACATAGCCCTGACAATGATTTAAGAGACTCACACTTTGGAGTGACATGGAGAAAGCAATTAAACATGGAGTGCTGTGCATGTTACAAGCACAATGTCTGATCGTAAGACAATAACACACTCATAAGGGAGAGTGAGCTGCAAAACAAAGGAAGTCTGCTCAATAAATAGGATGTGTGCTCATGCAGATAAGAAATGCTGGGGGCCATCAGCACTGTGGTAGGCAGTGGTCAAACCTGTGACAGTCTATGCACTGCAGCACCCGTACCAGATGGGGACATTGCTGGCTTTGCAATGTTAGTGTCAAGCGTCCTCCCCTCCCTGAGGCAGCTGCTTCCAACACTTTACCAAGAGATTCACTGTAATTATATTATTCAACTTTAGAAATTATAGATTGCTTTGGACTTAAGTCTTAAATTGAAATTTAGGTTTTATATTTTCAATTAAGAATTGTATGTTGTAGTTATGTACAAGCATTTTTATTGCCATATAATAGATAAATATGTATTTTCATATTTGGAGGTGTCAAATGGAACATGTTCCCACCCCTCCTTTACCCAGACTACAAGGCAGCAATAAACCAGGAGTACTGATGAACTTGGCCCCCAGTCGATGTGAGAGCTGAGGCTGTGAGCAGCCAATCACTCACACAATGAGCAGATCCACGATCAAAGCCCTTGGGTTAACCAGGGGCCACTCGTTGCTATTTATAGCTGCTCTAGCTCACGTTTAAGCAGAGGCTTTAAAAATCTTGGAGGCAAGTTGGGTGCCAGGGTAGCTTTGTCCCACACATGGACAGGAAGAGTGCAAAGCCTCAGTCGTGCTGTTGCACAGGCTGGATCAACCCTGGCTGCCAGAGAAGCCACAAGCAGCTTGGTTAAGCTGTTAATCAAACAGTACTTGGTTGTTTAATTTGATTGAGCTCACTCTGCCTACCTCTTGGAGGACCTCAGCAAATTCCTTACTTGAGCAAACCCCATTACAGGCACAACTCCAGACGCTGTGGGGTCAGCTTTAAAGGTTGTCCCAAAGATGTCAAAGAGCTCAAAACCAGCTCACATCAGCCACAACCTGAGGTGCATTAGGCAATGTAAAGACTCCCAAGGAGAATTCACCCAACAGAGGGAGGGGTACCAACTAGACCTTGAGGGAGGCAAAGTCAGAAGACTGGACTTAAGTAATTTCAAGACTAAGCAATCAAAGAGAGCTGAAAAAGTTGGCAGGATGTGAGGCGCTTCACTACTCTGTGGGTCAGCCAGCTTAGATATACAGCCCATCTCCAGGATGTGACAGCAACTTCCTGTCTCTGGGACGTGCTCTTGAGGAGATCCAAAGTGCTCTGGGAGTCTCAGATGATAAGGTTACAGCAATCAACCTCAGAAAATTGTGTTTGGTCTTTTCTGGGTTGTTGCCTCACTGGGAGCCTGAATATCACAGAAGACTTTGTATCCTGAAGTAACCCTTAGATGAATGGAAATAATTAGTGCAGAGTATTTGGTATTGTCTGCAGTTTTTCAGCACTATGAGTTTTGATGGAGTGGTACTGCACAAAATTGGACTAATGCAGTGTGGGTCAAAGTATTTTTGAAAAATTAGGAAAGATGGCCTATTGTGGCTCTTGGGCAAAACCACCTAAGTTATCACTGCAGTTCTGGAGGTGAAAAAAAATCAAAACCCAAGGTGTTTAGCTGCTATGCACTATTTCACCTCTCCTAGATTTCTTTCTCCTTTATCAGGAGTAGATTACTCAGCAAATTCAATTCCCAGCCTATTTGTGGTGATTTTCAGAACTGTAATATTTATTTCAACTTCGATATTTTCCTGCAGCCTCAACTATTGCTTTTTTTTGTAGTTTTGCTGGTGCCACTGGATTCAAATCACTATAAGCTGGTCTCCTATTTACAGAGCCGAAGACTTTCACCACCTGCTGTGTCTGCACCATCTTGACTTGCTTCCCAGCACTTTAACTTCTGCTCAGGAATCAGTAGCCTTCAGGGAAACTTGAGGGGCACCATGCAGTTTGTCTTACTTTTGGGAAGAGGTTGCACTTTCTTTACTCTGGTTTTCAGCCACAGCAGAGTCCCAGTAGCTGCTGATGAAGGGAAACTGGGTAGATCAGTAATATGAGATGAGCAAAGACTAGAGGAAGTGGAGAGCTGAAAGAGATGGATAAAAATGCTCACAGGCTCTGCGGGCTTGGGACATGAGCTATTCCCAGCTGTCAGCACTGGAACACTGCTTACGGTACCATTCAATGGCCTGACTCCCTCCTCCCCAACCAGAGACAGTGGCAGCCTTCCTATGAATAGCTAGCCTGCTTTCCAGATCCCATTAGAGTTATTCCTGCCCTGGGTGTGCCTCTTGTCTGCAGGCACATTTCCTAAATTCTGCTTCATTCAATCCAAGTTTAGAAGTCTTTGCTGGGCATAATCCTGTGAGGTGGAGATGAGATTAGCTGGATCTTGTAAGATCAGGCAGTGACAGAGCTGTCTCTGCAAGATCCTAAGTGCTCAGGAGATGAGGCAATGCCAAGGTATCTGCAGACATTGGAGGCATTTGTATGCTCCAAAACTGGGATCTCAAATGACCTACTGAATAGCATTTATTGTGCAACTTCAGATGTACGTGATCCCCAGAGAGGGGTAATTTTTGCTAGCAGCTAGTTTCTGCAAGAAGGGAGCTTCAAGATTCTGGTTAATTGGGTAAAAATCCTTGAATAACTTCTGCTTACATGGGGTTAAATTAAAACTTCCAATGAAAAGGCCAGGTTACACTTGAAAAACATTTTCAGGAAATGCAAAGGCTGATGACTGCAGTAGCTTCAGTTGACCTTCCCCACCACCCCAAGCTTTTGCCTTTACCACTGAAATTGCCTTTGGCACTTGCTCGGGGTAATATTTAAAAGTCAGGCATCTTGTTCCTGCTGATTTTCAGATTCTCTCTGTAGTAAATGCACAAGGATAAGCAGGTCCAGAAAGCAACAGATCCCATTTTTCACTAACACTAATCTTGAGATTAGACAAAATGCTTTGTGGAGGGATGGACCAGCAGAAAGCCTGGATACTCAGAGAGGCTCAGCTGAAGGGTATGAACCCCTGAAAAGAGCTTAGGATCATATTTATCATCAAGAACTACATGCACTCGTCAGTCTGGCTTTTTCTCTCCCAGCCTTTATCAGCATACAAGTGGCTTTCAGGCAAAGCTCAGCCTCTTGCACAAAGATAAGCCCTCTGAGTCCCCAAGCATGGATACATACAAGTTCCCAAGACAACTGCTCCACCAAATAAGGTTTGCAAACTTTGTAGGGCACCAAAGTTAAAATATATATTGCTTCACCATAACTTATGCATCTGGGACAGGTTCAAGTTCAGCCAGTTGGATAGCTGTATGGTAAAAAAAAGGCAAGCTGTCAATGCAGCTGGGCTAATTCTGCCAGCCTGAGAGGAACTGAGCATCCCTCTGGATTTGCAATCACACCAGTGTATCCACTGAAAGAGCCCAAATGTTGTCACAGGTAGAAGAATTATAAAAGAAAGGCCTCATAAAATCAGGCCTTGCTCTGTTAAATTAATAGCCAGCTTGTCACTTCTAAGTGCAGTTAAGTAGTTTGCAAGTTCCCAAGTGAAAACAATCTTGGGAATGAGCTTTCGTTAACAAAACAGACTATTCCTGGGTGAAAAACAACAGCCCCTGCAATAAACAAGAAATCTGTCTCGTGGAAATCAGTGAATAAAATATGCAAACTCACCAAGAATAAAGAGATTTTATGAATAATTAAAATACCTTTTACAAACCAATAAAGTAACTAACAAGAAAACTATTAGGCAGTTGATGTTCAACATGAGGTCTGTGAAAACGGTATACAAATGGGTTATGTGAATAAAGAGTTGGCTTTTCTTGAAGGAAGAAACTGAGTTCTGTCTGCTTATTATTGCACCAACCAAATTCCTTTTCATACTCTCACCACCCCAGCCCAGCCCTTGCTGTCTCTCTCCTGCAGGATCTCATGGGGAATTTGGAGGATTTGAGGTTTTAGTCCAAGCTGTGTCTTCATGCTCTTTTCTTCCTTCCTCTTTACAGCCTTTTTTTTTTTTAGAAGCATTTTTTTTTAGCAGTATCTGCACATCTCAGCTCTGGAAAAAAAAAGTAAGGATGGATACACAGTTGTTGCACTGCTTTATGCGATCCTGAGACAGACCACCAACCTTTCTATTGCTATGATTTTTCCAGAACCTTGCTGATGGGAATGAATTCTGTAGACTGCAGTAAGGCAAGGTCCTTGAGCAGCTCTCTGAAAAGAACATTATATATGTTGAAAAAGCAAGAGGTACCATTCTCTTCCTGCAGGGACTCACCTCTTCTTGGGTCCAAGTCTCTGGAAAAGAGATTTTTTTAACTTGGTACCCAGCCTCACCTTAGCACTGATACAACATTTTCAACAAGCACATTGTATTCCAGGCCAAGGACTCCTCTCTTTGTTGTTCCTATTTGCCTGTTATTTGGTTTCTCTACCGTCATTTGTCTCCTTGTGCTGCCCTTTGAGCTCTTCCTTTGCTGAAAGCCCATTCCCCCTTTTGTAAGTAGCAGCTTTCCTTAAAGCATTTGTTATGGCTAATTTGCCTTCATTCATTGTCCCATAATTTCCTTTTCTTTGCAACAACTTTTAAGGTCTCTCTTGTTGGGAATTTTTGATAGTAAGAACGACAGTTTTGTAGTACCCAGTCTTTCTCTACAGCACACAGTACCATGCCAGGCTTTGTACTTGGCCCCACACCATCTTTGCTGTGCCTGGGAGGGCAGGTGCCATGGTGTTCAGTGGGCAGAGTACACGGTCCTCAGGGTGTTTGACCATGGGTGCACACGAGATCCAAAGGGAGCCATGCCAAGATAAATACCCCACCTCATGCCTGCAGCCAGTATATTGAAGCAACTCTCATTTCTGGACAGGAGAAGCAGTGGGGCCTCTGCCCTGGGGTACAGCTCCCCAAAGCACAGTCAAGAGCCTTAGCCAAGAGTGGGACTTCCTTTGATACTGGGGCACATTTAAGCTCTTTGCTTAATTGCCTGGGACAAACACAGGAGTTTGAGACCTATGGGGAAAAAAAAAAAGGGAATCCCATCACCTGACAGGACTTCTCAAGTCTGTCCCTTGGTGCAGCTGTGTTTGTTGTGACACTAGAGAAGCTAGACTGGGGGCTGGGAGCACAAGGAGCTCCCAAGCAACACACACTTACAGATGATGGTGAGAGTTACCAAGCTGACTGCAGTTCCCAAGTTGATGGTGAGGGAATCCATGTTTCCTACAGCTTTCTGTCACGTTAGCCATAGCTGGCCAAGGGGTTGTCAGTGCTGGCTGGCCAGCCAGTGCAGACATTGATCAGTGGCTGCTGGCCAGCAGGCCTCTGCAGCCAAGCCCTGCTCAGCTTTTGGTCAGCAGGGATGCTCACTGACTCTCTCCCCACCAGCTGTTGAGTCTCATGAAACCTCAAAGGAGCAGGAACTGCTGATTTGGGAGAGGGCATTAGAAATGGGATGGGGTGCCCCATGGCAGCAGCCCCTGCACAGCTCCCTGTTACATCAACCACTCCACTGGCTTACAGCCTTCGCCCTTGAGCCTTGGCCCTGCAGCTTGATGTGGTGTGGACACATTGCACAACGCTCTTGGCCCCTCTCCCCTTTCCTGCCAGGGCTGCCCACTGGCCAGCTGCTGGGAAGCTGAGCTGTTGCAGCAGCCTCCAGATTCCCAGTATGGAGGAGATGATGCTCCATCCACCCATGACTCCAGCAGGGCGCTGAGGAGGTGGCAGGACCAGGATGGGTCCCTGAGAACTTACTCAAGTCTTATGGTAAGGTGGCCCTTGAAGGAGCATGGCAGGGGAAGGAAGGCCCCTCTGGAGGGTTGGAGAAGCTCAGCCTCCCCTCAGGCAGCAAACCAGCAGGGCTGCATCCAAGAGGTGGAGGAGCCGCCATGTCCTGTACCCGGATGTGCTGGGGTAAATATCCATTGAATGAGGAAGAAAAGCCAAGCGAGACATGACGGGAGAGTGGGACCCTCCTTCCAGAGCTGTCTGTCCTGGACGGGACCAGTTGTATAACACTCCCCCAGAGAGAAGCAACATGCAACCTCTTCCTCATGCCAGAGAGCAAGCTCTTCTCATCCCTCTACAAAGCAGGAGGGGTGTGGGGAGAGCTGTGAGGAAATCACAAAGATCACTGTGCAAGGCCTAAATATAGTCACTAGCTCAGCTCCTCAGAGATAAGAGCCTGTGTCCACAGCCTGCCACAATGCCCTGCCCAGACGTCCACCTACCTTTGCTTCAGGGGCAAACAGCGAGCCACAGTTGTGCAACACCCCGCCCTGCTCACGGCAAACAGGGGCAGAAATGCACCCTGAGCCCCCTCGTGTGCACTCCGTGCCTGGCGCTGGGGCTGGCTGGGCAGAGCCCGCACAGCACAGAGGCGGAACAGCACCTCCCTCGGCACCTCCGTGTTGCCGAGCTGCCAGCAATGCCCAGAGAAACTTGTGGTGCAACAGCGGGACAAGACTGAGTCAGGCTGGGGCTTCCACCCGGTTTGGGGCTCATCCCATTAGCTCCACCACCTCCACCCAGACCTCTCTGCACCAGTGACGCTGAGCCAGGGTGCAGTGGCTCTGCCTGGAGAAGGGAAGACAGCACTGGAGGGATCCATGGGCCATGACTACCTTATCCTATGTCTGTCTTCTGGGGACATCTGAACATGGGTCCCTTCATTTCTGCTGTAAACCCTGTCATTATGTAACACATGCTAAAATCTCACCATACCCTAGGCACATGAAATATTACTGTAAATCTACAACAGTCCTGCAATGGGTACGTCTTTCAGCTCTCTCTCCCCAACTTTAAATACTACATTGCTTTTATTAAAAAAGAGTTTATAAAACAAAAAAGCATGTTTTTTTTCCCCCAACAAAACCCTGTTGCCTTGCAGAGTAGCAAGTTTTATTAAATGGTGGCTTCCAGCAGGAAGTCTCCAGCTTTAACAATAGCTGTCTGTGTTTCCACAAGTTAATGGAAAACAAATGTTGATACTTCAATCCTGCTTTTCTACTTTGTAAGGAAGGTGGGAGAGAGCAGCATTACTTGCAGCTGCGCAGTTAGAGGCCAGATGTGGCACAAAAAGTATCCCCACTGTTACCATGGGTAGAAGGTAAATGCACCATCCCTGCCTTCCAGCAGGCTTTAGAGCCTCTGCTGCTTTCCCATGGAGGCAGCATTTGTCCACAGAGCCACTCCCCTGGCAGGGAGGCCAGCTCCATGCACACTTTGCAAATTGTTGAGGACACTGGGCTCTGTGCTGACATGGACTCAGGAGTAGCCCAAAGAAGCAGAAATGGGAACTAGAGGCAGGAGGACACTTGGGAAGACCCCTTGGCCCAGCTGGTCCTGCAAAGCACTGGGGTCTATGACAGAACATTGACTCACCTGGCAGATGGTTTCAGGATGTTGGAACACCTTTCCAGCTCTGCACACGTGCTGGGTAGGGATTCCCAAGGAGCTGATCTCTTTGTCAGCCCGGCCCTGTTGGTGTTTTATCCTCGTGGAGAGAAGCCATCTCTACAAAAAAAAAAGGCATTGTTTTCCTACTGCACATCATAAATATTGTCTCGAAAGCAGATTTTTGGGTATCCTCTGGAGATTTCTACCCAGAGCCAGCACAGCCCTGATGCTGTGGCCACAAGATATGAGTGTGAGAGTTACCCTCCTTCCCACCTTCCCCTGAGCAACCAAACTCCCTGGGCCAGCGTGGACAGGAAGATTGGTGGCCCAAAAAGGCATTCCTGTCTCAAGAGCACATTCCCGTGGGTTTAGCTGCTTGCTTGCTGGAAAGCCTCCTCTGCCCTCCTCAGTTTTGGCACCTCCCCCTGAGGTGCTGGAGCGAGTCCAGCGAAGGGCAACAAGGCAGGTGATGGGTCTGGAACACAAGTTCTTTGAGGAGCAGCTGAGGGAGCTGGGGCTGTTTAGTCTGGAGAAAAGAAGGCTCAGGGAAGATCTTAATCATTGTCTACAAGTACCTGAAAGGAGCCTCTCCTCCCAGAAAACTATCGATAGGAAAAGAGGACAGTCTTAAGCTGCAGCAGGGGAAGTTTAGGGTGGACATTGGAAGGAATTTCTTCACAAAAGGGGTGATTAAACATTGGAATGGGCTGCCCAGGGAGTTAGTGGAGTCACCCTTCCCAAGATGTTTAAGAAAAGACTGGACCTGGCATTTAGAGCTATGGTTCAGTTGACATTATGGTATTCGGTCATAGATTGGACTCTATGATCTCAGAGATCTTTTCCATCCAAATTGATTCCGTGATTCTGGACACACCGGGACAGCAACCTGGCGCAGGAACCGATGGATAGTGAGGGACTGGGGGTAACCGACGCCTGACACAGAGCTTGTCACTTGTACCACGAGTTGCCCTGCCGCGGGGGAATCCTCGGATCTGCTCAGGGAAGTTCCCTCACACGGGAGCCCCGGCGCTGCTCAAGGAGGTTCTCCCACACGGGATCCCCGGCGCTGCTCAGGGAGGCTCTCCTCTCCCACACGGGAACCCCGGCGCTGCTCAGAGGTTCTCTCACACGGGATTCCCGGCGCTGTTCAGGGAGGTTCTCCCACACGGGAGCCCCGGCGCTGCTCAGGGAGGTTCCCTCACACGGGAGCCCCGGCGCTGCTCACGGAGCTCCCCCGGCAGGCGGGACCCCTACCCCCGCGCTGCCCCTCAGGACCCGCTGCCACCGCGGCCCCGCCCACCAGGCCGGTCCCGCCCCCTCGCTTGCCGGCGCCCGCGCTCGGAGCGCGCTGATTGGCCGCCGCTCAGCGGGGCGGGGCCGGGCGCCCTTAAGAAGCCGGCGCGGCGTGAGGCGGTGCTGCCGGACCGGCCCCATGCACTGCGCTAGGTACGGGCCCGCCGCCCCCGTCCCCGTCCGCCGCGACCCCCGCCGCTGACGCCGCTCCTCCCCTTTGCCTTCCTCGCCTGCTCGGGTTCGCAGCCTCCTCCTGTGTGCGGGAGGTGCTGTTCCTGGGGGAAAACGGGATCCTGCGGCTGGGCTCCTGCAGCCCCCCGGCTGAGCCGTAGCCCCGGGGCTGCCCCTCCGCGGGGCCCTCTTGGGCTGCCTGTCCCGGGCGCGGGCGGCGCGGCTCGGCCGGTGTTGCGGAGGGGGCGGGCTGTGCCTGCCCTGCCTCGGGGAGGAGGAGGAGGGAGTACGAAGCGCCCGGGCGCTGCTTCAGCCGTGTCACGGCTCCCGGCTTTGGCTCGGCGAGTGCTGCGCACCCAGCCCTGTGCAAGGGGCACCTGTCCCCAGGTAGCGTGGGAAGCAGAGCGGAAGCAGCCGAAGGGGCTCGATAATGGAGGTGTAAGTAATTCCTTGGCTCTGGCTTAATTATCCTTCGTAGAATGGCAGGAGGGAGGAATGTGTGGGGACAGGCGTCATTTTCTGGAAGAGGGTATATCTACAGGAAGGAGTCTGGAGGCAGAGTCAAGTTTGTTCCCCTTTTGAGGGGTGAGGGAATGAAATTAGCCCCTGTCCCTGCCTTGCACTTTTTGCTTCCTAGACCTTTATTTCCTCAATCAGCTCTCTCAAAACTATATTCCTGCTCCCACCTTCAAAGCATCTAAAGTTCAGGATAACCCTCTCAGCCCCAAAAGGGGAAACGTGCCTCTGGCTGAGAGCTGGGCATCAGCAGACTCTGCAGTGCAGAAAAGTTGTCTGGGATATCAAATGAACTGGCAGTTCATAAAATCACAGGGCTCATGCTCATAGTAGGTTGTGAAAAGCTCTTGCTATAGTTTTTTAGCTTGGTAAAAAGTTCCCAGTTATGCATCTTCATTCTAAAACTGAATAACCAAGGCTTACTATGAAATCTGACTTCTCAGAAGTTACAGGAATTCAGTGAATAAATTTCCCTGGGAAAAGATGCAATGCAAATGAAACTGACCCAAGTAAGAGAAGCAGCACTGGAAGCTGCAGAAATTTAAAGGAGGAAATGACCTATATAAAGTGTGTATGAACAAAAACTTGGCAAAACCAGGTAGAGATGAGCAGAGTAGTGTTAGCAGACAGGTGGATCTGAGGCGTCTGTGTTGTGCAGCTGCCCTTGAGCTGAAAGGAGGCACTGCAGAAGGAGTTGGCTGGTGGGTGTGTTGGGATGCAAGCCTTGGCACATGTGCTCTGAATAAACAGATACCCTTGCTGAGTGGATGCTGTGAAAGCCTGCTCAGAGCTGCTATGTTGGTGTTACAGGGTGGGGAGTTAAAGCACTGAATTGGAGAGTGTGGCTCTTGCTTTTTCTTGGCACGGGAACAGCAATCAAGTACTAGAGCTGTCTGTGCATGGCTTTGGCAGCCAGAACTCTGCTGCATCACAAGGCCAGTGGTCACTGCTACTGTTGCTGCCTCATCCCTCTCTGTGTGGTGGGAGCAGCTTTGGAGCCTGGCCTGCAGCCAAGCAGGATTTTTATTAAGGGAACACTCTGTGTTTAAAGTCAGCTGCAATACGGTTGACTTAAGGGGGGTGTGTGTGATAAATCCATCCAGCGGTTTATCCAGAGCCAGGCCAGAGAGAGTCTGCCAAAAGCATCTGAACATCAGTGTAAGGGCAGGAGCCATAGGTGCAGTGTTCCAGGAGCTGCCTGGCTGCAGAGGCAACTCCAGGACTACATCTGGCAAAGTGCCCGACAATGGATGGGTAGAGAGGGAGGTGGATCCCTGGAGGAATGGGCTGGGTGCTGGAGGAGAGGCTGTAGTGGAGGGGCACATGGCCTGTGCCTTCTGGAGAAGGACTTGCTTCCAAAGCTTCAGTGAACCTCTAGTAGGTGAGTTGTGTTGGGCAGAGCCTTGTGGCTGTATGGATGTTTTCCAGGGGCTTAGCACAAACCGTGTGGAGGCTTGAGGTGCAGACTCTGTGCTGGAGGTAAAACTGGCTGATGTGCCTTCTGAGCTGATGTTTGTTTTAAAGTGGAGTAGGGGGAAGAACGCTCCAGAGCAGTGTTGGCTAAGCCTGTGCCCTCCCTGCTGCTGTGTCAGACTGTTGCTATCTTTACAATACTACTTGGAGGCACTTTGGATGGAGCAGTTCTGGGGGACAGTGGTGAGCAAAGTGTGTAGTTCAACTGAACGAGTGCTTTTTTGACTGACATCTGGGGTTTTATGAGAGGTGAAGTCAGTTGTGTATGGCAGCTTGTGACAAACTGAGTTCCTACTCCTACAAAAGCTTGTGAAGGCCTGGGGAGAATCTCTCCTGGAGGGAAGAAAGCACAGCAGGAATACTGCTTTATGTAGCATTGAAATTTGATAATCTGAGGGTTTTGTGAGCATTGGCAGGACTGAGCCATGGGCTTTGCTTTGGATTGCAAATACTCTGGAGCCTGCTATTGCTAGCCTGGTAGGACAGTGCCTGTATGTGTGCCTTCAAAGGGCAACTCTGTCCCTGTAGCACTTAGAAGAGCTCTTCAAGGGCACAACAGGCTCTGGTCCTGCCACTTCTGTAATGTGTTTCTCACATTACATTCTCATTTCTTACATGTCTGTAAGTCACACCATGCAAGTACCTGCCTCCAATTAAGAAGTAAGCTTATTTAGAATAGCTGGAGGGGAGTGATATATCAGCTGCCTGACAAAATTTATATTAAAGTGCTTTTCTGGCATCAACTGACCCTTCTTCTTGTCTTCCAGAGTATTAGACTATTTCCCTCACAAGCAAGCAATGGCTGTGGACGTCGCCATGCAGCTGTACCTGTGCTCTTCCCCCTTGCGAAGAGAGAAGCGTGCCTGCAAAATTGCTCCAAAGCCAGGGAAGCCACTGCGGCCCTGCATCCAGCTGAGCAGCAAGACTGCGCTGAATGGATCAGGAGAGGCAGCAAACTCCTTCCCACACAGCAAAGCCAAGAAGAGGGTGTCGTTTGCAGATAGCAGAGGCTTCGCTCTCACAATGGTGAAGGTGTTCTCAGAGTTTGAAGATCCGCTAGACATTCCTTTCAACATCACAGAGCTGATAGACAACATCGTGGGTCTGACAACAGTAGAGAAGGACAGCTTTGTCCTGGATTTTGTTCAGCCCTCTGTAGACTACCTGGACTTCAGAAACCGCCTGCAGGCAGACTGTGTCTGTCTGGAAAACTGTATACTAAAGGAGAAATCTATTGTGGGAACAGTGAAGGTGAAGAACCTTGCTTTTGAAAAGAGGGTGAAGATCCGGATGACGTTTGACACGTGGAAAAGCTTTATAGATCACCCATGCCAGTATGTCAAGGATACGTATGGAGGGTCAGATCAGGACACGTTTTCCTTTGACATCAGCTTGCCCGAAGGAATCCAATCACACGAAAGAGTTGAGTTTGCCATCTCCTTTGAGTGCAATGGGAAGGTGTACTGGGACAACAACAGGGGCACAAATTACAGGATCATACGGTCAGAACTGAAGTCTGCCCAGGAAGCTGCCCGTCCCCCACAGGCTCCTGACTTTGGCAGTGCATTTGACCGCTTTGGGAGCCCTCGGTGCTCCTATGGCCTCTTTCCTGAGTGGCCCAGTTATTCAGGCTACGAGAAGCTCGGGCCCTACTATTGACCCAAGGACAAAGGCCAGGCTGACTAACTGCTGCTGGTGTGTCTGCAGGCCTTGGGGCTGGTCTGAGCACAGGTGTGTGAATAGGTGGAAGAAGTATGGCTCTGTGTAGCTTAGCATAAGCCTCCCAGCAAAACCAGATGTGCAGTGCTCTGCTGGCAGGGGGCTTATAGTCAGAGAAGCAAATCTGTCCTGATGATCAGAGGATCAGGGGCTGCTCATGTCTCTTCAGCACTTCTTCTTCCTCTTCAGTAAAGCTGCCAGTGTCCAGGGAAACACTACAGTGCTTATATTGCCTGTTCAAGCTGTGTAGTGGTGGCTGATTTGTATTGCCTGCCTAGTATTAAAAGGCTCTTTCAAAATATGTCCTAGTATACTTTTAGTGGGCTCTACTGCAGCTGCAGGGTTCTCCTTGCAAAGCCACCCTGTGCCTGTCAGGAAATGGTGTGGTTGGATTGCTGGGAATGGAGTCCTCTCTTTGCACATATCCTTGTAGTGAGGCCCTTCCTGCAGGAGGCAGAAAACAGCATGTTTTGGAGGTGAAAATGCAATGTGATGACAGGAAGTGTGGCCCTACAGCCTGCCCTATTAGGAGATGTGCCTGTGGGAGAGGATCTGATATGCTTAGTCACTGGTTGTTATATCAGATGATCTTGAAAATCTCTCATACCATTGGTGTTACCAAAAATAGAGATTAGCTGTAGCTGTGTGGTGCTTGTAGCACAGCTGTGGGTTGACATCCTTGACTGCCTTCTTCAAAACCTTCCTGTTTCTTTAATCACAAGTGATCAATGATGCTTTTTTCCCCTTGGTGGACATCTGAAGTAGGCTGTGCTGGACCCTGAAAATGCATTTCAGACTCCTGTGGACTGTAAAACCAGAGTTTTGTCCAGCTGGGGCCCAGGGTCCTGTGCAGGAGACTCTGCTCAGGTGTTACAGGAGCTAAACACAAACAGACCCCATGGCTGTCTATGTTATGTCCTGTTCAGGAAGGTGACTGTTATGTACCTACTGTGGTGGAAGTGCCTTGACGAGAAAGGGGTGGTATGTGCAATCCCAGCAGTGCTTTGGGATGAACAGGCTTTGGAGCTGATGTTGCTTTTGAGATCTGGAAATGGTTTGTTACTCTGTGCCACGGACTGCTTGGCAGATAAAGGCATAGCACTGCTTGCAAGTGAAGGTGCTGTGGCTGTCCTGGATGGGTGTGCTGGGCTGGGCTTCCCTTGCTGCTGGTGCAGTGTCTGCCAGTTTGACCTACAAATGTCCAGACTTTGCATCTCTGACCATAAAAAATGGCTCACCCCATCCATGCAAAGAGCTAGCCATGAGGAGAGTGAGATGTGGGGTTATCCTGACAGCACCCCCTGCGTGTGAGGCAAATCACAGTTGTGAGCCATCCCTGTGATTAAAGAGGTGGCTTGTCTTCGGGATGTGTGGTGAGCTCAGCAGTGCCAAACAGCCTCACAGAGCTTCTTGGGTGCCAACTGGGCAGAATCACTTAATCCCTCAGCTCAAAGAGAGAGTGCTGAACAGTTTGTAGAAATAGAGGTCAAGGAAATACTACTTTTTCTAGTGCATAAGCTTTATATAATATTGGGTGCCTCTAGTAGCCTGTGGATGTGCTGGAAAGAAGCAACAGGCTAGACAACTTTGTTAACATAGCTTTTAATTCTGGAGACTACTGTCTAAATATCTAGAAGCTGTTTTACTCTAACCTAGAAGGGGTACTGGGATCACTATTGGATATCAAAAGGGACAGGAGCTTGCAGAAAGAATAGCTGGCCTTCAACTGCTGCTTTTTCAAAATACAGAATCAGTATGTATCTTCAGTGTGCCTGATCACTTAGTCAAGGTGGTGAATCTACTTGCTAGCCTAGAGCTCATCAGGTTTGGTTCCTCTGTCCAAACAGCTTCCCAAGTCAGCCCTTAGAGCCTGCATCTGGTCTCTCTGGAAGGGACTGCTGCCCAGCTTGACTTGGTTTTAAACTTAAGGCAAGTTTGAGTGACACTGATACTTTTTATTTATTTAGTGTATGGTGTTGATGTTGTAAGACACTGACTGTAGAAAAGTTGTGTTCTCCTGGCACCTTTTTGTGCCTATGGAGAGGTGTTTGTGAGCCAAAACAAGGCATGTGGGTCTGGGATGCTGTGGATGGTGGTATCTCCTTACAGGCTTGTTTTCAGGCTGTCCATTGGGTGTGCTTAGGGAGGAACATGGAAGATAAGCTAGAAGAGCAGTACCATAAGTAAAAGCTAGGTTGGAAACTGGCTATTTGATCAATAGCAGTTTAAAAATACTACTTGTGGCCTTTCCCCTTTCCCCTTTTTCCGTTGCCAATGTGAACATAGAAGTAGGGGGGGTTGCTCTCCTTGCTCTATGCCTGGAAGTGCCTTATAGGATGTTTTGCATGTTTGTTTTTAAAGGATATTTTTGTACACAACATTCAAGTGGAAAATGCACTTTATAATTGCCATGTAATGACTCTTTTAAAAATATGGCTCTGTTTTTATCTGATTGTTATAATAAAGGTGGAACAAAATGTTGGCTGTGTATCTCTTTTAAGCACCCATGGGGCTGGGGAGGTGATTTGGACGCGGGTCCAGCTTCCCGCAAGTGGCCATTGGCAGGGAGGAGCACACGTCCAGTCTGAATTCTGCTGCCCGAAACAGGAAAGAGCTGCCTGTTCCTGCTGCCTTCCTGCCAACACATCCATTGCCTCTGCAGCCCGGGGATGGGAGGAGCCCCGACCCTCTTCTCCGGGCTCCGATGTTTCCCCACTCATCACTGTGTCCCCGAAATTCTCTTTACTCTTCCCCTGCTTGCAGTGCTAGGAACAGCCTTTTCGGGTTTCTCTGCTTTTATTTTGAGTTCATCTCCATTCTGCCTCTTCTCCCCTTCCCCCACCCGGGCTTGATCTGGGATCAGTGCTTTGCCCTCTGTCCGTGTACTGGGCTGTGGTGGATGCGGGGAGAGGTGTTGCTGGAGGCAGGCACTCTCTTTGCTAACTCCAGGATCAAATGAAAGTTAGACCCTTCTCTACGCCCAAGTAATTATCCCTGTTGTCACCACGCTAAGTGCTGGCAGGAAACGTGCCCCTTTGCAGAAAGGGAACAGCTGGTGTAAATGCCAGCCAGGGCCAGTTTGGGCATTGACCTGGCTTTCACCACAAAGATTGAGCCTCGGCGATGCTCTGAAGGTGTTGTATTTCAATCAACGACTGAGCTGGGTGGGATTTGCTGCTCACAGAGGAGGTAAATTTGGAAAGCTGTGGGGGAAGGGGAGGTAGATGTGTTTGCCTGAAGGTGTGTGCTGGTTGGAGCAGTGCTGTAGGCAGCGCTTCCCATCTTACTGCCAAGCCTTGCAGAGAGTGAGCTCGGCCTTTGCTCTGTACAGCAATAAACCCGAGCACCTTCTGACTGTGGCTCTTCCCAAGGCTCCTGCTGTCATAAATGACTTTTTTAAGCACTGTGGTTCTTTGATTAAAAGATACAACACAGGTCTCTTTTAAAAGGTAATTAGATTGTTTTTCTGGCTGCATTAAAAAAAAAAAAAAGATTAAAAGGTATTTGTGCCCCTGCCTCAGGTGATTGGGGTGGCTTGGGCAGGGCTGTTTTCACATCTGAACGCTGGCTCAAGCTCACGAATGAGAAACCTGCAGCCAGACATTTCCTGTAGCAGCTTTGTGGCTGAAAACCCCATATGAGGACATTTTCAGTTTAGGACATAAGGAAAGTCCAAGCCATCTAGGGCAGCTGAGGAGATGGTGCAACATTAGAAGGGCCAAGAGATCTCAACTCTGGGGTTTCTCCCTAATGCCCAGGAGGTATATGCAAGGTGATACAGATATTGCAATTGCTGCATTCATAAAGCCCTTGGTAGCAGATGTGATTGTGTACTTGCTGGTTAATATACAAAGATTTCTTAGAATGCTCATGCCATTGCACTCTCTTCCCCCAGCCACTCTTCTCTGAAGCTCCCAAGTCTCTGTGTCCTGAGGGATTTCAGTGCCAGCTCTGGGTAGAGAGGCAAACTAAGCTGTGGTATCATGTTGATCTTCCTTGTGTTTGGAGGTTCAGGTTTCCAAAGTTTGTGTTGTGGGGACAGTTTGGTAAAGGACAGGAGGCCAAGTATTCCCTGCTCCACATCCACCTCCCATTATCTTGGAGATGCTGTCCTTCAGGAGAGCAGCTTTGCTGAACCAGTGCTGTCACAGCAGCCTCTGGAGCACACTGGATTGCAGGTCCTGGGTACAGCGACAAAGGCAGGATGTAGGCTCCCTGCACCTGCATCCTGACCCAAACTCTTCTTTGGTTTTAAATATAGCTCTTAGAGACACTCGCAGTGGAGAGTGACCTGTGGAAGATGTGTCTGCCTTGCAAACGGAGGGCGGTGCAAGAGGGTAGAAAACTAGAGCGTGTCATTTCCCAACTGCAGTCAACTGTTCTTTGGCTTCCTCTCCACAAAGCAGCAGCAAATGAGCCTCTCCAAGAGACTGGCTCTTTGGGGGAAAGTCTCTTGACCACAAGGCAAGGGATGAATGGAGCTGACATTTCAGCATGTCCCGTGGAGTTCCCTGTTGCTCTGTAGTGTCTCCCTTACTCGGGCACTGCCCTTTTCTCTCTTACACACCATGATGCTGTTTCCAGTGTAACCATCACCAGACTCAGGCGTCAGCTTGATTTCACAATGTCTTCCACAAGCTTGTGTGTGGTCACAGGGGGCAGGAAGGGCACTTGTGGTGGGAGGAGGCTGTGCTGAGGACACAGCTCTCAGCAGCACCAAGACCACCCTGTACCCCTGGGAACAGCACAGAGCTTTGCCAAAATGCCAGCAGCATGGGGCTGGGCTGTGATGCTCCCAAACTCCCCTGGCGTTTCCACGGACTTGTTCCTACTGGACAGTTCAGCTGGCTCTAAACTATTGCAATAAACCATATTTATGTCCTTGGGTTTTTTGTTTTTTTTGTTTTTTTGATGGAACTAAGCTTCAAACCAGCTGCTCTAGCCCAGCAAGGTTCTGCTGCTCTGCAGCCAGAGAAGCTGCCTAGCCTGTCTTTATCCTCCCCCTTGGAGGGGTACCCTGCCAAACAGTTAGTTGTCTTTAAAGACTGGTTATTGACATTTACACAAGGCTTAAAGAAAGAAAAAGGGTGTCTTTGTGGAAAAATAATTGCAGCTGGCCTGTCCCTTTGGCACAGATAAGTCAGAGCAGTCACCAGTTTAAGTACTTTGGCTCCTGGAATGGGATATGGGTAAGCCCTTCCAGCCAATGCATTAGTCACAGATCTCTTCTCTGCTCTGATGCTGCTATGCATTCTCAGGGGGAGGGAAGGCTCAAACTCCATAACTCAGGAGAAATATACTTAAAAGGCATAAGAAGGGTGTGAAACATGCATAAATGCTTTTATAGCTTCTCCTTTTTCTGGTGTGGGACTCTTGTTGAGACCATGGTGATGTCTTCTACTTGATGAATCCTTGACAGGCTCATGGAGATGCCCCCACATCTCTGTGCCCTGTCCCAGGGCTGCACTGCTCTCCTACGGGAAAAGACACGGTCCTCAGGAACCAGAGGACTCTGTGCCATGCTGTAGTCTTGCCAAAGCACCTGGTTTCTGCCAGGTCCTGGCCAGATTTAGGACATACAGATGTGGGGGTACAAGGTAAGCAGCCACAGGACAAAAATATTTCAGGGCTGGCAAGTCCTTATATGTTTAGTTTGGAGCAAGGGAGCAGCTGCTATATGCATACAGCAAGGTACTTGCCATCCTCCAAGGCATCCTGCAGTAAAAGATAGAGCCATATTCCCAATAAAGTTGCTGGGAAATGCCACTGTCAAGAGTCAAAGGGCTGAACTGACCTACAGCCCACCTTCCAATGTGAGCAAAACAGCCCAATTTCCCTCCCAACGCTCACTATTTAGCAATTGGGAACTCATGATCTCCTGCACCTGCTTTCCATCATTATGGCCTCTGCCAGAACAAAACTGGAGCGTTATCAGCAGGAGTGTAATTCCTGTTTTTGTGTGGTGACACTTCAGTGCTATGGAGACAGTCACTTTCATAGGAAGAAATATAATAGCCCTCTCCAGTCCACGGAGGGTTTTACAACCATTCCCCTTTCACATGGTGCTCCCTTGGACACCTGGCAGGTGTTGCTTCTCCTGCGTTTCCCTGCTTGCTGTGATTATTGGTACCTGAGTGGCCATCAGAAATGCAGTGTTTCTTTTTCCCTGAGCTTGGCAGAAGGTGTCCTTGATGGTGTTGCAGGTCAGGGTTCAGGGTAGCTGTAGGTGATGTGGCACCTTCCACCCCTCGTGCAGCAGCACACTTGGTCACCGGGCGGGGAGACATTGGAACAGGTCTCCCTCTTGGGCTGAGGACTGTCACAGTCCAGCTTTATTTTCTCCAAGAAGCTGTCTCTGAGCAGATCAAGTCACAAAAGGAGGCAAACTAAAACCAAATAAATCTACCAAACTCTGCTCCTCCGCAGTGGCTTCAGCAGGAGAAGAATTTCACTGCAGAGAGCAGAACAATTATTTCTTGATGCTTTATAGCCATGCAAGCAATCATAGCAGACACATACTAACTTTTAAGTTGGTGGTCAACAAGATCTCTTAGACAACCAATGAATCTACACACAATGAATCTTTCAGTGTTTCTAAATGCCCTGCAACAACAGCTCAGTGCTGATAAACAGTGAGCCATAAAGCCAGCAGGGATCTACTCCTGGGGGTTAATAACAGGATGACTGAGCATTTTAGTAATCTTTCCTTTTTTTTACAGAACAGCAATGCAGCAGCAAGGCAAGTTACAATGTACACTCAGAAATAATGCCTGGTAGACATCCACAGGTGAATGATCCAGGCTGCAGGCCTCTCCTGGAGTGGAGAATATGATCTCTCAATGTAGGGCCTGGGACAAGCCCCTCACACTGGGTTACACAACCTGGTATCAGAAACACCCACTGCTCTTGCTTTCTGTGTGCTGGAAGGGCTAAATCTATCAAAGCTGCAGCTGGAGACAGCTTGGGAAAATCCTGCATCACATTTGAATGTCTGGGATGAAAGAGTGCCAGCATGCTTGCACATCATGCCAGGCTGAGCCAGCAGAGGCTCTCAGGTTTCTTCTGTCTTTATACAATTAAGGTCACGCTCAGCATTAAAGAACTGCTCAGATCCCCAGACTCTGCAGCTGCACAGCCACACTGGAGAAGGTGCAGCTCCTCTGGACACCTGTAAGCCACCTGTCAACTTGAGCCATGCTTTTCGAGGGGCTGGGAATTGGCTGCTGGTCACTCCTGACCGATCCCCTTGGTCTTCTGTGTCTCAGTGGACTCCAGCTGAGGAGTCACGCTGGCATTCTAGTGCAGCACATGCTGTTATTCATCTCTTCTTGCCATCAGCCAGCTCCCTACAGCAAAGCCCCCCAGTGATGACAAGCATCTTCCCCCATCCTGGGTAGAAAGAGCAAGGAAGAAAGACAGTAAACAAAATGAGAGATCTGCCAGAGTCTGGAAAAAGCACCCATCTGACAGGATCTCGCAGCTCCACCCTCAGGGAATCTGCATTTGACACTCAACCTGCCTGCTGGAGGGAATACCCTCCTAGAATCAGCCACAAGCAGGGAGACTTGTGAGCCAGTTCTGTACAACTGGGTCACAAGGGTCTTCCCAGCTCTATCTCTAGCCAAACAAAAGCCAAGGCTCTTTCCTTCTGGAATATACAGGAGGTCATGAGCTAACCAGCTTTGATGTTGCTTTTCACCTCTGCTGCTTGTGTTTGTGCTTGGCTGCTCCCTCCTTTCCAAATTCCAGAGGTGGGTTGCCTTTGTTTCCTTAACAAAGAAGGAAGAAATTTGGATATGGTCTTACAGGAAAAGATCAGATGCAGTTTATGCATCTTGCACTGAAGGAGCACTGAGAACAACTAGAATCACCAAATCATCTGAGCTTGAATCAGTAGCCAGATTTTTCCAAGGTGCAGGTGACCCAGCATGAAGAGTGGGTGAGCAGTCACCAAGTTCCCAGCTGCAGTGTAGACCCTGAGAACAGAAAATTTTGAATCCTGGAGACATCTCTGTAGCTCAGACTTTTCCACTGATTGGAGAGAATGATCTCTTCTGTGTTTGGTATTGAGCAGCTCTGCAGCCCAGCAGCCCAAGCTGTAAATAGAGCCCCAGGGAACCAGACCACTCCAAACTGGTGCAGCTTTTGAGCTGTGGGGATGAATCATCCAAATAACTTTCTTCAGGCAATACAGGGAAGAAATGTCACTAACCATGTGAAAATTGAGACCACATTCTAGGATGTTTTTTGAAAGGAGTATCCTTGACAAAGCCAGAGTGACTTCAAGGCTGGTTCCCAGTCAGACTCCAGCAGAGCAGCCCCTCCTCTTCTGGTGCCAGGGACTCTCTCTTCACTCTGCTCATTATTTTCACTGCAGTCAGTATCTATTTTTCTGCACTACTTAGTGAAAAGCTGCAAGTCCTTCAAGGCCAACACAGAGCTGTGTTTTGTTTGTTTGGAAAAAAAAAAAAAGCTAGAAAAAAACAGATGCCCAAGAACTGCCTCTGGCGTCTCCCATCTGTGCATGAAGGCAGCTCCTCCACAGCAGCAGCAGCCTCTCCTTCCACTTGGCAGGTGTTGTCTGGACCAGAGCCACAGGTACAGGAGCTATTTTCTGTTGAGCACGCAAAGGAGAGGTGGTTGCCTGGCACAGCCTTGTACTTCAACAGCTGAGCTGATAACACAGATGTGCTGGCCTCTGTTCTCTGTGCTTCATTCACTGAAGAAGCAGAGTGAGCATTACTTTCTTTTTTTCCCATGAGGAAGCTGTTGGATATAACCTGGCAGCTGAAAGGGTTTTTTACACTGTGCAATTAGAAATTTGGGGTTCCTTCACATTCTGAAAGGTGGCATTTTGCCCCTCTTGGGAGGCCTGTCCCTGATCATGCAGCTCTCTGTTAATGGGCGTGTGCCAGAGCCTCCCCAATGCTTTGACCTGGTTACCCCACCCTGAACAACCTTGGCTACAGCACCCACATTTCCCAAGGGCATGCACCAATGGCTGGGAATCTGGGAGAAGTCAAAGTCAGCCCTAACAAGACAAGACAGCCAGTTATTACTAAGCTGCTATTTCTACTGCAAGAAGCCCTGGAGCAGCAAAACTGCTCACTTCATGTATGTTCATTAGCAGCATGGATAAGAGCAGCATTGATTGCAGGCTATAATTAGATCTCTGGGACCTTTTTGGACCGGCTTTCTCTGGCATTGTGCTACTTTGAAAGGACTTCCAGTTTCTTTTCTGAATGGTTGGGATGGCATTTCCCTATTCAGCAGATTTGGGACCGTTTCTGTTTTCTCCATTGTGGCTCACAGAGCGCTCCCAACTTGGTGCCACAAGCCCCACGCCACAGAATTTGCAAAAGCTCCATTGTTTGACCACTCCTGGTCCCTTGAGTTGTAGAGTTGGCCAGACTGCAGCTCTCTTCTTAGAACTGCATGGCCAACCTGCCAGGCAGCCCTCCCTGCTTCGCTTAGCTTGCCAAGATGCAGTTTTGTGAGTACCTTCCTGTAGTGATGACTCTGATTCTCCTGGAATCACTTTCTTAGCATATTCTGTGCAGCCAGCCTAGAGCATTCCCGGAAGAAATGGATGCACTAAGCCAGCACTAAGCACGTACTTGGGGCATGGTGGCCTACATGGAAATTATTACTCCTCTCTTGGAATGCTGGAAAACAGCCTCTGCATCCACTCTGTGAAAAACAGGGGAGGAAGAGTCAAAGGAAAGATGCACAGCATGAAGGACTGGAGTTGAGATATCAACAGTACACTTGGCAAACGGGACCCAAAGGTGTCTCTGCTTGTGGTTTCCCCTCCAAATGCTGGAGACAACCATTAAGTAGGGTCATATGGTGGGCATCTTTCTTTGCCATGTTCACAGATGATTCCTGTGTGTTCTTGTGCACTGCCTACCCAGCTGCAGGTGGGGCAGAGGTGCTGGCAGCCCATCTGGGATGAGGAAGCCAAAGGCAAACATGCACACACCAGATCTTGGCTGACCTACACGCTGAAGGAGGGTATCTAAGGAAGGAAGTTTGTACCTCTGATTTTGAACCCAATACATCTGATCCTGGTAGCTGGGTTTGCAAACTGCAGGTTGAGATGCAAATTGAACCCTGGGTGGGAGCCCAAGGAGACAAGAGGCCAGGAACTGCCAACCTTTGTGATAACAAAAGGCACAAAATCAGGTGGTGCCAGCCAGGTGAATGGACCCTTGAGAGACACAGCAGGAGCTGGGAATTGCTGACCTTTTTGATAACAAAGGAGATGAAGAGGTGTGATGCCAGGAGAGGGGCTGGGAGCAGGGACTCAGGAGAAAGATCGACACTTGTGTGCCGGTAGATTTTGAGGGTGTAAAAGCCCAGGATTTTTATTGCTGAGGATCCTTCTCAGAGGCACCAGCCCCAGGTGTTCCTGTGTCATGGCTTTATGGAATGAGACATCTGAGACTCTGCTTTCCCCACTCTCCAGTGAGGAAACCTGTGTGTGTGTGGGGTGTGCAGGGAGTCAAGTGGGCACCTGTTGGGTCACTGGAGCCACACAATGTGGAAGGGCTTCAGTCCCAGTAGTGTGGCCTTGGGAGTGTGGCTGCCAGAGCCTCCTGAATGGTCAGACTGGGAATTTTCCTTAGCACCCAAGGCCAAACCGACTGAGATTAAAGCATATTTCTGAATGGCACTCTCTTTGAGGACAGAAATTCACACAGGACAAAATATTTTGGAGATGAGCCTCTTTAGTCTTCTTGCCTTCTCATCAGAGATTTGTTGACCTCCTGCTATGTGTGACCTGAACCAGAAATGAGGGCCCTCTTTGCAATATCTCCACACAGCAGTATAAACTCTGACCCACCCAATGCAAGTTAACTGTGCTATTTTCTGCAATGTCAACATGAATTTTATCTATTGTTTATCCTTCAAAGCTATGCAAATCATTTGAAATAAGTTTATCTTTATGCCATAGCCTCCCCTTCTCCCTCTATTCCCTGATCTTAAACTGCTGTTCTACCAGTTTAAAGCCAAAGCAGTTTAATGTTAAAGCTCTGCTCTAACAAACGACTTTGTGAAACTATTTGCTTACGTTTTAAATTTGTTCTCTGTGTGACATATAAGCCAGATCTGCTGAGGTTAGTGGCTCTCACAGGGGTTCATTGCCTGTTACTCCTCTGAACTCAGGAAGAACCAGTTCAGCAAAGGGAGCAGGTGTTTTACTCTGGTGTTTTCTTAATTACCTATATGAGCTGTTCACGTGCAAACCACAGCGTCTAGCCACAAGGTCATCATTGGCAGAACATGGCTTGGTTGGACTTGACAAACTTTAAGATAAGCAAGGGGTGAAAAAGAAATTCCAAGCCTGAGTTTTGGAGCCCAGCACAGGTTCTGACCCAGATCATGCTGATTAGCAGCCAAAAATTTAACCAGCAGAGACAGAGCCTCTCTCGGCCAAGACAACCATGGGTTTTCGGCAAATTGGTCTGGCAGGAGGAAGGGATGGCCACAGCCATTTTCTTCCAAGGCATTTGTCAAGGCAGTGTTTAGTTTGCACTGGAGCCAAAGTCCATTAGTTTAGCAACAAAAAGCCGGCAGCACCAGACTTTCTAATATAACCTGATACCACTATTTAATGTCTACTGTGTCAATTATTAACAGAGTTCCACCCAATGCCTTATCACTGAGACACTGGAAAAATTTACTTCCAAGGGCAGGTTCGATATCCTTTGCCTAACCTAGATTTTATAATCCCCCCAATACTTTAGCTTTACTTACACTTTTAAATTGTCAAGCATGATGTGGCTTACTGCCCTTCCATGAATGGTAGAACAAGGGTAAGAAGGTCACTGCTCTGTGTCTGCTGGAAAAAAACCGGCTGGAGGGGAGGCAGAGAGAGCAGTTCCATTTTCTATTGGTGTAGTTTGCACTGAAAATGCACACACCTTTACAAGGTAAAGACAAACCCTTTTCTGGCCAGACAGTAACTCAGGTTGTCTCTGCCTTTCCCAGGCACTCTCTCATATTCTTTCCTCCTTGCCCTGCATTCCTGTGGCCATCTCCCTGATAGAAATCCCCATTTCAACTCTTCCATTCCACTCCTGGTCTCCTCTCCCTCCCTTGGTTTCTCTCTGGAAGCCCACTGCTGCTAAAGGAGCACATCATACCCTCCTCACTTCTGCTGGGACAAGCCATGCCCTTGGTTGCTCCCAAGATGTCCACAGCTAAGTGGTACCCAAACATCTGGGTGCTCCTGCTGCCATGCAGGCTGAGCAGCAAACCATGGCCTGACGTGACAAACGTGACAGCCATGCTGCTCAAGGGCCTGGCTTCTCACCCAATAATTGCCTTGAAGAAGGAGAAAAAATGGTTTGCAAGAGTATCATGGAGAGACATCAGGACAGGGTTATTAATAACAGGTGAGACATAACCTGCAGGCCACATGTCACAGGGCTGCGTGGTGAGGCCATCGTGTGGGATGTGCAACTCCAAGTGCCTTCATGCAAAAGCAAACCTAGCCCTCACTCCTGTGGACCTACCCAACCTTCACACTGAATATCCTGCTGCTCTGTGATGTTGTTAGCCTGACCTCTGTATCTGCCAAGTGTCCCACTATCCTCAGGACTGCAGATCCAGATTTTTCCCCAGAATATACTGCATTTATCTGTGGCACCTCAAGAATTTTCCTTTCCCTGTTTTCTGGCCAGCTTCCTAATTTTTCCAGGGCAACTTGGGTTATTGTTTCAAACCAAGTTCAAAATCAAGTTACTTTAAGTGAGTGCACTCACCTGCCATTGAGATGTACCATCTCAAACTCCCCTTTACACAACCCTCACTTTTGCACACAGACCACAGCTTTCTTTCCATGGGATCTGCTATCCAGCACCTCACATATCTCTGGTGATATTATACCATTCCTCACAAATCATTCCCCCATGGAGTTCAAGTGTTTGCCTTTACTGCCTGCGTAATGCTGGCTCCCATTTTACAGCAGTGGAAACATATTTCTTAATTTCATTGTGTTACTAAAAAGTGAAATTATTTTGCAGTATTTGCAAACTACCATGATCAGGAAAGGGAGGAAGATGCTACTCTAGTTTCATTTACTTTAAGAAGTGTTTGGCATGCAGCTAAAGAGCAGAATATGGCACAGTTAAACAAGAACAGGGTATGTCTATGGCCAGACTGCCTACAGGACCAAACACATCTGCCTAGACAGACTGCCTCTTACTTTGTGGGGTAGCTCCCAGAGAAGGCCCAACTGCCCATGTAGAAATCATCTTCCAGGACAGCTTCCTGTACTGGGGACAGCCTTGGGGGTGACCCCATCCACATATCCACCCTGCTGAGACAAGATGCCCTGCACAGGGGTGCAGCTAAACACCTTGGGGCCCAGCTAAACATCTATTCCTTTATGGAGAGGACATGGAAAGGGGCCAGGGATCTGGGAAGGACTGGCAGCCATGCTGAGGGACAGAACAGACAGCCTAGGAGGGGCTGGGGAAGGCTGATAAGGAAAGGATTCTCCTTGGTGGGTATGCTCTCCCCTCATGCCACTTCCAATATACAACCACCAGGAGAGCAGCGGTGGGTTGGTGAGAGAGTGTTCCTGTGGGCTGGGGGAGAAGGGAGGGACCTGGAGAAGGAGCCCCAAGGCCAAGAAGGCAGGTAGAGATGCCCCAGCACCACAGAATGGGAGTTATGGGAGACTAAGGCTGAAGGAAAAGGCAGTGAGAGGCCTTTTCTGTTTCCACTGTGTGCCTTCACAAGTCTGGGGAAGGACAGCAGAGTTCCCCAGGCTCACCAAGGCTATCCTACTCCACCACAGCGCTCCCCATTAGAGGAGAGTGAGGAACTAGTGAGAGGTCACTCCTATCCCCAAGACACAGAGAAGGATGCCTCAAGGTGAGGCAAGCTGCACATTTCTCACCTAACCAGCAAGTAATACTGTCCATCAAATTCCTCCAAGGAAAGGAGGAGAAAAAATGTGTGTCACACCCTGACCAGAAGCCAGCCAGCAGCTCTCAGTCACAGCAGTTGTCACAGAACTGCAAAGTAACCCTGGGGCTTAAACTGAGCCAAACCCTGTTGCACCAAAATTATTTTAGTAAAGCATGTGTAACTCTAAGTCAGAAGGCCCATGGGAAACACTCAAAGAGAGATGTAAAGTTTCCCCAAAGTTGCTTGTAGGGTGGGTTAAGAAGCCTTTCCTTAGGTGGCCATGAATAGCCATCTAAACACAGAGTAGCAGAATCAGCTGTGGTTTTGCTGGAGCCAGCTTTTGCCTATTTGGAGGCAAAAATTCTCCCCACGAACTAATATTAAGTCACTTAGGACCAGGGTTTTTGTGAAAAAAGTCTGGGCCAAGGAATGGGTTGGTTAAGAGGAAAATTAACATCCAAACATCGTGTTTGAAAACTGCATGATGAAATGTGGAGAAATCCAAACCAAAGTATCCCCTGAGCCTTGATTCACATTCTCTTCGACCCTCCATCCTGGTCTAGGGGGTGGAAAGAATTAAAACATTGCCATTTTCATGGCACAGGCAAACCCTTTCCTTTTCAACAAGGCTGTTGAAATTCACGATGAGAGAGGCTTGAAGGCTTGCAGGGAACAGTGTCTGCCTATGGCACAGCTATGGCTTTCTCCCCACTGAAACAAACACAGGCACTCAACTTAGGCCTTTAATTTGCTCTTCAGGGAGTTTTTTAACCAAAATAAAGGATTAGCATGGAAAAAATATTTCCGTGGGTACTGAGTCAGACTCCGGGGCTTCCTTGAGTCAGTGTTGGCAAAGCAAACCCTGGACTTCAAAGTTGGAACCGTGCCTTGGAGTCTTTAAAGTCCCATTGGAACTCAGGCCCTGCTGTCTGGAAAGGCTCCCTGGCAGGCTCTGAGCCTGCTGCTTCTTACCCAGGGCAGGGTTATTGCTGCCTGTTGGCTCCAAACCTTTTCCCTGGTGACAGCAGTCATATTTTCCCCAGCTGCTGCAAGTTTCCTTTCCTCAGTTAACCCCATCACACCAGAGACAGCTGTGGACTCACAGGATACCTGTCCTCTCCCTCGGTGTGAACCCCCCAGAGGGAGATGGGGAGAAGACAGCCCTCCTTCTCACTGCCTCCATGGCACAGGGTCACACGAGCATGTGCCAGTATTCCTCTCCCTGAGATAAAATGGGCAGAGCTCACTGCAGACACAGAATGCATGAGCCAGCCATCCCACCATTCTCCTGCCTCCAGCAGTGTCGGATCAGTGATGCTGTAAAAGCACTGACACCACTGTCTTGCATGGACAGATTCACAGGCTTTCACTGTCAGAACTGATCCTAGGAAGTCTGGCAAGCATCAGTGCCGAGACCCAGAGATGGGAGAGGCCTGGAAAGGTAAGGGAGGTTTCCCAAGAGACAAGGAAGAAATGGCATCTTCCTTCAGTGAATTGGTGAGGTTGGGATGGCAGCCTGTGAAGGATGGGCAAGGACACGCAGTGCTGGGCCTTGGTGCAGAGGATCTTCCCAGGGACAGGGGTGAGGCTGACAGATTAATTATTGCCAGGCTCCTCCTTTCTGCCCTTTCTAAAGATGGGTGCAATGTTCCCCTTTTCCAGCCACCTGGGACTTCAGGTGCCTGCCATGACTGTGGCAGGCGGATCGAGGGGTCAGTGCAGCTCCCTGCAGCCTTTGCACGAATGGTTTAATGCAGACAGAGAGAAGGCCAGACGGGAGACAGAGAAGAGAGAAGACTGAACAACTGCCCAAGACCACTGAGGAGCAGTCTGACTGGGAAAGATCAGCCCTAGAAAGCTTTACAGTGCAGCACTGCTTCTTTGGGTTTGCTCTTGCAGCCAGAGATGTGTGACAGTCTTCCAGCCTGGACCTGAATGTGACCGCAGATGAATGCTGCGAAACAAAGGCGTTCATAGGACAGGAAGGCTATGGTGGACATTTTGGTGGTGATCACCACGTTTTAAGCCTGTTGCCAACGTTTTCAGATTTGGCATTGTCCCCATGCAGTCATCTAACGAGCCTTTGATGGAGTGAGAATCTCACCATCTTCCATATAGGGAATCAAACCTTGTGTCACTCCCTGCTCCCCTGCCCCTGCACTTCTATATCCTGTTTAAATACAAGATGTTTCTGAGTTCAGATCCCTTACTGAAAGCCATATGAACTGTTGCTATCCAAAACAGTTTGTTTGAATTGTGTACACTGAAAGACTGTAAAACTGGAATCAGAAAGCCAGTCACCTCAGGAATGGTAAAAATGGCTGCAAAACTGCTCCCTCTTCATTTCTGTTGCTTCCTCAACTAGTGCCTGCCAAAGGAGAAAAATGCTTTTAAATTATTAATTCCTCAGAGTTGCTAAGTAGACTAGTACCAAGCAAGCTGAAGTCTGACATATTTTCTTTTTAAAATATGTTTTTAAATAAGCACGCTACATTTCCTGCAAAAAACATCTTTGCTGTGCAAAAGAGCAAAAAGCCAGCAGTCTGTGTTTAATTGAGTCCCTCTATGTTTGGCTTACGTGCACTTTGGGAGACTGACAGAAGTATGCAAACATGGGAAGTGGGCCAGCTTTTGCAAAGTTAATGAGGAAAAAAACCCACAGTCACTGCTTCCGCAGAAGCACTGCCTTGCATGAACTGATACTTACACAACCAACAGAGAGGAGAGGAAAGCACGCAGCACAGTCATGCGTGCTGAGCTCTCCTTCCCTGCTCCCCCCACCAGCACATCAGGTCTGGGTAGAATTTTAGCCCCTGATGCTGTGAGATGCTTTATTCAACTCTCCTGTACCTATCTGTAGTCTTTCTGCCAGTCAGATCTGCCTTGGTCAAACATCGCTCCTGGCAAGGTCAGAAGTCTGCAGGAAGGTGAGAACTGCTGCAGCAGGCTGTCAGTCTGCTGTAGCAGAGAACACCTGTGAAACTTCTTCTCCAAGCAAAAGTCAAGGCTGAGCATACCAGTAGTGGGAATACTCCTCCAGGGACATCACACTCCATGAGACTTGGTGCAGAACCACTGGGGGTGAGAGACTCCCTGTGGCTCTGGCTCCTGAAAGCAGAAAAGCCAGACTGGAAGCACAGAGATCAAGGATGTTTGTGTTGCTCCAAACACAAACCCTTGACTTGACACTTGGAAAATCTGATGGCCCATTACAACAGTTTTCAGCCCTTTCCCAGGAGGAGGGCAGGGGAGGAAGTCTCAGTGCCAAATCTGAGATGACATGAGCAAGTGCCAGAGCCCCACAGTAACTAGAGGTGAGAACTGGCTATCAACTCCACAGGCAAGCATAGCTGGGCTGCTCTGGTCAGGCCCTTGTCCACCACAAGGCATCAGGGCTGCACAGGAGACCCCTGAGAAGGAGTCAGTGTGCAGCTGACAGTGTGTCCAAGCTGCAAAACCAATGACTTGCCTCTGGCAGAGTAAGTGTTCTCCACTCTCAGCTCTGAGCCCTCAGCAAGGAGACCTCGCTGTGTTTTCCCACTCAGAGACCTTTTCTATGTTGCTCTGAGGGTGAGCTAAGGACAGACCACCTTTGCAGTCAAACACATGGCTATGAGCTGACCATGTAAAGCAGAATTCAGTATGAGTGCAGCTTGCCAGCAACTGGAATGCCTTCTCAAGCAGAAAAAGGCTCTCAAAAACGTTCAAAAATATCCAGAGCCCTACAGCCTTGTGTGGCAACACCAAGAAAAGAAATTCCAAAGAGAAGATTTACTACTGAACAAACACAGACAAGGGACTGGCCTTGAATTTCTTAACAAGTTTGAAACTCAAAGCTTCCTTCTCCAAAGAAAGCAGAAACTATTGCAGCTGGCTTAAGCGATTGCCAGCATGGTAAAAATGCCTACAGTGGCACAAGCATCCAGTGGGATCTATTTTCTGCAGGTTACTGATCTCAGATATATCAGTGCTTTTCATCTCCCACTGCTAGTGGTTTCTGTGAAAGATTGCCTGAACTTACATGGCCAGCATTTTGCTCCAGTTAGGCCTGGAAAAAAGAACACCTGAATAAGCAATGATCTTTCTCAAGGTGAGACTCTCATTGCCTCAGTGATATTTCCAGTTATTTGACATCTTGAGCAATACAAAATGCATGAATTTATCCTCAGCTGGTTCTTACAAAGTAAACAAGCCAGAACACAATGCCCCTACAAAATTGCTACATCAGATGGGACTGCAAATACCCGAAAATTGAAATAAAGCGTAAGGTAAACATGATTTCAATACTTTATGACATTTTTCTTGCCAGAGACCAAAAGACTTTCTGTATATTAATAAAGCAAGAATTCTCTGTTTCAGTAGTTCACAGACAAATCAAGAACCTGTGGTATCAAACATTGGCAAGTTTTAAAAAGAACTTAGGCCTCAGGAAAAAAGCACTAGCAACTTGGAAAAAAATGCTGGTGCTTTTTTAGGAATTTCAGGAAAGGCTGAAACTTGAAATTGGCCTGAGCATTTTGAGTAAAGCTTATGGCTTACATGCACCTTCTGCTCTTTCTGGAGAATTGGCCACTAGCACTTCTATAACTTGGAAGCTGTTGGTCCTGTTCACCTCCAAGGCCTTGTTGATTGATCTTGGAAATGCACTTGGAGTCATCCTGGACATCTAAGAAAGGGCCAGATATAGGCAGTGAACAAAACTACGAAGTTCTACGTCCTGCCTTGACTCTTTCCTCAGTCCTGCCTCTCTCTGAGCACAATCAGACCCTTCCTGCCTGACAGGACACATCCCCTAGTGTCAAGAGCTCAGAAGTACATTGAGCAAAAGATGAGAGCAGCATTATTTCCCCACACCCTGCCTCTCCCCGTAGCCATGGCTCAGAAGAAAAGCATTTCTCTCCATCACACATGCACCATTTATAACAGAAACCACCCTGTCCAAGGACTGTTCCTGCCTTACCAGTAAGGACTGTGGTTTTCTGCCAACTTGTATTTTTGGAGGCTGTTTACATATAATGACTGCTTAGATCACTCCTGTTTGTTGACATCTTTTCTGGAGGTCCTCAAACTGGACACTGTTCTTCTGAAACAAAGCCACAAACAGCAAGCAGATGGAAACCAACCATCTCCTTTGCTCCCGTCAGGTGGGTGGGAGCTCATCAGGAGAACTGAAGGCAAACATGTAGCTCTAGAACATCAAGGATGCTTTCTGTCCCGTCCAAAAACCAGAGTGAAGCTGGGTAAGCACCACTAGGAATTGTCCATAGAGGTGTGACAAGCTCTGCAGAAAACAGGGCAACAGCTGGGAGAGAGGGTGTGCTTGCGGACACCGAATCCATGGTAAAATGGACTGCAAGAAAGGCTGAGTCACTGGCAAATATGCATCTGGGTTTAAGGTTAATGCTACAATTACATTTGCATACTATTTAGTCAGAAGTCCTTTTCCATCTTGTGCAATTTTGTTTTCTGAGTCCCTTAGCATTCACTGAATACTCCTTTTTATATCGAGCCTGCCAGTTTTGGGGTTAAGTTGAACTGGAATGAATTCTACAGTGTTATATACAGGGGTGTCCTACAGTCATCAGAAAAAGGCAAAGAGAAAGGAGGTGCCAACTGGACAAACATTGAGATGATTCAGAGTCCAAGAAGTAGGTGCCAGCTAAGATCTCAGGGATCCTGAGCAGATACCACCATCAGTGGCAAGATGGCATTGGGAAGAAAAATTGCTGAACTCTAGGAATTGTTTCAGATGCCCACCTGCAGCCAGCATCTACCCCCCACCTCCAGTCTCCTCTAAAACACTGGCTGCTTTACTAGTTTGGTATTAGCAACCTGGTGAAAGAATTTGTGCCTGATTTGCCAGGTAAAAAGACAACCAGTTTGCAGTGATGCTGTCACATGAGGTCAAAGTCACCTGCGAAATAGTGCAGGCCCCAGGCCAAACATGGAGACAAATCCATAACAGCATTAGCTTCCAAGCTTGGAAAGCCTTTAACTGCAGCGCTATTATCTAAATTTAAGGGTAGCAGGACTGGTTGAATTATTCATTGCAAGCAAACTCTCTTGCAAACCTTAGCCCTGCTATCTGTTCACAGGTGTGTTTACAGATGCCTGTTACACAGAACAGTACGAACTGCTCATGCAAAACACATTTCAGCCTGGGAGCTGTCTGCCAGTCCTTTACTTCTGTAACTCCCTGCCCCATGGGTCGTGCCAGGGGTGGTATCCCTGCTCCCTCTGGTACCTGTAGATCCTACCTATGGGCAGAAGAGAGATACAGCCCATAGGGAGGAGCAGGATTCTGCCTGTGAAGCACATGGCTAGGTTTCACTACCGTTTTTGCAGATGCTTATGCATGTATTTGCTTGTATCCACTTTGCATTCTTTCTTGTTCTCCTCTGTGAGACCATCTTTTCTCCGCTGGGGTTTTTTTTGCCTGTTGAGGGAGCAAACTGAAGACAGTGAGGAGAGTCCATCGTTAGATGTGTTTCTTCTCTTACTGTTGTCCCTCTATTTGCAGCTAGCCCTCTGTCCCTTTCAGCCTTCAACAGTCTCACAGTCATTCCCAATTCTCCTGGCTAAATAATTAAAACAAGCACTTCCATGCTTGTGGAAGAGGCTAGTGCTATGCTATCAGAGTTGCATGCACATCCCTTTGAGGCCTTGCACTACCTATTCCAGAGGCAGGATTCTGTTATCAGGAACAGTCTCTAGTGCAGAAAAGCTGCTTTTTGAGAAGGAGGGATGGAGCTGAAAGCAGCCCAGAAAGACTGGCTGCTCCAAGATTACAAAGGGAAAAATAAATTCCACAAACATTCTTTTTTTTCCCTTCCATTTTTTGAGGGCATTCTTTTTGCAGAGGGACAGTTCTCTTGGCATCCCCTTTCACCTGTAATCAGCCATGTCTCAGTGTCTTGCAAGACTGAGTTCAGTGCCCAGCACTCTGGTTTGCTTCACTTGTTTTCACACAGTTGCACAGAAATTAGCTCTGTCCTGCCCATTCAGAATGTACCTTTTCATGTTCCACTGAGACAATAGTGTCAGTCTTTCTGGTTTGTGCAGACAACCACAGAGGTACTTTGGCAGGCAAAAGTTGGCCTAAGAGGGAGTGACACCTAACCCTGAAAGTACAAAGATCAGGCATCTCAAATGGGGTTGAAGAATCTTCAGTCTAAGAATCTGAAAAGCTGAAATCTCTTCATCCAGCTTAAACACTAGCACCAAACCACTATCAAAAAATAAGCACCACACTTTTCTCACTTCAGCAAGTGCTTCAGACTCTTCCCAACTCTGAATCTGTTCAAGACTTTCTAAAGGCCAAAGGCTAAGCACCTCAACCTGCAGTTGAGGACTTTGGCAAGTAATTGACTTCCAAACCAGCTCCTCCACCACCCCAGTGCAAAGTGCAAAGTGTAGGAGAACACGATCCAAACTTAGCAATCGAAGAGCAGTTGTCAGTATTAATTTTCATTGAAGTGCAGAAACAAAACACCTAAATCCAGATCTAGCTGTCTTCCACGCTTTTTGGGAAGGCTAGTGAGTGAACTGAAGAGAAACATGTCCTCGTTTCTCAAAGCCTTTGATGTCTGAGAGATCATGTGTGGGCCTCACAATTGCATTCCCTCTCCTGGCTACCTGAAATCCCCATCTCTCTAGGAAAAGTTCTGTGGAAGCTGGGATGCTGCACAGCATCATCATCAGCACAGTTTGCACCTCCCAGCTAAATGATATAAAGAGGTAGCAAAGACCAATGGGACAGTTCATCCTCTGGCAGTACCTGCCTCTTCCTATTAAGCTGACTGGGCCATGGGATTGCTCCAGGGACACCATTCCAGTGCCCACACACAGCTTTGAGCAGCAGCGCTTCTGGAAATGTCTCAGGCCTCCAGGCTGGCCTCCAGCTGCTGCTTCAGAAGACAAGAGATCCTGCAGGTCCCACATGCTTTGTGCAGACAGCTCAGATACCAGAGGCACCAGACACCTATGTTTAGGTAGCTAAATATTTCCCCTAGAAAGGGAAAAGGCCCTACAGGTCTAATTCTTAAAGAGTTTAAGATAGAGGGACTTATGTGTTGTTTGTGCCAAGCTGTCCTGAGACAGGAGGAAATAAAGTGGAATTGGAACAGGACTAGATTGAAAGCTATAACTCTAGGCAAATCCAGCAAGTGACAACCACTTCTAATCAACAGAAAAGAAGAGAAAACAACTTCCTAGTTGGTCTCCATTTACCATTAAACTCTGCTAAAAATGCATGCTCCATCATACTTCTGTGCACTTTATCTGGAAAGACTCACAGATTCCTTTTCCATTTCAAAGCCTGTCATTTTAGGTTGTACCCTTCAGAGTGGATCAACAAAACTGTTTTGTAGAAAGGCACTACAGTCCCCTGCCATCTTTGGAGTTTTCTCTCGTGTTGGTAGGTTCTGGAAGGATGGCTCCAACCAGTCAGACTGCCCTCTGTATTGGGTGGGATCTGTATAATCCATTAAGTCATCAGTGCCTTTGCAGCACTTTACATGGTCCACAGACACCCTGCAATCCAAGGATTTGACTGCATATATGCCCCCAAGACCAATTTTTCACACTCTCATGAAGCCAAAATAAATCAAACAGCATGGACTGGTAGAAGATCCTGGCATAACTATAATCCTAGGATTACCTTTTTCTAGCTCTGTGAATCATTAGGGTATACTCACTGCCTTTTGTCTCTTTATCTCAACAACTAATTGCACCAATCTCATTCCTTTATTATCCAACCAGAATATTTTTATGCCTTGAGATTTCAGATTTGTCTTGTCAGGGTTTAGGCTATCCATTGTTCATTCCATGTAGGTATTCCTGGAAGTGTTCAAGGCCAGGTTGGATGGTCTTTGAGCAACCTGATCCAGTGGAAAGTGTCCCTGCCCATGGCAGAGGACCTGAAACTAGATGATCTTCAAGGCCCCTTCCAATCCAAACCATTCTAGAGTTGGTTTGGATTGAAGGGTGCTACGAACTGTACGTGTGCTAATTTTGATGACCTGCTAACACATGTGCCATCAACACCCATCATTCTCAGACACCTCTAATTATTTCTTTCTGATGCTTCTAGACATTCCTTCTCTATTCATCTCAGTGTGTCTTCCACTAATCTTTACAACTCCATAAGAGAGTTGAAGAGTAATTGCTGATGTTTTTTGCAGTCATCACAAACACAGTCCAGAGGGTTTTATGGTGTCAGCTGAAGTGACCGCATGCACTCAGAGCTCTTGGAAATATCAGTGCTAGAGCCAGGGCAGACTGCAATGCCCCATTGCTAAGGAAAGCATTTGCAGAAGACACATCCTGCCTGCCTGGAGAGGACATGCAGAGCCAGCTGCTTTGGAGGCCAGGAGCTTGTGTGGAATCCCTTGGATGAGGGCCTGTCTTCAAGAGCGCAGCCAAAATGACAATAGCAGTGGCACAGCTTCTTCCTCTGGTGGCAACCTACACCAAAATCTACTGAAGAGAAATAGTAGAGGGTTTAGGGAAAACAGCAGCTGGGAAGACAAGGCAGCTGGTTTCCATTTCTAGTACTTTCCTTAGTCATTGCATAAACTTGAACAGCAATTTAATTCTATGCCTGAATTTCCTCTTTAGAACAGGGCTAGTAACTTCCCTGCAAACCACCAGATTGCAACTGCATATATGGCTCAAGGAACCGGCTGAATGCAGGATGTGCTCAAGGATATTTTGCACATTGAAAAAATTATTTTGCAGATGGCAGGAGGAACTGATGGAAAGCTCCCCACAGCAATGGCCATGTGGCTGCAGCCACCAGCTCAGTTGTTAAGATATGAAGACATTTCATACCCAGTATGAGCACACTGGGACAAGCTTCCTTTATACCCAGCGGCACGCAGCCAAGATCCACACTCTTCTCTCGGACACAAAAGCTGATGTTTCCACCTCAGAGTATTTGCTCACTACCACAGCTACCAAGAGGGTTCTGTGGCCTCTTGACTCAGAAAAGCAGCTCTAGAATCTTGAGCATGACTGCCTTGGTTCAAGACAGAAGTTTCATCCAGTATGACACATCTGCTACAATGTCTATGGAAATGTTCCACGCACTAAATGAGCCAAGCACAGAGGAGATCATTCACTCTCTGCCAAACCATGTCACTAAACAACAAAAACTCCTGTGTCTAGGTCAGTCAGTACCCACCAAGGTGGGGCAGGTCTCTTGGCTGGAGGACAGCATGGCAGCATTTCTTTTTTCTGCCTGAAAGGTACCTAAATCATAGGCTTTTACAATGATTATGTTTTCATAGTGAAAGAACATTGTCTGGAGATCATTCATTTTGAAAGCCTTGATCCAATACTTGCAGGGACATCATCTCCCAGACTAGAGTGAAAGAAAACTTCCTCCTGCTATGTTAAAATCATATCTCTTCATCTTCCCAATCCCTCAAATACAAAATTTTAAAGACTTTTATAAGTTTAAAAATGCTATTTTCCTCTTTCAAGGCCGACATAAAGTTCTCCATGCTTGAAGACTAATGACAATCTATCACAAAAATCAAAGGCATTTGAACAGGTTTACTTGCAGAATCTAGTAAAGCATCACGCTACCTCCTCCACATGATGCTACACTTACCTGTGCAGCTCTAGTGTGGAAACAAATGCCAATCAAATAACCATCACACATCTAATTTAATTGTAATTTAATTTCAAAATGATCCCGTCCTTCCTATGATTTTTAATCTGGCAGCACCTCCAGTGATGTGCATGTGACAGCAGTGAATGAAAGCACCATTAAATCAAGAGAATTTGCCACAAGCTGTTTGCCATGATATGCAAAGGAAGCCAATAGATTCTCAATTTACTTATACTGTCTTCCCTAGTGCTGATGTCTGCTAAATGGCTGCAGCAGCATTCAGGAACCCCAACACTGCACTGCACAAGGCAGCAGTCCCTGAGCTGGTAAAGTTTCTGTAAGACCTGTTCGTAACAGTGAGGCCAGCAGTGCAGACAGGATTGCAGCAGAGAGTACAGCTGCTTCCAGACATGGCTGGTTAGAAAATCAGTACAGGCAGGGTCAGAGAAGGACTATTTCATTTATGCAAACAAGCAAGAACAAGGAGTGAACCAGCAAACTTCAGGGAAGCTAGCCTCCAAAACCAGCAAATGTGCAGTTTTTCAGAAGGGTTCAAAGAAGAAACATGCCCACGTGACTCTTCAGATTAACATGGGGAAAAACAAAGCATCAGCACAGCAGAAGGAAACGGCTCCCAGAGATCTTCAGCACACCAACAGATGGGCTTTGCAGGCACCACAACTCCCCCCGATGCAGGAAACCTGATTTCTGTTTCAGTTGTGCCCCTCCCAGGCTTCTCAGCTCAAATAAATGCTCCTTATCTTCAGGTCTGCCTGTTTACTGAAGTCTGCTGAGAGTGGTGTGACCCAGATTGTGTTTAAATACAGCCAAGCTCAGCACAGTAACAGTCAGTCACCCTCTCTGGACATGGTGCTTGGCATGCCAAAGAGCCTTTTGTCAAAGTTCAGCTGTATCAAACACTCAGACTATATGGACAGCTAATATCAGGCCTAGACTGCCTAGATCAACTAGTAAAATGTCACTTCTCCCTTCTTTTTAGTCCTCTGTCATCTTAGTCCTGTATGCAGGAATGGAAACGAATCACAGGAGTGTTTTCAAGTGAGCAAAGGAGGGCACACTGAGTCTCATAGCTGGCTGCTACACTTGCCTCTAAATTACATATAAGCACTTTCATGATGCACAGAACATAAGTATTCAACTACTTATCAATTCAATCTAGGAATTAATATGAAAAAAATTTTGCTCAGCTTGGGACTCTCTGGGAAGGTGTGTCATGCTTCATAGACCAGGTCCTGCATGCCACTCCAAACCTGAACACAGCCACAATGAAGCAATTCCTGCTTATTGGGACATCTCTGGCACAGAGATCCATTTGGCTACATGTGCTCTTTAAAAATTAACATTGCTGAAACAGGGCACATAAACAAAGGAGGTCCGAATCACCTGCAAGTACTTTACCAAAGCAAGACCACTACTACCATTCACTTCAAACAGCAAAACCTCATAATTAGCACTAATTTAGCCAGGAAAGTAGGTAAAAAACCCCACCATGCTATATCTGCAAGCAGCACCACAAGATTTACAATTAAGATGTGCAGTCATGACCACATCAAGTAAAGATCACAGGAGCAGGACATGGTGCTACTCATGGACATTCCTGAACTGAGTGGCCACAGAGGAGACAGATGCCTGAGCCATTGAACATCATCCCTAATCAGAACACACCCAGAGGTTACCTCTGCCAAAAAAGAGGTGTTCAAGGCTCTTGTTATTTACTTGAAAAAGACTTTTTTCCATATAGGGCCAATTTAGTGCAAAGCAGTCACACTCCCTAGTTTAAAGTGCACATCCCTTAAGCTGTAAAAAGGGCAAGACAGTTGGCATTGGAGGCTGTGAATGTGAAAGGACTGAACTACAAGGAACCCAAGAGAGAAGCAACTGCTCAACCTTCAAAGCCTTGTCAGTATCCACACTTGCAGATCAGCACCCTATTTTCTGTTGGAGGAAGGTGCTTTAGAACGAAGTGTTAGCCTGCTCCCAGCCATGGCTCTTCAGCTCAGGCCACAGCTCGGTACAAGGCAGAGCAGAAGCTGCCCTGACCACACCCACCTTCCTCATGTATCTCCACCTGGGGAATCCTCCCGGTGAGCCCTCACTGCCACCCCATGGGGCTGCCAAACATGAAGTCCTTGCAAGGAGGCTGGAATGATGTTCTATACATTTAGCCTATTTCAAAAGCCTGCAGTCAGTAACTGGGTCTCCTCTACCCTACACACATAATACTTCCAATTTCTTTATAAAGGGCTTGTTAGTTGTTATCAGAAAGAACATACACAGATCTTAACTGGCACAAAGTTCTCTCCAGAGGAGACAAACGCTCATTAGTGGAAGAAAAAGGGAAAAGGAGGAATTAAAAACAGTCATGGGAAGTGTAGGGTGAGAGAAATGAGTGATAAAGCACTACTTTCTCAAGGTCACCAAAGAGCTGTCAAGGCGTGCAGGGAAAAGCAGAGAGCTCTCCAAGGGCATGAGAATGAATGGTGAACTGAGGTTTTTACTTATTTCCACTGCTGAGAACAGCCCTCTCCCCATTGCAGTTTAATTTCCAACAAAATATGGAAACATCAACTACCTTGTTAGACCAAATTATTAAATTACCTTTCTATCAGACAAGCCCAGCAAAAGCAGTTTCTGTGTTCAGCTGACCTGCTGTGAGTGGGCCCTGCAGCCACACCTCACAAGGAGTTAATGGAAGGCTATGAACTGTTCTGACCTCTCCCATTTGCTCAGGCATTTGCTCACTGAGACAGAGGCTATTGCTCTTTAACCTGAGAAACCTTTTTTTCCTAACATAACCCCAAGATTCTGTGAATCCCTCTCATGTTCATATAAATATATATTAAGAAATCTACTTGAAAGCACTCATGTCAAAATTAAGTCTGCAATCCTTTTGTTCAAAGTTGCTACTGTTCCACAAATGATGTCTGCAGTAGTAGAATTGCTCAAGTACTGCTTCTGAAATGTGAAATAAAAAGCAATAGAACAAGGCTTCTAACTCGATCAACAAGGCAATCAATATCTGCATGCTTTTTTTCTGCATAAAAAAAAAGACTGGATTGTTTTTTACATAGCTGTCAATTAATTTTTCCAGCATGGGAAGACTCCTCTAATAAATTAAAATATTCATTATACCAGATGCTTTCAGCAAGCTTCTTTGGATGAACAAAGGAGATCAACCTGAAAAAAACAGTTTGGCTGAACTTGAGCATCACTAGTAAAATCACCAAATCATTTTTTTTTTTCCTCAAGTGCCTCCTTCCCCTGTGGTATGAGTGTTGTGAACTAGTCACATACATGGGATTTAAGCCACCCAGCCATGGCAATGTTGCTGAACTGCTAGAGAAGACAAATCATGAGCTGAGCTGATGTCAAGACTCCCAAGACTGTTGAAATCATCTTATGCTTTACAGATCAAATTCAGTACCTGTCATGTTTAAAAATATGAAATTATTTTAATAAGTTTGTTTACATTTCAAACAAATCAGCAAATTCACTTAAATCTCAAAAATCACAGAATCAAATGTTAAAATTCACTTAATCTCAAAAATCACAGAATCAAATATTCTGTGAAAATACTTAGTTTACAGTTTGACATTAATCCAACAGATAAAATAGTATCTGGAATGATTCTACTGATTTCTGCAGCTCACTGATAAAAAACACCCCAACCTACTCAAGCAATAAACAGAAAACAATTATTATTTAACCTTTATCTCAAAATATCCTTTTGAAGTTACTTAGCAAAAATAAACAACTCTGTACTTAAAATAAATGATGTACAATTACAACAGCTCTTATGCAATCTGTAGTATAATCTGTAACAAATAAAAGTTTCTCGTTTGACTATGAGCCTGGTTCCAGACCTGTAAATAAAGACTAGTGATAAAGTTTCTGGCTGCCACCATGCCCAGGGGAGATATGCTAAAGTAGACTCAGTTTCATCACAGAAACTTGCACAACAGTAACTCAGACACAAAAAAAAGTAAATTACCATGGTACTTCAGAAAAAGAGGATACTAGTCGCCACAGTGAAAAGCAGTATATAAGAATTTGTACAAAATATGGGCTGACAGATAAACGGTATGTTAGGAGAAAGCATATCAGAGATTTGTAATCTACCTTGTGAAAATCCATCAAGTAGAGCTACAAAAGGAAAAACAACTGTAAAGTTCAAAAAAAATTCTACAAGAGAACAACTATCTGCTTTCAGGGGGGAAAAAACCCAAAACCAAAAGACATCATTCTGAAGCAGTTATGACCATACAAATCTCTGACTCAAGAAAGAAATCATACGAAGCAACTGAGAATTGACTAATACTTCTCCCTCCTGCATGAATTTAAAATGAAAGTTTTCACAGTTCCATTGATGCAGTTTAACAGTCAGAAAAGCAAAGCAGGGCTGGGAGGAGTTTGATTAGTCAGTCGGTGTTCTTAGCAAAGTTTATTAATTGGTTATTTTGTGTCCTGAATGTAGGTGGTAAAATGAGTTAATTGTAATACAGGCATAGCAAATTCTTTTTTTTTTTCTTTTTCTAACTAAGAGTAACCAAAATACATTATTCCACTTTTCAGAACAAGCCACTCTAATGCAAAGTTGATCACATTAATGGTTCACTTTGTAACAGCCCACAGAGACAAAACAAATTAATACTTTGGCCACTTTTTAATAACAGCTTATCTGATGCCTGGAGAGAAAGCAGAAGTTGCTAGTAATTATCTGTGGCCTTTAATAATAAAATTATAATCTTCCTATGTTAGATTTTGTAATAAAGGCATAGCTTCACTATGGCAGAAGCACAAGATACTGAAAATAGCTGAACACATCTTTAGCCATGAATGAGAAGCTTCCTATTTTCTGTAATAATCACAGAGCATGAAATTTTGACAACCTAGCATATTTGAGCTTACTTTTACTTCACTCATCTTTAAGACCAAATGGCTGATGGTGTTTAAAAACATTAAATGAAGGGCAGCTATGCAGGAATAGGAGATAGGATCCTTAAAGTGAAAATTCAAAGAACATTCTCTTTTAAAACACAGGTTAGAAAAATACCATCATACTACATTAATCAAATTTTTATTCAACACCCAGCTCTTCCATTTGATGGGGAAGAAGACAAACGTATCTCTTAAGGAAGAATCCCAAACAACAGAGTACTCCTCTACTGGTTTAGAACTGATGAATGCACACTCATTTCTCCTACACTTTGTAAAAAACAACAACAAAAAAATTGGTAGGAACCCTTAGCAGAGTGTCTTATCAGGAAGGGCCAGCCCAACCACTGCTTTTCAGGTCTTCCAGGAATGGCTTATTTGTGTGCAATGAATAAGCAGATGCTAGATATCATTGGAATACATCACAGTGAACAAATGCTGCCCACAGGCTGGGGTGGAACAGCAGCACACAGGCCCAATCCCTCTTAGCAGGTGTTCAAATTACATGTTCTTAAAAGCTTAACACTTTGTCTGGATTCCAGATATCAACCTCACTGTTAGCAATGCTGGAAACAACAGAAGTCATCAGTACAAAAAGAAATTGCTGTAATAGGCTTCAAAGAACAAGCAGCTTCCACGCTCCTCTTTATTTCAACAGAGATGATTAGTTAAGGTGCTTTAGGACTCTGCAAGGCAGACAAGCCATGGCAGAGGGGGCCATTTAATAAGCTCTGGAGTCTTTAGCGGGTATCTGAGGGCAGCTGCAGAGGCAGAAGCCTCAACTGCTAGTTTCTGTAACGGGGCATCTGCGGAGCAGGGGCTCCCTCTAAGGGGCCTGACGAGGAGACTGTCATCAGCTGTCCACCGTGAATCCTCTCATTCACCCGCAGGTCACAGCCATCCTGCAGCATCCTTATAGCTATCCTTGCAATGTTTTTAGAGTCATCAAGTCCACTGTGAGGCCTCCCATCATAACTCATGCCCAGATTTTCAAGCATGATTGTCAGTTTGGTCTGGTTCCTAGGAACCTGATGGAGAAAGTGAGTAACATTCAAGGATTAGGTTCGGTACCAAGTCTTTTTAATCTAATATGGGGCAGTAGAAACACATGCAGATTTTAAGCCTACTTAAATCCCATATTACTTTCATGTTGCCTTCTGTCAGATCACTAACCATTTAACTTCAAAGCACATTGGTGAGACAGACACTCTCATTTTTACAGAGGAGACATAGTCAACAGGAGTTTGTCTAGACCTGGGATCATGTCAAGAGCCTCTTACCAGCACCAGCTCGAGGTACACTTGTGCTGGCAAGAGTGGATGCCATGGTCTAGATAAGTTTAACTATCTCCATAAAAAACAAATTACCATCCACAGTGGCATTGCAGAGGGAACCCGAGTTTGGTTTTCCTTTTAAATTCTAAGTGATTAAAGAAGCACCAGGCTCCTGATTCTCACTGATACTGAGCTCCTGAAAGCCTTCCACCTTCACAGGATCTGATCAGCAACACCTACAGCAACCCTGTAATATTTGCCCAGCACAAAGTAAAGCTCTTCCCTTATTAAACGTCAATCTCTCTTTTATCCAGAGGTTACATTTAGTATGAAAAAGCCCTTCAAAAGGAGCCCATTAGCTAGGCTGAAATCCCTTTCAAAAAAAAGGATTTTAGTGTAGGCAGATTGGGAATTTGCTAGAATCTCCAGTAACTCATTTTATGGTAGTCTGACAGAAAGCAGCAAGAAGGTCCAGCACTGACCTCAGTATTACTTTTCTTTTGACAATTTGATTCCACTGTAGGTATATCCTAATATTTCTCTGTCCCTGTTACACTGTCAAAAGTCAAGATTATATGAGGGTAGTGGTGCAAATTAGTTTTGTATAGCATGAAAATATGAAAAAAATGAAAAAATCAAGAAAGTTCTTTCAGCTGAACTACTTCAAATACACCTGATCTAAGAGGACCAGTATGACATTTTTAGATAACCCTTCAAGGAGCACAATGTGACTCTTAAAAACAAGATTAAAATCAAAATGTAGATTATATGAGCTTCAATTAGTGAAGTGAGATGTGCACATGAAATACATTTGAAAATCAGGCATCAGGCAACTAGCTAAAGTACTGTAATTTTATACCAGACAAGCAGAGATGACAAGCACAACAGGACATTCTAGACTTTTAAACCAAATTTTCCTGTAAGAGAAACAGCAATTTGTACGAACCTTGTAGAAGTTCCCATAAGATTTGCGAATATTGATCCACCTTTTGGCAAAAGAAGGGTATTTGATACGGCTAATACGGCACTGGATGTTCAAAAATTTACTCATATCCCAAGATCTTAGAAAGTCAAGAGGAAAACATTAGTCATATACAATCCTGTGTTCTACATATTGCACATCTGCAGAACTAAAAGCTGTCTTGTCTCTGATGATCAGTAGAATGAAAACAGTTTAGGAAAAGTTTGTTTGCTGTAGTCATGGTAAAGAATTTTTTTACATGAATTTGTTAATCATGGGGAAAAAAATAATGTCAGGAGCCAGACTTTCACCAGGATGGTTCCAAGCCCACAACAGGTAAGACAAAAAACAGCACACCAACTACTCCACCTGTCATATCAACACTGAAAACTGCCAATAATTAGATGCTTACACAGCCCTCGGGGAAGCAAGCGACACCTTAAATCTTCCTGATTATTTGGGTATGCATTTATTTCTCTGCTTCAGGTAGGCTATTGAAACTACACTGCAACTAGTTTTATGAGAAACCAGAATTCTATGATAATATGAAAAAATTATAATCCTATTTATTTAGCAGCCCGCCTTCCTGAAGGGAACCACCTCAACAAGTCTGTAAGCTGCAAGCTAAAGTAAAGCTTTATTTCCCCATCTCTTCTAGCTGTCTATGCAATCTCATCTATACAACAGAGATTTCAATGCACCTATTTTCCTTAAGGAATTTCACTGAGGGGATGCCTCTGGAGGAGAATCTGAGACATTTAGGCTCAGTAATATAACCAGTTTTGCATCAGCTTTGCTTTAGGATTTTCTTTTTTAAATTCACTGTTGCTTCCAAAGATAGCAATGTAATTACAGGTTAAAAATTAAAAAATTCGAAGTGTTATTTTCAGGTTATTATGTGCTAGATATAAATGGAGAATTACAGCAACAACAAAGTCTTCAGCATCACTCTGTTGCATACAGACCACTAGGAAAGAAACGGCGCCATCTGATGGATTTAAGCTTCATTTTAAATAGTTCAGTTCAGCTTTCCCAATTTTACCAAAAGCTTCAATTGAAATAAAACCAGCAAAATGGTAGTGTCCTGATCCATCTTTGGCAATGCTCTCACAAATATTAAACATGGTTTTGCAGTTCTAGATTGAGCTGAAGGTTGCATAAGGACATACCCATCAGTCAACATGGAATAGCTGTACTTTGTTCCCAGTTCTCGTTGTCTCATCCACTCTACAACATTCTGCAGAACTTGAGGAAAAGTATCAGCTTTATCAACAATGTCCTAAGAGAAAAAAAAAATCAAAACCAAAATCCAACAAAATAAGGAACATTTCTTCAGAAAAAAAACCCTCAGCATTAAGTGTATAAACTCTTATTGGCATATGGGCGATTAAAAAGTTGGCTTGATCAAAATCTTTACAAAGCCAGATTACACGTTAACAGATGACTGGAGAGGTTTTTCTAAGCTGAAAAAATAGCACCACGAAAGTACTGCTACAAGAGCCAACCTCCTAATAGCTTCTGTAAAGGTAACAAGGTTAGTCAGCAGTTGAACTTGGATTAAAATCTTTTTGAGGTTGTTTCCCAGGCTCCTTCTTAAGTCACTTATCACAAGCCATTGCCATCCTAAGACTCTAAACTCTTCAGAATAAAAATCTTAGGAGGGGAACTGATGCAATTCAAAAGGTACTTTGCTCTACTAAAGATTAAAATTCTCTACATGAATTAAAATGAGAATACTTTTCCCCACAAAATGACCAACTCTGTGATAACTGGGAGAGGGAAAAAACCAAGAATTAAGAGAATAGGCCTTACAGAAAAATAACCATGAAAGATCAGCACTTAAGATTACCAGTCTGAAAACATCAACACCACATCCCTTTACTTCCTGTAGAAACAAAAGTGCAAATTACCTGGGTTATTCCTGTCAAACTGATGCAGAAGTCTGAAAGCTTGGGATTAATCTCTGGCTTCACGTACTGCTGAAAGGTATCCTCCTGCAACAGGAGAATCAATTGCTCAGCTGCAGCACACTATGCAACCCCAAGGCAGGAGCAGCTACTTGTCCTGCTGCAGGCACAAAGGAATGTGCACCTCCGGAGCCAGTGTGAGCCTCCTGACTGGCCACCACCAAACTCCTAACAGGACAGATAGCCTTCCAACCAGAACACGGCCCTCCTCTCAGCCAGCAGGCACCAAAGAGTGGGAATATGGATTTAAGAGGGAAAAAGGTCAGACTGCAAAAAAGCAGAGGATTTGGGAAGAGTGAGAGTAAGGAAAAAAGAAGTGAGAGGCATGAGCAAAGCCTTATGTTTTTTAGGTGGTATCTCCAAAGGTTCACCTGCAATTCAAGGAAAGCAACCAGCTGCACACCTCAGAGGCTTCAGGCAAATTCTACACCTCTGGATGCCAGCCAGGGAGAGACAAACAAAATCTCACTCTGGGAAAATGAGCAATACTAGAGTGAAGACAAGGCAAGTTTAATGGAAAAAAGAAAGCCCCAAATCCCTGCTGTTATACAAAACCTTTTGGACAGACAAAAGAAACACTCTAAGAGCAATAAAAACTACCCTAGTAATCAGCACAATCCTCTTTCTGCTGTTAAGTCATACATGCAGCTATACTTTATTGTAGCATCACAATGATTACTGGAAATCTTCCCATTAAGAGTACTTCATAAACGAATCATTAGTCGGAGGTGTGTGCACATCCTGTTTCACTGGGTGACTCCATTTCAGTTAAGCAGCAGGTAGTTTATCCTAAAAGAAAGCTGTACTGGAACAGAGCACTTGAGGCTACCAAATGCCTGCTAAGTATGTTTAAAATCAGGTTACACAGCTGCCAGTCTGTTGGGTACAATGTGGAAACAGCTGAGCCTGACAAGAAGTGGAGTTCACTCAAGCTCACTTTCTAGACCTCTACATTAGTATCTTCTAGATTGCAGGACCACAGAAATAGATAATTTTTGATTACGATGAATCCCTTGAGGCCTAGAAATAGATTTTGTGGGCCTTAAAGCAGGGAAAGAAAGGGCAGGTGGGAACATGCATGGACAACTGAGAAACTCATCAACAGAGGGAGTCAACAGCAGGAGAATGATCTACTTGGATGATCATTTGGAAAATGCTTTCAGAGGAGAGAGTTTTGTTTGTTCCTAAGAGGCACAGAGGATAAGCCCTTAAGTAAAAGAAATACACTGTTTTTAATGAAGTTCAACATCTACTTAAAAACGAATCTAGACTTTCTGATGCAAATAAGTTACTTCAAAGAATAGCATACCAACATAGCCATCACTTACAATTTCCAGGGAACGTGTGTTTACTAAGACAACAGGAAATTCAATTATTTCATGTACAAATTCAGGTGGGTTTCCTTCTTCACATGTTGCTTCAAAGTCAACAACACAGATGTAGTCATAGCAGCTGTCTCCACTAACGTGTTCCTTCTGCATCAGCTTCTGCTTCTTATAATAGTTTTTCAATCTCTTTTTCAATACATCTTTCACTCCTCTGAAGAAATAGGGAAAGTGACAAAGATCACACTCTTGTTTAATTATTTCATTGTTGTAAAACTGAAGCTATATTTAACATTTGAAATTTCACCAGTTATTAACCTCATTTTGAACACCAGCACTTGTGAAGTCTGAATTCCTCTTAATCACAGAGGAGTGTTATCCCCATTATCTACACTACATTATATGCCATTTTCTGGGATAATGCAGAGCCTGATACCCCCCACAATACAAAACTAGGGGCAGACTGGGAAGCCTGGCACAGAGAGACTCTGCAGCCACCTCTACCTCAGCAAGACTCAGTATCCAAAGACTTTCCAAAGCTCAAGTCTTTGGAGATTACTTCTGGTTGACCTCTGGCCCTGGAAGAAGTACTGCTTCACCTGTATTCCCCTGTGCCCTCTACCTGAAGTGATTCATGCCTGAGGTCTTTCTGCATCAGTGACATAGATAACACAGAACCATCTCAAACATCCACATTTTACTTTTTTCTCAATTTAAAATTGAGCTTGAATAACTCAATTAAAATAAAGTATTTGAGATTTCAGCCGTCAGAAAAAACTCCTGATCGAGATCCTGATTTTCAGGAGGTTTGTGGCTATAAATAAATTCACATGGCAAGTGATTAAAGTTACTTACTATGTCCTTTTAATACAAACATTATAATATATGAGTGCATATGCCAGAACTGCCATGTACCAAACCAGAGCTGAATAAATGAGGATAATTTACCCTTCCAAGGAAATTATCTTCAAAATTTTTTGTTGTAAATGAAATCACAGAAGCTGTAAGAGGTATGTATAGCAAGTGGTACTATCAGAAAAGCAGCCCACTGATCCACAAAGAACTGAAATCAAACTACTAAACGTGCATTTGAGAACATCAGCTGCTTCTGCAGAGGTAACTCTTCTTCACTCTGGTTTACTGATCTAGTTTAAGTCAATGACCAGTTCATTAAAAGTTGACAGTATGGGAGCTGATGGAGGGGGAAATTACCTCTTTCTTCACCAAACTTAGAAAAAGAGATGAAAATAGGAAACAACTGACTATCAGAATAACCTCCCAGGAAAGGATGGTACGTGGTAATCTGCTCAGTTCTCTACATTAGAACTGATGTGCTATTTGTTTACAGATAAGACACATTCTCACTTGACTTACTTGAATATATTGGCAAAAGAAGCCTAGCTTAGGTAGAAGAGAAATTTTAAGATATCAGCATTTACAACTAAATTAAAAACAGCTATAGAAATCTAATGTGTTTTATCAAATATTTTCTGAAGTAATTATAAGATTTTTTCCTCATCAGGCACTGAATTAATTTAACCAACCAATTCCCCACCACTACTTCCTCATTCCTGCTATCTACAGAAACAACACACTTAATTTTTCTCAATTGACCTTCTTTACAATATTTCAAGTTAGCCTGCCCACAGAATTATTAGAGTCTTGCAGGTCATTTCCACTATAGCAGGAACTACACTAAACTCCCTTGCCTCCGCCCCAGTGAGCACAAATCCAGTTTATCATACCTTCATTTTTTCACATTTTTCTAGCACATCTATTCAGAGTTGCAAACTCTCCATCTAAAGGTACTTGTCCTCTGCATCGATTAAATCCTGAGCCCCATCACCAGAGTTTGTAGCAAGTATCAGATCTGTACTGGTACAGTAAATAAAAATATGGATGTTCTGAAGCAAGTTGCTATATGATGAAGGTCTGCAGCACCACCTGAGAAGCACTGCAATTCTTTCCCCTTTGACCAAAAAGTGATAAGAAGTACCTTACAGTTATGTATTCTTTCATTTCTCTTTGAGTTGCCAGTTGAGACAGCACAAATTAAGCAGTACGCATTAATCCTACAACAAAAGCTGCAACAAGATTGCACATAAAACAATTGGTGTCTGGTGCTGTGTCTGCTTTTCACCATATGCTGAGCTTTTAAACTTTAGAATAATCATCCCTTATGACTCTACTGCTCTCAAAGATAAATCAACATGCTTATAAATAACCTGGTTTCAAGCTTGAACTCTGCGAGTTTACTTCGGAGCTCTTCTCTGGTCATTCTGTTGATATAACCATTGGTTATAGCAATTTCTTTGTAAATAGGATCACTGAAGTCGTTTGAACTGGCAGCTGAGGTTTTGCCGTTAGTTTCTTGATCACTGATCCTACAATGCTGCCTACCCTAGAAGAAAGAGAAATCAGGGAGTAATTCAAGAAGGTCAAAACAAGATTCTTGAGCATTTCAGTTCGTTTTGGCATCAGTAAAGCATCACACTGTTACACTTGTGATCAAACTGAGCGAACTAGCTTATAGCTAGGTAAGAGAATCAATACCGAAGCCTGCTCTGAAACACTGTTTTCCCAAACAGCAACCATCAGAATGAAGGGACACTAAAGTACGTGTCTTGGGCCATGTCGAACAGCAGCTCTTAAGAGACAAAACTTGAATAAACATCCTAATCTCATCAGAAAGAGCTCTGTCGTGCAAACGGGCAAAGCCTTCACGAGCAGCAAAGTTTCTCTCAATAACTGAATTAACCCGAATCCACACATGCGGGCGGGCGCCCCATATGCACGGGATAAACAAAGCAATAAATAAGAGGGAAAACTGCGGCCACTTCGGCTCCCGAGCGCTGCTCGCGGCCTTCGCATGGCGCGCACACGGCGCGGCCCGGGGCGGGCCCGCGGCACCGGCGCCGCTCGATGGGGCGAGCCCCGGGCAGG